>JAJHPF010000002.1:3078820-3678820 GCA_024447775.1 Carex cristatella
ATGTGTCAACCCAAGAGCTATCTCTTCTGAAATCCGAAATGTCATCAATGTACTTGAGAATTTGGCAGATGATTCTTTACCGGGCATCAGTGGTGCGGTTTTTGAGGTACTTGAGACAGCTAAGATGGTAGAGGCCAGAAGAAGAAGTGTTGGGTTGGAGAACAGCTGGAGCCCGGTTGTGGGTCTGGTTTTGAGCTCCAAAATGGGTAATGGTTTCAATTATGAATCATATGGAGAGATTGATAGTAATTGGGAGACAATGTCGGCCAAAGATGCACGCTCCTTCAAGTCCACTAGTGGGTGGGTTAACGGGTTTGGTTATGCGGGCTCAGGATCCAGAGAGCATTATCCAATGGTGACCTCTCATTCTGGCGATATTGTTGGATCGGGTAGTGATGGATGGGGAATAACAAGGTGCATGACGCATGATCAGGGTGACAGGTGTATGTTTGAGAAAAACCCCAACCATCTTCATCAGGTACAAAAAAATTGTTCTAGACCCTTAATTTGGTTATTACTTTATTTGTTAACATATCATGGATTCAGATGGTAATTATTTTTCTGGCTAAGTGTAATTCAATTATGGTTCAAAGTGCCCAACAAAAACCTTCCAAAGTCGGTACCATACTAATAATGCTACTTATTCTAGATTTCTAGTGCCATTGACTAGTACCAATATACAAACAGTTGACTGGTGTTTTGATTTACCACACAGCATGGCCATGAAACCTGCACCACATCCTGATCGATTAGTACCAGTAACTTACTATCTCCACTTAACCAGTGTACCAGTGCACTAGGTGTCATTTAAATGCAGGTCTGGTAACATCACCAACTAAAATTCTTAATGCATGCATACAGAAAGGTTAGCATTTTATTTTTTGTTTATCCTTCCCCCCACCAAAAAAGATATAATTGCATTTTGTTGTGTTGATTTTAGAGAATCAGTCGACGCAATTCTGTGGACAACTTGATGCTGTTGTCAACTCCACAAAAAAGTTATTCTACCCCTGACCATCTTCATCAGGTACACATTTTTTGTTGTAGACCTTGTAATTTGGTTATTCCTTTATTTGTCAACTTATCATGGATTCGGATGGTATTTTTTTTGGCTAAGTGCTGTTCAATTGAGGTTCAAAGTGAGCATTGACCTAAATTTAATAGAAAATTGTGAAATGCCCAACAAAAACCTTCCGAAGTCAGTACCATACTGTTTTGATTTACCACACAACATGGCCATGAAACCTGCACCACATTCTCTTCCATTAATACCAGTATCTTACTATCACCACTTAAACAGTGTACCAGTGTACTAAGTTTCATTTAAATGCAGAGAATCAGCCGGCGCAATTCTGTGGACGACTTGAGGAAGTTATATTTGTCAACTCCGAAGAGCTATTCTACCTCTGATCAGAAGCTGCAGAGTCAGTTCTCTCTTAGTTCAAATTTCTTGCACAGACAGGGCCCACTCGTCAGTCCAGAATCAGCACAACACAGAGCAAACCTTCTCCATGGTAACAGCTCTGAAATGGAACAGAGAAAGACAGGTGGTGGCAACTTGGATGGGACCCACATGCCATCTTGCAAAGCTTGTGGCGAATGGAAGAGACGAGAAATAATGAGCAGAGGAGAACGCAATATTGGGGTTTTTAATCTGGTTTTGGGAGCTTTGACTGTCATGTTTGCAATTATTTTTTGGGTTTGGTTGATGGATGCTGATCAAGGGTGTCAGTTGGTTCCTACTTAACATTTTTTTTCTTCTTGTTTTCTTTCCTGTTGTTTGTTGTAAATGTAGTTCATTTAATTCTTAGTTAGATCAAAAGAGAAAACAACCCTTTAAAATAGCTGCTGGAGGGTATAAATATAGTTACTCTTTGTAATGGATAGAAAACCTCTTTCTTTGGTTAATGCTGTTATTTTCATGCTATTTGTTCTGCTAACGAAAAGTTCGTAAACTCTTTAACATATTCCAAATGAATTATGACATTTTTTTTTATTGTGCGTTAGACGTATTGAGAAACATTAAACATGTAAAGACATCATTATTATGTTTTAGTTTCTCAAACAGCTGCATTCAAAAAAACATTGAAAATAACAATTAAACAGTATTTTTTATGAAGAGGTGGTAAGGATTGCTGTGGAATATATTGTCTTCTCGATTGATCAGATGCTATTGTTTCAGAAACTAAAACTCATAGTGGATAATAAAAATATCACATTTGAAATAGCTTATAAAAAAGAGAACTAATATGTTAAGAAAAGAAGAATTTCATAATTATGTATTTCTCCTTTTAAAATTCATAATATCGTATTTTACTCTTTTTAATGTTTAAGTACTCTATTAAATCTCATTTTAAATTTGTAAAGTTCTCATTTTGTCTGATAATATATAGCATTTGTAAAATAATATTGTCTTCTAATTAACCGGTATGAAAGAAAATATTCCATCCCTCTACTACACACAAATATATACCTAAATATCATTGTTTGCATCATAAGTACATAAATGAATTATTTCTCATCGTAACCATTCATAAAAAAAATTAAATACTTTTCTTACACAAATTACATAACTTTTGTTTTTTAATAAAGGGTAAATAAGAAGTTAAGAACTCTATAGATTAAAAATAAGTTCAATAAAATAATTAAAAAATGAATAAATTTGTGAGATATTTTAAGAAATATAAACACTATGAATTTTAGAAGAAAATTTAGTAATTATACTTTTTTCAAAATAAAATACGTAACTATCCTCCCTAAAATAAATGATGGGCCTTATTAGTGTTTTGAAAAAAACTGGTTAGTCCAAGATCGGACCGAACTATCTGTGGAATCGATCTGGATCATGGTCAAAACTCGGATCAAGGATAAAGAGGATCTTAACACGGTTCTTTGTGTGTGTGTTTTTTTTTCCACAAGACCCGAACTAACCCCCGATTCTAAACTCATGGACCGGGCCGGACCATACCAGACTAAATCCGGATTGATAAATTCAAATTTTAAAGCTCAAATTAAAAAAAAAATACTCCTAAATTTAATTTAAGGAAAAAATTGGACCCATACCCATATAAAAATAGATCTGATGGTTCTAATTTTTCTTATTTATTCAACAATTTAACATGTTTAAAAAAAAAAACAAACCTGTGAACTCGTATGTAACAGACTGAGAACGGATCGAACCATGTGAATTTGAACCATGATCCTAGCACAGATTTGAACTAACCATTTCAATTCGAACCCGCTAAATCCAAACCGTGTAGATCCATAGACCTGTTGGATCGTGGACCGTACAAAACCGTGAAGCAGCCGAGTTCCAGACCGGACGAGCCCAGCCCATTTGCAATACACTAGACCTTATCAAGATCGCATTGCATGCCCCCAAAACAAATTGATCGGACGGTCTGTGTAGCGACACTCGTCGCAGTCTCAATGGATTGGATGAAAGATGCTATCGCGGTGCCCACCAGCACCATGTGCGTTAACACGTTTTCTTTTCCTGATTTTGTACGTGTTTTCAAAATGCAAGAATTTACCCCTAAAGACTTTATTATGACCTGCCGCGCGCTTGGTCTCAGAGATTGTGACGTAAAAAAATATTTTATAAAAGTTCTAGAAGAATCTAATCTCGCCGTCCAGTATAATTGATCAGACGGTGTATATCGCGTTCTTTGGTTCGGTGCCACGCGTCTTCTTCCTAACTAACGAGCATCCCAAATCCCAATGTTGGGGCCCCCCATGTTCGTTGATTTCTTTCTCCATTGTTTGCTGAGCTACCCTCTGTGTTTCCAGCACCCAATACCATTGTTTTAAAATTCGGTTAGAATTCAAATAGAAAATCAGTATTTGGCTTCGAATATTCGACCACATCTGACTGTATATTTGATATTCGGTTCTGCATATGCAGTTACATATCTACATATTCGACATTTGATGTAAAGTATTAAATACTTTCTTAATTTGTATACAAATTAATATGAATTCTCATTTTAAAATTCGCATATATAAATTCTAATAAAAATCCGATTATACAGCTGCATATTGTATATGCAGTATGCTGTGATCTTTCGCATACCGCATAAGAACTGAATATTAAAACACTACCCGATACACAACCCAAAAAGAAAATAAGGGAGAGTTCATACCATTTATACATTTCCACCCAGGGCAAGAATTTGAGATCGAACTGAATTTGCATATTGCACTTTTAACATGCTAATGCAAATGAAGGATAGGGGACCAATATAATGGCTTTACAAAAATGGCAACTTCTACGTGGGAATGTGGGATTCTTTATGAAATGGCAATCTCAGAAATTTCTTGAAATGGAGGCCATGCTGCTATGAAGTTTGATTGAGGAGGCCAACCTTATTTAATGATACCAGGAAGATTGAAAAATAATTCTAAGGGCAATAGGTTAAAGTAGCATACAAGTTTTCTTTCCATTTATTTAATGAATTTGTTGGTTGGTTGGCAATCGGAACTAACCTTAAAATTCTTGTATAATTGTATTATTACCAAAACATTGAACATTTGAGCATTGAAAATGACATTTTTCTCCAAGAAAAGTAAAAAAGATGTACACCACCAAAACATTAAACAATTTGTACAATCACTAAATCATTCTCTAGCAGACGTTTTTAAGCTCGGATAAATTAATACATATACAATTAGACATATCAACTACTTGTGGTTTCAAAATCAATCGTTAACCTAAACATTTCTTGGACCCAGAACACCTCTATCCAATTTCCAATCCTGATCAAATTTCATTTTCACCCATAAAATTACTAATCAGTAAATCACAAATACACATAAAATGCTGCAAGTGGAAACATAGACATATACTAAAAGGTGTTTGTACCAAACTACCCTTTATGCGCTTTAAAGACAAAAAAAAAGTCAAACAACAGCTGTAGAGACCTCGACTGCGCCTATTTTTTCCCTCTTTTTTGCCACTTTATTTGGGCCAGTTGTCCCTCGAAACACCAAAAACTATACATAATTTCTTTTTTAATGTTTGAACGACATAACCTGTATGCCTATAAGTACATTTACATTAGTATTTCTTTGGTTTGTTTTCTTTTAAAATGGTGAAGAAGGCTCCATTTCCTCGTCCTGTCTTCCACCAAGTACTTTTAAGTCTTTTTGTCTTTGCTTTTCTTCATCATCCCTCCTTGAATCTCAAACAAAGTATAAAGACAAAGAACCTCTCCTCTCCTCTCCTCTCCTATACTATTATAGTGCACATTTTTAATTATGGACAACAAAACTAAACAAAATAAATAGTAAATTTTATGAAGCTATGTACGTTGCAGATTTGTTCAAAAATGCTCCTTGTGGAACTCAAAACGGGCTACGCCTCTTTGGTTGAACTCAAAGCAAAGTCTGCTTAGTTCTTGGGCCAGTAGTGGGACCCCACAGTAAAACACTCCTGCATAAACATAATATTATTACACAATGACCACAAGAAAATTCAATATTATACTTAAAAAAGTTCTTTGTGTGCAACTAAAGGTGTTTCTTTGGCTAATTTGGTGTATGTTTTGTTATCATAATCATAGTTATACATTTATACTGGAAAAGGTAAATGCTAGTATTGTACTCAGTTACACAATTTAGAGCTAGTGGGTATAGTTGAGGCAAATTTGAAAAATAAATGTATAATATTTTGCTGGTTCCGTATGACACCACTACTATTTGAGTGAATGTATAGAGAAGTTATGACCAAATTTTCAATTGCTTTCACATCAAGCATTATACAGTAGGGTATATCTGAACAAACCAGCAGGTATAGTGTTAGTATTCCTGGGTAATTATTCTTATGCCAGTCTGTTAATGTAAAGAACCAGCCAAGAATAGTTATGCTTTTCTGGTTAAAAAAAGAAATCGCTGTAATTGAAATTACCTATTTTGGCATAAGGATGCTTGGAACCAATTTTAGACAAAACCTTCTTCCAATTTGGTTTTGCAAAATGGGTTCGAACCTACAGCACAGAGAAAAAGAAAGGTTTCATCACCATGTGTTTGTCATTGAATTCCAATAAGAAGAAAAAAAATTGCAACAAAATTGATAAGAGGGAATGATGCTCATACTCTGGTTCCAGAGACCACATCTACACCATTCTTGGCATGGTTTAGTGCTTGGAGCATTGTAATAAGGGCCGACCTGGCATCGCCTTCCTCATAAACACTTGTCAGGTAATTGTGCATCTCAATTATACCCTAAAAATATAATTATTAGGTTGGCATTACTGAAATGGCAGGTTAGAATATTGTCCGGTGCTCAATGGGTACCAAATATACAGAGTTTTCTTTTCTTATATCTTTATTCTTAAATTTGAACGATCGAGCATGATAAGAAAAATGTACCCTTTGGTCTAGCTCAGCAACCTCATTCATGACACCCTTGAACCAATCAAAGGAACCCTGTTCACGTGTGACCCAATAGAAATATGCATTTGTTGTCTTAAACAATCTTTTTGGTCGAGATGAAATTCTCATTAGCGTTCCCAAGTCAACATGCGCACGGTTTATGGAGAGTGGCGGATACAGATCTTCAAATGCTTCCTTTAGGAAAAAAAGGGAGAGGCATTAGATAAGTAGTAAAAGTCTGTAAAAGTCGTGAAATACAGAATAAAGAAGCCCATAATCCAATACTTAGTAAAGAAGGGTTACTTTCCAAATAATCCATCCTAAATATTGTTGTAATAAAATGCAAACTAAATATAGGATGCAAGTAAACATTATGTTCTATTTTCCATTTTGTCCACAATGGACATGGATAGCTAGCATGAGTGAGCATCTACCAGTAACTAAATCATGGTTGCTAACACAATAACAAGCAACTTACATCTTCTTCCTCCATTTTCACGATATTGTTGAGTAGATCTTTCAAGATACTAATAAATGGTGTTGCCCCAATCCCTAATCCAACAAGCAACAACACATCATAGTTTTTGTAATCTTGTGCAGGTGAACCATAAGGCCCATCAATCAAAAGCTTTGGCAAGCTGCAGTAAAAAATTACGTCAATGAATTTTTTTTTTAAAAAAAACATGTTTAATTCTATGTTTTTCAAGAGAGTCAAGAAAATTGCAACATTTTCTGACAAACAAGCTCACTTGAACTCTTTCGATCAACCACCAAATTACTTTTGACTTCCTAACTGAACAGACCTAATAAATACAAATATATAGATTTTTAATTTTTTTGCTTTATATTTCCATCTGGAGCAAAGAAGAATCTGAATTTCAAGTTTTTTTCATCATAATAACTTATTATCTCTTCAGACAAACAGCCTGAAAAATGGAATACAAATATACCTCTTTTTGGTATTTTCATCTGCTCTGAGGAGGCCACTTTTACCACCAACAGGAGGCTCACAAGCCAATGAAAACACTCTCTTAAGCTCTCTTGTCCAGTCACCGAGTTGCCTCACATGAATGCTTAAAAAGTCATCCCCAGGTGCTGAAGTAATTGAAAAGGGATGCCTAATAAACATGTAGCCAGGAATGGTTGAGACAATATACAAGTTCATATGACAAATGTCTTATTTAACTCAAAAAATTCATTCACACATTTGAAGTTGAATTTTAAAAATATTCAAAAGCATTTCAAATCCAAATATCTATTTAGTAGTTAAGCAAAAGATTTTTGGAACTTTTAGAGACTTTTTAGAGTTATTGAAAAAAATTCGACATTTAGTGCAAAACTTCCAGCAAAGAGAACAAGCTTTAATGCAGTTGAATGTTTGGAGTGTGAAAATAGCAAACATAATTGTCAGAAATATGAAGTTTTCAATTGTGCAGCCTGTTTGCACCTTATCAAATTATATGAAATAAAAAGAAAATGTACCATTCAAAGGGAGAAACAGCCGGGCATTGAACAAACATGTATTGGCCACTCTTGTATCTGAAAGTTGGCGGCTTTGACATTTGTAGTGTTAGAACATTACCAGGGTAAATGGCAACCTACAGAACACAACTATAATGTTATAATAGAATGGACATCCTAAAGGAATGTTATGCCAAAAGGATCTTTATTATACGCACCTTTAGCAACCTGACAGAGTAGTAACCAGATCTGAGCACTCGTAGTGTCCGCTCGCCTCCATAGATTAAAACTGGAACAGCCAAATACATCCATGTCTGTTTCACAACCAACAAAACTCGTAAGAAGAAAGAAAAAGAAAAGAGTTTGCTATTAGTAAAACTTACATAAGAAGGCTAGGACGTAGTTTGGTTTCAATTAGTAAAAAAACAACTGGTATATAAAACTAAACTATAGACCAAAACCTTAGATAAATTCAAAACATAACAAAGCTTACCGTTTTTTTGTACCAGGTGTGGATCAGGTACAAGCATTCACCATGCACCACCAAGCAGACATAAACAATTGCCAACAAATGGTGAGAGTACCAAAATGCATTAAACCCGGTTAATTTGTCAAAAGGTTTTGGCAACTTGACAAGGCTCCTTCTGAACCAATGTGTTGCGAGCGTGAATGCAATAACCATGCAAATTACCATGATAACCCCAGTGATGCCCTCAGCACCACGCACCAATGACATATATGTCGGTTGTGTTTCTCCGAAATAGGGCTTTAATGGTGCGTATTTTTCTTCTGATGCATTTATCAGGCGAGGGAAGTCGCATGCCAGATGGTTGCCAGCATGGAGGATTACACCTACCACAATTGCTGCTGCTATAGTCTGTTACAAGAATGAGTTTAAAATATACATTAGCTAACAGTCCATAATTCAGACTTCTATTGAAGCAAGGCAGAGTATGGCTCAGAAGCGACAACTGCCACATAGGCCTTGTGCTTCAATTTGAAGTCAACTTACAATTCAGTCCCACACTTGTACAGGTAAATATTGCAAATATCCAAATTAACATATATTGGAACAAAATTGATGCCTATAAAGTAGCCTAGTGATGCTGAGGTGTGAACAAATTAAAAGTAATTATCTATTGAAAAGAATCTCAATTAACTGGAATAGCTTGAGCTTATTTTTCTGTGGAAAGTCTTTTATTTATACAAGGATAAAAGAATATTCCTTCTAAAAGCTGTTCTTATAAAAGAGTAAAGGTTCACCACCAGAATTACTTTAGCAATTAAATAAGTACTTCTAATCCAGGGACCAAATTGCAAAATTTAAATAATTTTATTCTGGAGAATCCTCAGAAAACTTTTTAGTTTTCAATTAGAAAATGGTCTCCTTCATGTCCAGATGTCTCTTGGTGTATGTAAAAGGAAAAAAGTAGTGATAAGTGGGAAACAGGGAGGGAACTCTTGGGAACACACTAACACTAGGTCAGCTACTAAACTATCTAAAGTGGAAGCAAGCAGTATGGTCCAATATGTGTCCCCACTATATGAAATGTTATGTTTCCACCTAGCATAAGGATGCATAACTTGTGCATAAAAGAAACATCTTGTGTCTAAGGACCAGAAAGAGACAGATTAGTAAGCTTTAAAGTAGTACCTAGTGGCATGGTATCACTAGAGCAGAGTTATTGTAGACTAACAAAACTGTGATATGTTAGAGCACAAAGGTGAAAACGCACATGAATAGTGAGTTCCAAAACAGAGTGACAACTATTATAAATTCACAATAAAGGAGGCCACACAATAAATTCATACAATAATTGCTGTCTGCTGCCAAAGCCACATGCATTTGTTGTAAATTATAGAATGTACCAAAATTTCATGAAAGCCCCTGTAGAACGTCAAGATTATCCCATTGAACCAGTGAAGTTATGAAAATTCTATAATAAGATTTCAAAACATATAAAAAAAATTAAATATCCTAATAACCCCCTCCCTCACATAATTTTTGAAAATGCTGAAGCTATAATTTCTACAGGTACTTGTGTATGAAGAATGTTTCCACACACTGGGGGAACATGATTTTTTTGGTATATATAAAATGCATCACATTTCACAAGGTAATAAAGTGCACTGTGAGATTTTTCTGGAATCATGAGTATGTAGAAAATTTCACTCTCAGAAATTTCAAATAGAAGGCAATAATAAAGACACACAGCACTAACCTTGTGAAAGTTAATATTATCATCAAATGGAACAAATCTTGAGGCACGAGTCGATCTCAGCCATGTAATTGTGTTTCGACAGACCGGGAACAAAATAAGAGCCATGTTAAGTTTTAAAGTCTCAGCTGCACCTTTAGCAACTGTAACGCAGTACCCCATGACATGAAAAGCATATCGGTTTCTATACTGCATGAACTTCCAAATGAACAGGCCAATCATGACCATAATCCAAAGGGCTAGGACCCACATGCGGCGCCAGTTGTCTTCTAAATAGTAGCGTAATTTGGTGCTAAGTTTACGCATTGGGCTTTTCTGTCGAAGCGCGACTAGGTTTTGACTTAGTGCCTGGCTGGTGTAGCTGAGTGCTTGGCTGTAGTTAATGTATGTGTCCTTCTGTAGCAGTAATGTCTCTAGTTGCCACAACTGCATGTCATTGTAATTTATTGTTAGTTCAGAAAATCATAATAATAGTAAAAAAAAAAAAAAAATTAATGGTCACTGTAAGGAACTTATCCTTTATGCTCTTGTAAGTAGATATTTTTTCCGGAAAATTGCTCCAATACACATAGTTTTTGTTGGATGGTTCATATTCATTTGATTGATGGTTATGCTATATTATTAATGTTTTCTAACATAAATGACAATGACATAAAAATAATTTTCTAGTTATCCATATTTATAGTGAATATTTTCTTACTGAAAGTTGGAACTAGTTTAAAACGTAAATTAAACATTCCCTATTTATCTTTGTTTACTCAGAAGGATACTATTGGCCTTGCCCAAAAAAAGTTTGTTAGTTTGTTTAAAAAGTTGATATCTATTATTTAAGCTGACTAGTATTCCCAGTTGAACTAACAGTAAAACTGTAGAAAATAATTAAATTGGTACAAATAAATTAAAACCCTTAAATCATGTGAAAACCAAAGAATAAAAGAAAAGAACTAAAACAAAGGGACATTTATGGCGCCACATGTATGCATTTAAGCTTACTGTTCGTTAAAAGCGGTTGGTGGTGGGGCAAGAGGAGGTCAATTTCAAAAAAATCAAAGAACGTAGAATCACAGTTGCCTGCGGCATGTCAATTTCAATTCAAAGATTATTTCTGACAGCTGTTGAACCACTATGAAAAGGATGATGAGATTTGATTTGAAAACAAAATTTTGTATTGAAATTCCACAAAAAGTTGTTGTGTAATGATTTGTGGTTGTGGTTTGTAGACGGTGGGAAACAGGAATTGAATGGGAATACTTTGCTTTTAAGGAAACCCTCTCCCAGAGTCATGAAGAGGTCAAGGATTTGACTAAACAGTCCTGCACTCCAGCCTTTTTTTTTTTTTTTTTTTCCGAGTGCATTCATTGCCGGAGAGCAGCTAGAGTTGGAAGTTAATCATCTCAGAAAAAAAAAAAAAAACAGAGAGAGATCCAGTTACATCATTTCTTAGTGATACTAAATTACACCATTATTTTTAAAAAAAATTAAATTCAAACCGTTCAATATGACATTCATATTAAAATGTTATTAGAGATCAAATTTTATATTTTTTTGAATTTTTTTACTATTTATTTAATATTTTACAAAATTATTATTTTTAGATTATTGAATTTTTGTACTCATATAAAGACATGAAATATAATTGGAATAAAGACATAAAGTATGATTGAGAAACAAAACTACAGTGCATTTTGACCCCCGCTCTATTATTGAAGTTTATAATATGCAACTCTAATGTGTACTAGACAATTTAGGGTGGACTTTCCTAATGTGATCTGTCTCAGGAATTCTGCTTCAAACAAAAAAAAAAAAAAAACCGAGTATGGAAAAAAAAAACGAAACGAAACTAAACAAACACAACATGCTCCGTACAATGTGACAAAACAGTGTACGCCAACAGAACCATTTTGGGATAAAGCCTGGAAACAATCTGACAATTTCCCAATTGCAAGGTTTTTGGGAATTGGGAACTAAGCACCATTGTTAAGAGAACTTTCTTGTGCTTTGCGTGTTTTTGTTTTTTGTACGGTTGTTTGTAGTTACCACAGAAAAAGATAACCATAATTCAAAACATTTAATAACCAATTTTATAGGAGAATTTATGGATTATTTGAAAGCCCAAAAAAATGTAATAAATGAAAGGCAGTAGGTAAAATGAGGGAATTATTTCGCGGGAAAATTAAAAAATATATATATAGTCAACCAGTGACGAGTGCATAACATGGGGAGTGGATCAAGTGGACCAAGTCCCAACAAACATTGCATTTTCACACAAATACAATGCGCTTTGTCCTGGCTTCCATGTTACTACTTGTATTTTACCCCCACGAAATAATCGTTTCTTTCAAACTGGACAGATAGACTCTGGAAAGAGACAAACGCTTTTTTATTTTTATTTTACGTTTCAGCTCCCAGTCCCAGTATTTACGGATCAATATATCCTCTCAGGTACCGGAAAGGATGAGCTTCACTTTACGGTTTGAGATTAGAGAGAAAATAGGGGGCAGTTTTATTGGACTTTGAGATTCGTGCCAATCTAAAAAGAACGGTCCGGATCCACTAATTGCAAAAGATTTCTTTTTCAGGTAATGCACCGGATATCAATTCAGTATTTACTGCATTGCGTTTCACTATCCTAAAACTTTGTTGCTTACTAATTTTTTAATTTTAATAAAACACTACTAGATTATTATTTAAAAAAATATGAAAAAAATTCAACGACGTGATCAAATCGATTGCAATTCGCAGTTTTGGGATTTGTAAACGAATATACGAGTTTAAATTTTGAAGATCTAGCCCTAGCCAAGATAGCAAATCGGCTTTCCAATTCCCAAAGGACTGACACAGGTGGACCAAGAATAAATAAATAAATAAATATTCTTGAAACTACTACTTCTAAGTGTTGGGTATTTTTTTAGAGAGGACATTATTTGATAATATTTTATTTTAATAATGTTGATAATTATAAAAATTAAAATTGAACATTATACACACATATGACTTAGAATTATAATGTTCGGAAATTAATAATTTTTAAGCATCATCCAGAAATATGTAAGTTGTATGAAATATAGTTGTTAGACTATTTATATATTCAGTAATATACTTCTAAATTTACTTTCTCAATTTGTAACTACATTTAATATTTTTAAATTCATTATTAAAAATAACCATTATCAACTAATTCCTCCTTTTTTTATTTATACTTCATATAGGAATTATATATTCAATAAAATAAAGTGGGTTTAAAGTGTCAACACCTCAATGTAGCCCAGGCCTTCTGGATCCAGCTCTTCCATGATAAGAGCTGCGTATTCCTCCGCTTGCTCCTTCAATCTTGACAATTTATTGGCTGACGCGCTGAGCATTATTATCTGAAAAATAATATTCACAGAGACCTTGTCAAATCAACTATATTAAATCACAAAATTTTATTTTGGAGAGACTTCTTCTTCAAAGTCTTTAGATTATTTAAAAAGTATCAGACTTTGCCTGACATTGAGACCCAAAAAGTCGAGCAATTGATGAAAAAAAATTAAAGAAAGAGCCAGTCAATCGGCCATTTATCTCTTTTGCGTGAGATGACGAAAATACCCCTTACCAACTGCATCTATGATATATGCTTTTGATTCTAGGGTGGAAAATGTTAATTTAATCTTTATTGCTGTGCAACAAAAATAACAAATGGTTGATGTTGCTCGTTTCGCTCAACGACTGCTATTGTCTATTGAAATTTTACGTGATATTGGGAAAGAAATATTTCTTGCGCGCCCAAATCCCCAAGAAACTACAATTTACAAAACAAAATACCAAAAAGGAGCCAACAATACTTTTCAAAACATTTAAAGCCAACAATTGCAAAAGCTGTCTCATATCAAAATTTATGAAAATTTCGTATATACCCACAGACTACCAAAACTGCCAAATTCTCGTTTTGTGGTCTTTTCAGGTAATTTATTGCTTGTGATAGTGAGCCCCGCGCCCCCGCCTAATTTTTGGAGTTGGTGAACTCTTATCTTGTCAAGTTTTACTAACCTGGGATCATTAATGAGTTTCCATGGTTTATAACATACGCTATTATTATTCGATACATGTGATGTGTTGTTCAACTATTGTAAAAAGTTAATTTCTAATGGTCAACTCTGCAAAGTAAAATGTAAAAAACGAAAGAACCATGCCTGGTTAGCGTACCTCTTTCACTTCTGCTTCTGTTATTCTTCCATCTGCGTTCTTATCAACCCTGAAATGAAATTTTTCAAACCAATAAAAAGTAATAAATACTTCCATTAATGCACATGCAGAAAGATAATTCAAGGACAGCTGAAATATCAAATTTATACATTTCAAAGAAAATCTGGAGCCTGGAATCGAAGCTCTGATCTGTGATCTGAGACCAGATCTCTTTCAGCTCTTCTTTACAGATCTTATCCATCTTCGTTCTCCTTCGCCTTGACAATGTATCGAACAATTCAAATGCAAATTCCTTCGATTCCAACATCCCTATTCCCAATTCAACAAGAACTCTCAGAACACGGAAAGTAAAACAAAATTCACCAAAGTAGAAAAAAAAATTATCAATCATCTCACCAATGCATTGTGCAAAATCAGAACGGGAGATGAATCCGTCCTTGGCAAGCCGATCAAAGTTGCGTTGAACCTCAGCCCACGAATTCGCACGACTACCACTGATGAATTTGAGACCACGCAAGGCTTTGTGAGCGCCTGATTTCGTCCTATCGAGCTGTGCCCGTTGCCGTCTGGCAGCACGGGCCGCAAGAGCAGACTCAATGCCGGATTCACTGGCACCGGTGGGACCAGTATGGCTATGAGTTCGCGATAGTTTCTTGAACTCCGCCTTCAAATCCTGAGAGAATTGCTTTGCTTTGGCCACTGCCTCGGCCTTCAGTTCTTGTGAGAACTGGACGAGCTTGTAAGAGGAGGTGCGCCTGATTGAAGGAGTCCTTGAGGTATTAGTGGATCGGGCTGAGACAGGAGTGCTAGCGGATTCTGATACTGGATCCGTTCCAGCAGCTGCAGCTGTGGCTGGCTCAACACTTCGAAGTACAATTGTATTGTCATCTTGGAGATCAAGCGTAACCTCAACAAACTCCTCAGAGTCATTATCAGATCCTCTAATGGAGCTCCCAGGGGAGGATCCGGCACTACTGAGAACCTTGCTCTTACCCTTTAAATATTGGTCAGAGGCGCATCTCCGCATTTGACTGGTGGAGGCGGAGTTGCCTCCTCCTCTCATGGCGAGACCAGAGATAAGAATTTTAAAAGAGAATAGAGAGAGAGAGAAAGGATTGGTTGTGTCAGTATGCAGAGCTAAGGAGACAAGGGGTGTGGCGAGGTGGGGAGATCAAGGCGTGGTAATAACCCGCCTGGCAGTATGTTAGTAATATATATACGAGTAAAAAAAAAACAGTGGCGAGGAGATAAATGGAAAGGAATCTTTCGGATGGAGAGAGAGAGAGAGAGGGAGAGAATCCTCACTGGGAGTTGATTACAGAGAGGACGGGAATAGCGGGCACAGAGAGAGAGTATATATATTTTTTGGTTTTAGAAACCTTTGGAAGGAGGAGAAGTTTTCACGCTGGGTTGGTCGACTTGATTTTGGGTCCGATGTCCATCCGATTTAAATTTTCATCTGATGAGTCCATAACCGTCTGATTTGCTTTAAAATTCGTGCGCACAATTTTTAAAGCGGAATGAACGGTTCAGTTTTGAGGCGATGGATATTGTACCCAAACTCATCTCGGGTTGGTCGATGTTTTTTTTTTTTTTTTTTGTGATGATTTGTTTAATTTTAAATGAAAAGGTACACCAAAACGAAGTTTACAATTAAAAGAAAAGAAAAATTAGTGTTGATAATGAGAAATTGAGAATCTGTTGTGGCGGGTAATGTCCGCTATAAAAGGAATGGGTCTCTAACATGAATAGCATAGTACTCTGATTGTGCTGAGTCTTCTATATTTATGGAACGGAAATTGAGTACACGCTACAGATTATTTGAGTCAAAGGGGCATGGAAGATAATGTAAGATTTAAAAAATAATTTGTGCTCCAGAGCATAGTAATAAATTAATAGTTCGGGTTCAATTTTATGGGATTAAAATTTCATGATTCGAATACAATTCAGAAATGATTCGGAGCATAGTAATAAATTAATAGTTCGGGTTCAATTCAATGGGATTAAAATTTCATGATTCGAATACAATTCAGAAATGATTCGGAGCATAGTAATAAATTAATAGTTCGGGTTCAATTCGATAGGATTAAAATTTCATGATTCGAATATAATTCAGAAATGATTCGGTACAATAAGAAAGCAAAAAAAATTTCCCAAACAAAAAGATTATAAATACGGATATTGAAAGATAATAATTTATTTTATTATTATGTGTGTTCATTATGTATTGGGTTTTTAATTTGTGTCTTAATGCTTAACATAGACGTAATTTTCTATAATGTGTATTTTTTTTAGATTATGATTAAATTGTATTAGCTCAATTACACTATGGATAAAAATTATTACCTTATTAACATGCTTGTTTTTATGATTAAAACAAAATAAATAATATTGAATTCCTGTTATGATTTTATGCTTTGATGTTTGTACAGAACTGCATATATACTAATTTTAGAAACTCACATAAAGAGAAGAGATACATATTTTAGTTGGAATATACACATATTTTAAAATAAAAAAATGTGTCTGATAAGAAAAATATATAGGGTATTTATGGGAAAGCCAGATTTTTAGACTATGAGGGTCAGATGTGAATGAGGGTCATACATATGAAATTTTTATGCTGTGAATGGGTCAATCTGACAATTTCATAATATTTTCTACTAAATTATATAGAAACTTAGGAATAAATTGAATATCATTTATTGTAGGTGGCTCCGCCTCTGAGAGTATCTATATTCCTATAACGTAAGAACTAATAAATTGACTCTCATTTAAAGTGAATAACTAATATTTGAATTTTTTTCATTTTTTTTTAATAATTTGGCTGCTATGATTTGAAATTTTCTTAATGAATTGTCTTTGTTAGTCTTCCTATTTTTTTTTCTATGTTATTGCTTTCCTTCAAAGTTAATTTATATATATATCATTGTGTGTTGTATGCGCTAAATTTATACATATATTATTGTGTGTTATTGACTAGTCAAACAAATTATAAACAAGTTGTGAGCCAACTTGAGTTGGTAATGAGCTGAACTCGAGTGGACTTTACAATTCGTTATTGTCATCCCAACTTGAGTTGACTCGCTCATTAACTAAATAAGCTGAGCACGAGTTAAAGAGTAATTTGCTCAAATTCAACCCATTTACAGCCCTACACTAGATCAAAGACTAATTTTCGACCGAGTTCTATTCACTTTTATCGTATGTTTAACCTTCTTTAAAATCACCATGCAACTCATTACACAGTATGATGCCTCCCAACAATAGTATCTGCCTCATTTAATCAATGATCCGGTTCCATTCCCGAAGGAATTGAGCCAATTTATAAATCCATTCCAAGAATTGACAAAAGAACTCCGTATTGCCAACCTCATTTTGGATTGAAATTCCGTTTAATATTAGCAACTGAAACAAGTTGGTACTAATATAATTCATTCATCATATGACCTTTGCAATTAATATACTAGAAATAAACATTCTATAGGCTCCCTGAAATTCTTTTTGGATGAAGTACAATATGAAATTGAAGTTATTTCACATGTATGTGTGTTTTTAAGTAACTGAGTATGGCCTCCAAACAAATCGAACGAGCTGATTTTAGTTCTAACTTGATTTAGTTATAAGTTTGAGTAGAATCGAATTTGAGTTCAAACTTGAATTAAAGTCAATACCTACGTAAACTTTTTTTTTTTTAAATATTCGCAGAACCATGAAGAAAAATCAAACTCTCGACATTTGAGTAATCAACAGTCATAGAATATTTTTTCTAACCAACTGTGCTACCTCTCCTTTCTCCCTATGTAAACTTAATTATAAGATTTGAAGCGAGGCTGTGATACTTTACAAAGTGTGGATCGATTTGTACTATGGATTAATTTTTTTTGTTTTTAAAGATCAAGTGATCAATCCGAATTGCTCGACATGCTGATTTTCATATGAAAATGTATTTGAAGATCAAATTTTATATTTTTTTTAATATTTATACTATTGTTTTTAGATAGATAATAAATTGTTATTTTTGAATAGTTGAAAAATCTTTAGATAAAGTGATTTTCTATAAAATAGTAAAAAATATCTAAAAGATTTAAATATTGTCTCCATATACATTTTATATGAAAATTACGTTCAATAGTTTGAATTGATTGTTTAATTTATAAATAAAGATATATGAGAACTTTTTTTATTTATAAAAATTATTATAAAATAACAGGGGAAAAGAAAAAAGCACCTTAAAATTTCTCCCGATTCAAAATGTTGTTTTTGGTTTTCTAATTGTCTTGGATTCTCTGTGACACTGAACAATTGTACAACATATTGTAGAAATATTACAGAAAGGATATGAAGTAGGACCCACTAAACCATAGGCCAAATGAGTAGGTACCACAGGGTATGAAGTAGGACCCACATGATGTTTAGATTAATTTTCAATTAATTTAGTATTATTTATTATTTATTGCTCTATGAAATTTTATATAACGTTAATAGTTAATAGAAATATTAAATATAATTTTTTTTTAAAATATATATATGTACAATAGCTTTCACGATATTAATTTTAGCCATTCTGCCAAAACCACTCATTAAAATCTTGGAGTTGACACATTATAATATTTGCACTTTTATCACAATAAAGGATGAAAATCAAATCTTTCAATTTTAGATATTTACAAATGATCTCCTTACTAATTTCAAACAAGCAACATCGTAATGAATATACTTAGTGTGTTATGTACTGTTATGTGAACTTTTGTTAACCAATGCTTATTTTGTGTTTGAATTTTGAGAGTAGTGTCTATTAAGATTTTTTTTTTTTATGGAAAGATATTTGTTAAAAACAGACCTAACAATTTTGGCTTGATATTAAAAGAAAGAGGAACATGAACCTTTCGTTATCTGAAAAAAAAAATATATATATATTGTATTTAAATTCCTCACAATTCACAAATCACAGAGAATAAATAAAACCGATAATATCACCTATAATCAAATTGTGGGTATTGAAAAGAAAAGACTACTGTTTTTAGAGTCGTCTGCATCTGTATTTTTGAAACTCTTGAAGTTTCAAAGCTGACTTAGCAGTTTCTAAACCAGTTTCAGGAATGTAGATGGATTTCACATTTAGCAGTTGAACTGATTTTTTTTTTTCTCACGTGAACAGTAACTCATAGTTCAAATTAGATCCGTTCCTTTGTCCATTTTCATTCCGGAGGGAGGCCGAACAGGCCTTTAGTTTGTAACTCTTTTGATTGATAAAATTCTCAAGGGATTTTTTATAATTCTCAAGGGATTTTTAATATAAAAAGAAAGGACTGCGGGTATAAAAGTTCATGTCCCATTCCAAACATGTATCCGTGTGAATGGAATGGATGAAAGTTAGATTTTTATGCTACAGCGTGTGCCGACGAATACCAACTTAAAAATGGAATAAAAAAGCTCCCCGCATACGTGGCACATCCGAAGCAATTATTTTTACGGTAAACTAAAATATTTTTCATGTAATTATAATTGAGAAGGGCTCAAATATTTCAATGCTCCATGCTTTAAACAGACGATCTGAATCGTTCAATATGATATCTATATTAAAATATGATTGGTGACTAAATTTTATATTTTTTTAAAAAATTTACTATTTTTTAAGATAGTTACCAAATTACTATTTTTCAAAAAATTGTGGACCATCTAAAAATAATGATTTTGTACTTATTTTAAAAAAATAGTAAATTTGGTCAACAATCATATTTTAACGTCGATATTACATTGAGCGGTTTGGATTGTTTGTTTAAAGTTTAAAGTTGAAGATAAATATGCTGGAGTACGATTAGGACATAAATCATTGAGGCATTTGAGCCCTCCTCATTATAATCAGTAATGGTTTTAAATTATGAGTGAATACAGAGTTAATTCGGAGCGGATAATGCTAAAAGTAAATTTTTATATGTTTTTCAATGAGCATATATGAATATGAATATAGATAATAAATTGATATCAAAATTTAAAAATTAAATTTGTCTTAGATTTTCTATCATCAATAATTTTTTAATAACTAAAATTGAGTTCAATACGGAGTTGAATACGAATACAAAATGAATAATTGTCAGATAATTGAACTATATGAATTTTAAAAATACTAATATTAATTAAGAGAATTCTGAAATAAATGAATAATTTAAATCAGTTTATAATTGAAGTATTCAAGTTTATAATTGAAGTTAATAACTTATAAAAAAAAAATCGATTTTATCATGGTTATAGGATTGCTATCAGAATATTCATTCTGACAATTACTTCGTTCCCATTAACCTTCCTTTGGTGGAACCCAAACCCAACAAATAATTTATCAAAAATAAATAATCAATCCCTTTTCCAATAATTTAATTTTTTATTGTCTAAAATTTATAAAAAAAAAATTTTTGATCCTTGCTCTCTCTCAGTCCGATTAGATCTTGACTGCACTAGTCCTCTTTGTTAAAACAATATTATTAATTGTTAAATAATAAAACAAATAACACTCTCAAGCATTAAATATCATACATTATGATACGGTAGGTTTTACCCAAAACTTATCTGACAACATCACAATAATTATTAAAATTTTAATTTTGGAAATTAAATTATAAATATACTTTAATTATTTAAATATGTTACATGTTAAATTTGATATAATTTAAAGAGTAGAACTAGGGTGCTCCTAGGAGTACCAAGTCATTTTGTACTCTTAACTCTAAAATCTATTGGATTAACTTCGAACTACGAATCTAAACCGTTGACATTCTTCTACGTTACGAGTGATGCGTCTACATGTGAAAATTTTAAAATTTCGGATTAATTTAGTACAAAGTCAAATAGTCAAAAGGCTTCCAAAAATGAATGCATTAAAATTAATTTAGAAACCTTCTAATTTTGACCACTTGACTTTATACTAAATTAATTCGAAACTTTAAAATTTTCACATGTAGATGTATCACTCGTAAGGTAGAAGGATTTCAACAGTTTGGATTCGCCATTCAAAGTTAATTCGATAGATTTTAGAGTTAAGAGTACAAAGAGGTTTGGTACTCCTAAGAGCACCCTAGTTCTACTCTAATTTAAAACCACTAATCACTTGCTTGAACATCAAAATCTATCTAAATAGTAAATAGTAGTGGTAGTAGTAATAATACTTGTAAGGGTATGTTTGGATGGTGTAAGAATAGCTAGACTAGCAAGCCATTTAAAAATAGCTGCTATTCAGAATAGCAATGTTAATCCAAACGACATTTTTGCTATTCGGAATAGTGAGAATAGCTGCTATTCTCTATTCCTTGGAAATGTTGGAATAGCTACTATTTGAAAGTGTGAATAGAAAAAAAAAATGTTTATTACCGTCAATACAGTTCGGAAATGATAAAATTGACACCGCTTATTAATATGCACATTGTTAACACTTGTCTATCTTTTCTCTTAATATGCACATTGTTAACACTATTATTTATCAGTTACAGCTATTCACTATTTCAAATGTACAATCCAAACAACATTGTTACTAATCCGAATAGCACTATTTTCACACTATTCTTGAAAATCACTATTTTTATCTACTATTCTAAATAGTAGCTATTCTAGCTATTTTAGAGTGCATATAGCTAGTTTTGGATTTCAACAAATTCTACGTAAGAAAAAAATATACTGATCAAGTGTTGATTAGTTATTGAAAGTAAGATGACAAAATAATATCTATAATCTATTTAATTAAAAGAGTGTTTATCCCATAATTAATGAGTCCGAATCTGTTATAATTCCGAGATCAACTGTTCAAAAATAGTGAAAAATAACTAATTAAAAGTAAATTTTTAATATTCCCATAATTAAGTAGAGTCCCATAATTTTTAATATTCCCATAATTAATGAGTCCGAATTTTTAATGAGTACATATTCCGAATCTGTTATTATCCCATAATTAAGTAGATATCAAAATATTCTCAAAAAAGTAAATTTTTATGCACGTATTTTGAGAAAGACCAAGATCGGAATTTCAGAATGCTGCAATTCCCATTACATCAGATTTACTTTCATAATTAATTGGGTGTATTAGACACATTGAGATTTGTGCCATCGTCTAACTGACATTTATCAAGATCATAAGTACGAAACTGACAACCATGAACATGAATGCGCTGCAAAACTTGCAGTGTTCAGAGGATAAGCATCTCACAATTTACGCAATATATATCAGAATATGTTTCGGATCATGTAATAAAAGAGGAGGATCGACTTACATCATTTTTTCATTATTTTTAGTGACAAAAACTTACAATTTGTATTTTTAAAATTCAAACAGTTAATCAAAACTGTTCGACGTGTTGGATATATAAAATGTGATTGCAGATCAAATTTAATATTTTTTAAACTTTTTTTTACAAAAATTCAATGGTATGAAAAACAACAATTTTGTAAAATACTTAATCAATATTAAAAATATTCAGAAAAATATAAAATTTAATCTCTAAGCACACTTTAATATGGAGATCATGTTGAACAATTTGGACTGTTTGGATTTTAAAAATAAATGGTGTAATTTGATGTCACCAAAAAAGATATAAGTGAATTCCTCCTCATTATAATTATAAAAATGTGTCATGATAATTTCTCTCTAAATTATTTATGCATGATTCATGCTCTCTTTTTAAAAAAAAAAAGGATTTGGTAGTGACATGCATGATTAATGATCGTGTCCGGTTGCAGCTTAAGGGTTTATTCTTTACTTAAATTGTCCAATAAGATATAACATGAGTGGAACTAGATTTTCAATCTATGACATTAAATAGAAATAGAAATCAATTATATAAATTTTTCATACTGTATATAAGGATCAATTTTATTTCACTCTAAACTATATACAAATACATACACAACTAAATAAATTTTAAAAATAATTTGAGATCAATTGACATCCACATTTACTATATATAAATTTGATTCCGACTTAGATAGTTTTAACTATTTATCTAAGTGGATTAACTTATTTCACTTATGAAGCTTTATTCAGTAGATTAATTTATTTCACTCATAGAATCCACAGTCATAGAAAATAAATTATTTTTCAATTTCTCAGTCTTCTTTAAAGTGAAATAACTCATGATTTAAAACAAAAAAAAACTGCTAAATAAAAAAAGATTAATGTAAGTATTAATTTGAAATAAGTTAGTTAATTATTTTCAACTGTCAGTATCACCAAACATCTCCGTTAGTATTTACTGATGCTCTAATGTGTAATTATTGATAGATTAAATAGATATATGTTTTTCAAAAATGTATCATTATAGACATTGTCAGAATTTTGACAGAATATGAGGAGGGTTCAAATGCACTGTGATTTTGTGCTTCAATATGTTCAACATTCTTTATCTTTGTTTTGAAAGTCCGAACAGTAAATCCGAACAACTCAACATAATATTCATAATAAAATATACTTGAAGACCAAATTTTATATTTTTAGAAATTTTTTACTATTTTTTTAAATAGGTACAAAATCATTGTTTTAAGGAGATTCAAAACCATCCGAAAAAATAACATTGTACGTATCTAAACAAATAGTAAAAAATTCTAAAAAATATAAAATTTGGTCTCCTAGAATATTTTACTGTGAAGACTATATTGAACAGTTTGAATTTTAAAAATGAAAATAAAAAAAATTTGGAACATATTAGAGCACAAAATTATGGTACATTTGAATCCTCTCTCCCTCTAAATATATATATATAGAGAGAGAGAGAGATGGACTATGGTACTCTATGGAGTAAAACGCCTCGGTACTCTACGCTAATCTTCATTTTAAAAATCCAAACACCCGATCCGAACCGTTGAACATGTTCTTCATATTGAAATGTGCTTGGAGACTAAATTTTACATTTTTTGAAATTTTTTTGCTATTTATTAAGCAACTTTGAAAATCTCAGATCTACTGTAAACAGTAAAAAATAGTAAAATTTCTAGACCATCGGATCTGAGATTTTCAAAGTGGCTTAATAAATAGCAAAAAAAAAAAATCCAAAAAATCTAAAATTTGGTCTCCAAGCACATTTCAATATGAAGAACATGTTCAACGGTTCGGATCGGGTGCTTGAATTTTTAAAATGAAGATATAGTGCCGTAGAGCACCGAGCCATGGTACTCGAGTACCATAGCCCAACTATATATATATATATAACTATATATATATATATATATTGCAATATACATACATATATATATATATATATATATGTATGTATGTATGTATATTGCAATATACATATATATATATATATATTGCAATTGTGGAAAGGTCCAAGTCAACATTTGGATCTCGTGCAGGATAGTGGTTCATAATTTCTTAGACAAAACATGAACTAAACTCTAGAGGCTTTATTTTTATTTTATTTTAATATATTTTGAGAAATTTTCCATAGAAAAAGTCAACAGTAGTTGGAACGCCACCGAGTCCGTATTCGTGCATAGTATACGGTACTGTACCGCTTTCCTTTTACCAACTCTTCCCACTGACAGAATAAAGTGAAATATATATACACATGGGAACGCGTTTTCTAATACAAGTGTAAAGCCACTAAAAAAATATACATGCTCCTAACATGCAAGTATGATTATTTAGCATCATTTGATTGATTCTAAAGATTTTTTTTGCGTGGCAAGTAGGGGTGAAAACGGTATGGATAATATTCAATATGTATTTGAAAATTTAGATATGAATATTTAATATCCGAATATCTGTGTGGATAATGATACTGATAAGATTTTACGTTTCAAATATTTGTATCTGAAATAGTAGATATATACCGTATATTTTAATATATATTATGAAAATTTTATATTATTTTATATTATTTAATAAATATCTGATATGATCAGAATCTGTATCCATATTCTTCTAATGTATCTGATATCCGCTCTGTATTCATATTCGGAAAATGAAAAAAAGAAATATGGATATAGAGCTTTGTAATAAAATTATTTTATTTATATTTTTTTTGAAAGAGCTTTTTCATAGCCGAACTTTCCCCATTTAATGAATAAATAAATGCCGATCATGCGATCATTTCCCATTAATGAAATTAATTAATTAAATGAGGTGTCAATTGCCCATGATCTCATCTTTGAACAGCAAAACAGTAAAAAAAAAAAACATACCATAAACGCCAGAAAAGTAGTACAAGAAACGGACAATAGACTATGTCTAAAAAGTAAAAATATAGTAAAATTAATATATTGAAAAGAAATTGTCTTGATTAAGACTCCAAATGACAAAGTATATTATGATGATGTCCAGCTCTGAACCATAGTGATAAATAAATAGGTTAAGTTCGGTTCGGTAGAGTCAAAAATTCGTGAATAATTCGGTACCACAAGGAAGAAAAATAAAAAAAACCCAAAACTACCCAAAAAAATATTTTTTGTATTTTTTTCGCAAATAATTCCCGATTTGTATTTTATTCACAAATAAAACGTATTATACATTTTTATTTATTTGGAGTTCGATTCAGAAACATTAAAAACGAATACAACACGAATTATTTACAAATTTATCGCGTATCATGTTACTATGCATATAACAAAGGATTAGAGCATCTCAGAAAGATTAAGAAATAATAAACTATCGATTACTGAATAGAGTTTAGTGATAAAGGACAACGTTCTTAGTGTGAGAGATGTGGATTCAAAATCTTAATGAGAATTTTTTTGTGAACAATAGAATATGAAATGCTAGATCTCTATTTTTCTCTCTGAAAAAATCACGAAATATAAATTAAGTTAGTTTTAATTTCTAAACCTATAACAACATAACGAAAACCAATATAAATAGTTAGAGAACGATTATTTTTCAATTTTGTTTTTACGTCTCAAAAGGTAGAATAGAAATACCAGCATACTTTCAGAAATTTTTTTTTCCAATACAGATACTGTCAGAAGATTTCAATTCAATTTAAACAGAAGCTCAAAAGAGACGAGACAATGAAGCCCAAATATGAAAATTTCAGTAAATATGGGCCGGGCCTTTAGTTGAAAAAATTGTAACAGAAAACAAGGCCTTATTTGCATCTCTCCTGTACATTGCCTAGGTCCCTCTTTTGTCAGACTGACTTCACTGAAAAAATCATACTTTTATTTACACAGCAGCTAAAGCACCGATTTTTTTTTTATTAATAGAAAAATAAAATAAAATATATCGATAATAGAGAATGATACTTATGAAATTTGAAATTTAAAAAATTTATGATGGTTTAACAGATGTTATAAACTATAACGTCCAGATAATTAAAATTAATTGACTTCTAGTTAGCGATAATTAACATTTTCTGGACGCTACTCTTTGTATCGCTCTTTTTTTTGCTATTATGTGAATCAGTATAACGAATTGAATCCCTGGACGTTACAAAGAGTAACATCCTATTATTTTTTATTTTTTTTATTTTTTTTGCATTAGTTAGGAGTTACTTAATGTGAATTATCTAGACATTATAATTTATAACGTTTAGTGGTCGTTATAAACAATAACGATTTTCTTAGATTTCGAATTGTTTTCAGTTGTCGATATTTTTCATTTTAATTTTATATTAATAAAAAAATCGGGCAAAAGCATAACAATATTTGCTCTTTGATCAGACCTCTTTTCTAGTTTGCACCAACCATATCCATTTGACAACTCTGTTACAACTTACAAGAAATCAACATTTTCATCATGTTGCATTTTCATGATACATACATGACAATGAAAAGAACTTTATTCCCTTTCCAATTTTATAAAACTTATGGATAGTTCCTTGTGCATGATAAAAAAATGTTTGTCTCCACATTGAAAAAAAAAAAGATAAACAGGAAACTGGTGTTTTTGTTGTCATCAATGATTATCTTATCTTATATATTAAATTATATTTCTCTTCTCATTTATTTTAAAAAAAAATTGCATCCTATCTCCAAAAACATTTCTTGGGGCATCAACTTATCCTAAACTATTTAAGATTATATCTGCTAGGATGATTTTTGAATGTTAACAAATTTGCATTTGCTTTATTTACACATGATTCAAAGGAAAATTGTCTAACAAAATAAAATAAAATAACAATGCAAACAAATAATCTTTAATCTAGTGGCAAAAATAATATTTTTTCCGTAAAAAAGTCACATATTTAAAATCTAACTCGGATTTTTTGTTGTTGAAAATTTAAAATTTGAGAACTTTATCCAACCATTTATCTTAATAGAGTAGTTGAATAATTATACACATACTTTTATTTCAAAAAATGAAGGTTCAACCTTTATTTATTTTTTTTAATAAAATGCCAACAAAATAAAAAAAAAACTATTAACTGGAAAAAAAAACGATGATAAAAATACACATATAATTTGAATAATAACTTTTTTTTCCCATTTTCTTTAACCATTGAATAACATAGAATTACCTCTTAAATAATAATTGCCATGGAACGAACGGTATAGAAATCATGTAATATGGGTAAAGATTTTAACAGAGTAGTTATGGCTTCATGCAGTGCACGATCCATATGCATTGCTGGTTTCGTAATACAGTCTGGGCGCTACATGAAATCAAAACTGCTCCTTTAGGCATATATTATGCTATAATAGTGGAACTGTTTTGTTTTTGTTTTTTCAAAAGAAAAAAAAGAAAGAAATAGGTGAAAGGCTATGCTTATTTCATTAGAAATCAACGAAAGTCCGATGGTCATTAGATCTATCAGAGTCGTTCGATTCTTATCAAGATTCGTACGAAAACTATAAGATATATTTGTGGTGATCCTATTGGAAAGTAGTTTCACAAAATTGAAGTTAGACATAATACTAAAAAAATATTTAAAAAATATAGTTCATATTAATCTATATATCCCATTATTCCTATTAATCTAGTTCATTTAAAAAAATATATAAGACAACTGCATCTATTAATCTATTCCTTAGAACAAATTGATTGCAATTGGTCGTTATGACCGAGTCAATTTCCTCTATGATAGCATCCAAATTACACTTAGCTATTTTTAAATTATGAAATTAGTAGCCATTAAGAAAGATTGACTTCAACTAATTAATTTTACATTACAAAAATTCTCCCTTTCTTTGTTTCTGTATTAAACCAACAAAACTTTTAAGAATTATTGTTTGTCTTATTAAAATAGCCAAATCTCAAAACTCCTACGAATAGTTTATTCTAATAAGACAAAAAATTTGAATTCACTATTCTAGCTATTTTAATCCAACTAAACACCAAATCAGCTATTCCGAGTAGCTCAACTCTAAAAATAACCTATTCTCAATCCAACAAACATACTCTTAAATTAACAAATCTTGTTGTGAGTGTAACTTCTTGTAGATTTATTAATTTAAGATGACTATTAATTTGGTTTTTTCCAATGCCTCATAACATCAACAATTCAAACGTTAACTGTATTTCTGGTTGTAAATTTGGTAGCAGCACATTATTTTATTAGATTGTTTGCCTAATCCTTGATGCAGGTGTAACTTTTATAGCTGTTGATAATTCACAAAATAATTTTAACTTCAATACCTAATGAATGATTAAACTACCAAGTGTACTCATGATATATTCATTCATTTTAGATAGCAAATTTTAGTAAATCAATCAGTTTAGTGTGAACATGCCAATACAGCCCTTTGTTACAAACTGTAAAAAAGTCCATGATTTTTCGTAAATCAGAATTAGTGCAATTTTGACTTTTCAATTACTAAACTAATAACTGTTTGAAAATAAAGTTTTACAACACGCGATCAAATAAGCTTGCTAATAAGCCGAGCCAGCTCAATAAATTATATCGAGCTAGGCCCACTAAACAAAGTTGGAACTCTGCTCGGCTCATATTTTATCATTTAAACAGGGATGAGCTCGAGCCGGCTTCAATTTGTAAGCGTTTGTCTCGGTTTAAATTTTACTTAACAATATCTCGTGAAAATACAATTATAAAAATGTTAATGTTATTCGCTGATAAAAGCGTGAGGTGTAGCAAAATACGAATTATTTTTTTTAGTAGTATACCATTTTCAGGTGTTTTATACTTGATCTATTGAAAAGATCAGGAACAAATGGGCTTATAACTAGTAGCAAAATATTTTTAATATTTTAAAATGAATTCTAAAAAGTTAGTAGCAAGAGATAACATAAAAGATATCAATTCATCAGCAGAGACGGAGTTCAAAAGTTCAATATGGATTTTGAGTTAAAGCAGATCAGACAATTTAAAACTTGGAATTCAGAATCCGGAACCCGAAATGAATGAGTCCTTTCAAAATTCATACCAAAACTAAACAGACGGTTAAGATCTAAACTCAAAATTTTGAGTTATCTAAGGTGACATAAATTCCAGAATCTCTGCTAGGATTTCCTTGCAGCGAGCACCAAATTTCTCAGTGCAATTCACGTACAGGAACACGTATCCTCGGCATTAACTCAAAAGATAATCTTTTGAGTTAACTCATCTCACATCATCTGTCTGAATTTAAACAGAGTTAATCTGATTTTAACACAGGGTATTTTAATATTAGTGCGGATCTGATCTGCACAGATCTTAAAGCAAATTGAGTGGTTGAGATTTATTAACTCAAAATATTCTCTTTTGAGTTAATGCAGAGGCCACCTCGCCTCAAAGCTCTAATAAATATTTTGGTTTTCCCTCATTTGACGTCTCTTCTCAGATTCAATTGCATATGTTATGGAAATAAGTCAATAACTGCCTGATCTGATCTTCCATGCATCTACAATTCAAATTACCAGTCAAAGTTTGTTGAATCGAGATAAATAGTTCAAAAATAGTTGATCGGAACGGTTCAACATTATCTCCATATATTTCAAATGGATACGGAATCACTGCTTTTGAGAAAATTTTGAATCATAAAAAAAAAACAACAATTTTGCACCAATAAACATTTAAAAAAATGCAAAATTTGTTTTCGTACTATAATTTAATTTGATGATAATGTTAAGCTATTCAGATAAATTGTTTGGACATTAAAATCACAAAATATGAACACAAATTGAAACACTGGCTTTAATTCGAGATGCCGTTAAATAATGATTTTTTTATCACAAAAATCTACTATGTGCCATTAAATAATTCTTTTCTTATTTTTTTTTTAATGACGGTTTATAAAAAAAATCCCTCAAACAGGCTATGTGTAGACCCTAGAATTTTTTTTATAAACCATCACAAAAAAAATCGAAAACCAACTTAATTGCTTAATTTTTTAGAAAAACCATCAATATTGAAAATCAAATTCGGTATCCATTCTCATACATAAAATTAATTTTCTGTAAGCAATATTACACAAATAGCTACACCACTGGGAATTTTTTCTATAGAAAATAATAAAAAAATAGATAGAAATAGAAAAAATACCTTTTGTTTTCTATTGGTAGAAAAATCTATTGTAATTAGCCCACCGATCCAAAAAAAAATACAATGTTAGAATAGATATATACTACTCCCACAAAATCCTAACTTATTTCTTTTTCCTTTTTTTTTTTTCATGTTATCTACTAAAATATAATTTTTTTTAAAAAGTAGATGTAATTAAATGACTATCTATTTAAAAAAAAACTGTTTATATTTTAATAGTGAATTAAAAAAAAACAACTGAGCTAGAATCGGTGGGAATCCCATTAATTCTAACGTTGGAATTTTTTTATTTCAATAAAATTAGTACTGATTTTTTGTATCACTTTCAATTTCTCTTTCTGTGTTTTTACTATTTTATGTAGAAAAAAAATTCTCCACACCACTCAATCCGTTCCAAGCCCACTAAACAATATCGGCAGGGCGAAACCAAGGCCTGAACTCTGGCCCTCCTTGGCCCAGAAAATATACATAATTTTTTTTTTCCTTATAGGTCCTTGACACCTCCTAAATTATTTATGGACTCTTGTGGCACTCTCAATCCCTTACGTTGGGCCCTGGCTGAAATCAGGCCCTGGTTCCAAGCCCACTAAACAATATCGGTATGAGCCCAAATGTTGGAACATTATCAATTTGAATTTTCTCCGTTTCATTGAAATGGAGCTGTCCTTCATAGCAAAACCTGATATCTAAATGGGAAATGGAGATATCATGTATGTTAATATAATAGATAATCAGACGAAACATGGCTGCATGTAGGACTGGCAAAAATGTCCCTAGCTCTAGGCCCGCTTGGTTTCAATCTATGACTCGATCGGTAACAGTTCATTTGTTAGTGAACCGAGCTAAAATGAACCCACTGTCCACAGACTTGAGACAAAATTAATGAGTTTGAGTCAGGCCTAGTTCATGTTGAGCCAGCTCTATTTATTAACGGGCTATTAAATATACATAGTTTAATAGTTTAATCGGATCAGTTATAGCCAGTGTTATGGTAATTACACTTTGGATTGTACTTAAATTGATTGGTAATTTTGTATGAACTATGTGTGAATTAATTATAAACAACTAGGTTAATTTGTATGAATTTGTTTGATTTGGTATGCATCATTTAATTCTATGAACTATGTTTGTATGAATTTGGAAATTTGATATTTTTCGTACATATGAATTTAGCTGCAAACTTAATTGCACTTGTATTAGAAGTATTATTCAATAATAAGTCATATAAATGTCAGTTTGTTTTAGCTATAATTAATAAAATGTGCTATGGAAATTTAAGATATAGCAAGAAAAAATATGCAAAATTTAAGCTGGTAACGAGCCAGCTCAGCTCGCTCGAGCAATCCACGAGTTAATCTTGAGCAATAGTATTAGCTGGGGACTTAAATCCAAACTCGCCCGTTTAATTTGATCTACAAACAAGCTGATTACGAGTTAGGTCTAGCTCGCTTTTTAGCAGCTCGTTGTCAACCTAGCTATGTGGTAATTAGATGGCTATGTCCTTGGCAAATAGAAGTTGAAATATATTGTATCTGGGTGGGGGGGTGTTGAAGTAGACTATTAGAGGATAAAAATAAAATCTAAAATCTAAACACACCTTCCATGTAATCAATTTTACTAGTTATAGTAAGAGGTTTATTTAATATGCAATTGATTTCCTAAATTAGCAAATATATCATTTTTGAACTTTATTCATATTAATTGGGCACATTCAGCGTTAAATTCATGCTACTATGGTAATTAACTTGAAATATCAAAATATACTTTTTTTTTTATCACTTCTCAAGTTGATTAAAAGTAAAACCACTATATATATAAAGCTAAAAAAAGAAGAAGATGACTAGGTAGTTCTTAAGTAGTACACCTTTTCCCCTTGGGTATGACTTAGCCATTAAGCATTATTTAATAAAAGGTTATGTATGACTTTGCCATTAAGCATTATTTATTTAAAAGGATATTCAATTCGAGCAATATTTGCATTGGTTAATCGTGATCATATTACTCAAAAAGATTTTGTCAAAGGTGGCCTCGCCATTGTTTTCAAGTAACAAATTTCAAATATCTAATTTTATAAAGTCAATACCATGTCCATATGATCCACTGCAAGTATTTTAAAAATTAAAACCAAAAATAAACTTCAATAAAATTAAATTCTAAATCCTATTTTCACCAAAAAAAAAAAAACATATCTAAGAATATATATGTGATATAATTTTTTTTTGCAATTTAAAACAAACTTGATATATTAGAAAGAATAAATTTATTTTTTGTAATATATAAAAAAATTTAATCGCTTGCTTAAAAAGATCTTTTAACATCTACCATTTACGTTGATGTATTTGATCTTAAAAGTGTATGAAATTAAATCAATGCCCCTTAAGTTTCCTCAGTCCTCGTCAATCGAGTTCAAGTAAAAGACTGTAGGGTCCACATATATTTTAATGGTTCCCCACTTGTCATTTTAAGAACTCCCAATTCAAATTTAGGGTATTGGGCTAAAAAAAAAAACATATTTTTACTCAAAAAAAAAAAAAAAACTTGTCAGTATGTCCTTTTCCAAAAAAGCTCTCGTCTCTAAACCCAACGCAACCTTTCATCTCCACTCAATTATTGATCTACGTAGAAATTGCATATGAAAAAATTTAGAAGGTTGGACGAGGTACTTTCTGCTTTTCCAAAAGTAAACAAAAGCAGGAGATTGGATCTCTTCCATCTTAAGATTCTTATGTTATAAATCCCCACTCATCACTGCACCGTTTCTTTCCACCATGCATGACAGTATTCTTTCACTATTACATCATTTATGCGAGCTAGACACAAAATTTTCTTGACAAAAAAAACGTGGAACAAAAAACATGGCGGGCACTGCTCTTGTTTCATCCTACAATGACAACATCCGCCCCCTTCTTGATGCTATAGACCGACTGCGTCTCCTTAAAGTGACTGACGAGGGTATCCAGCTCCCTACAATAGTTGTAGTCGGTGATCAGTCGAGCGGCAAGTCGAGCGTGCTGGAATCTCTCGCCGGCATCAGCCTGCCACGTGGCCAGGGTATTTGCACACGGGTGCCTCTGGTCATGCGTCTACAAGGTGATCCTGACGCCATTGAGCCGTTGCTCCATCTCGAGTATCACAACAAAACTGTTCCAACAACTGAGGCTAGAATCACCGAGGCTATTAACGAGGCAACCATTGAGATTGCCGGTGCGGCAAAGGGAATCTCTGATGCCGCTATTACGCTTGTTGTCAAGAAGAAAGGTGTTCCTGATTTGACCCTGGTGGATCTCCCGGGGATTACCCGTGTTCCGGTTCAAGGTCAGCCCGAAGACATCTATGAACAGATTTCTGACATAATCATGGGATATATTGCTCCAAAAGAAAGCATAATACTGAATGTGTTGTCAGCAACGGTGGACTTCCCCACATGCGAATCGATCAGAATGTCTCAAAAGGTTGACCCGCACGGTGAGCGAACCCTAGCAGTGGTCACCAAGTCTGATAAGGCTCCTGAGGGATTGCTTGAGAAGGTCACTGTGGATGATGTCCGCATTGGCCTCGGCTATGTTTGCGTCAGAAATCGGGTGGGAGATGAGACATATGAGCAGGCTCGGACTGAAGAGAAGCGTCTATTTGACTTGCATCCTTTGCTGTCGCAAATTGACAAGTCAATGACCGGTATTCCGGTTCTTGCCCACAGGCTCACTCAAATTCAGGCGTTGATAATAGCGAAATGTTTGCCAGATATAGTTAAGAAGATTGATGAGAAGCTTAACAGATACGTCTCTGACCTAGATGGCATGCCTCAGAAGTTGTTGACTGTTGCCGATGCTCTTAAGACAACCTTGCACGTCTTTAAAGTGCTGAGAGAATCTTTAGAGAAGTCACTCATAAAAGGGGAGTATGATGAGTTTTCTGACGAGACGAGCCTCCATGGAGCGGCTCGTATTTACGAGATGCTTTCGAGCTACTCTAGTGAACTCCCTTCCAACTGCCCGACTACTGAAGATCTGTTTCTAATGGAGGAAGTACATGTTTTGGGAGAGGCTAAGGGAACATGGCTTCCCAACTTCCTGCCTAGGTCGGCTTTCCGTATCCTTCTGAAAAGGAAGGTTGATTCCATCTCCAACAAACCAGATGAATTGATCAATGCTGTCTGGTCATACATTGAGAAACTGACAATCCAGACAATGTCGCGGCATCTTCAGAACTACCCTCAAATTCAGCCCTCAAGCCAAAGAGTGGTGCACAATCTCATTACTATGTTGAGAACTAAATCGTGCGAGTTTGTGAAGAACATGATTGAGATGGAGTTGTGCGCTGATTACACGTCCAACCCGGACTACATGAAAAGGTGGTCTGAGTTTATGGCAGAACAAAGAAAATTCATGGAGGCGATAGAAGTCCACTCGAAGCCTACTAAGATATCTCTGAAAGCCTTTGGAGAGGTTGAGGTCGGACATCTTAGGTCACATGCTGATGTAGCTGAGCAAGCATTTGATGTAAGGATGAGGCTTACAGCTTATTGGAAGTCGATTGTGCTGAGGTTGGTTGATGGTGTGGCACTGCATATCTTGCACAGCATCAAGAACATGGTGGAGCATGAACTGGAGGATGAGCTGATTAATGAGCTGGTGGGGCCGAAAATGGCTGGAGTCGAGAGGATGCTGGAAGAGTCGCCCGCAATTGCTGCAAAGCGGGATCGGCTCATGAAGAGTGTAGAGTTACTGAAGCAGTCCAAGGAAATTGTGGCCAATGTCATGGATCGTATTGTTGTGGAAGGAGACAAATGATCATATTTTGTTTAGTGAGTTAATTAATCTATGGTTATTTAATTTGTGAGGTGGGTTGGTGTGGTCTTTTAATTGTAATGGGCTAGTAGATGTTTGGGTACGAGGATATGGTGGTGCTTTACAATAATGTATTAACTTGTTATCTTTGTTTTATCTAGGTTATATATTGCTCAGTGAACTTTCCATGATTTTAACTTAGTACCTCCTGCTTTTCTTTTCTGGTATTTTGATAAACTCTTTCTTCTTAAAGTTATGATATCATTATTAAAAATCCATTTACTTAGTAATTATTACATTTCATTAATCACTTACTTAATAATCCACTTAATAATTATTAATTTAGCTCTGGACCATCCGATCAGAATCCATGCCAATCCGGCCCACGCTTATAATGCACGAGATCCCATAATAATTAGTGCTAATATGTAATGAACAGATCGGATCTAAACTCAAACGGTGCGTTAATACAGAGGATATGAATTCAGCTTTTATTACTATTAGATTCGTGCTAATATGTAATGAGTAGATCAGATTAGGCATTATTTACTTTTCTTCGGAGAAAAATAGCTTTTGGTTGTGTGACTTTTTAGAATCTCCGTGCTTTCAAATATGGATTAGAGGATTTAATTTACAACATCTAGCCCCCACATTGCGATTACTTGTTATGAAAATGAACGAGAGGGTTTGTCAGAAAGAAAAATATTTTAGATTAGTGGAGTAAGGTACAAGTGGACTAAAATATTTTAGATTAGTTCGTAAATACTTGTACATCCTCCTAAGAATTACAGCTAGTAGTTAGTAGAAGTCAAATAACGAAGCAATGACAAATTGAAAAGTCTATTTTTGCATTTTAGCACCAAGTCAATCATTTAAAAAATAATCTGGATTTATTACGTTAATTACACATTCCAGAGACCGATTACATTCCTAATCTAAAGGACTTATTAAGAAAAAGGATATATATATTTAATTACTGGAAAGATATATACGTGCATTACATAATTATATTCATATCTCTACAAAGATAGTTTATTAAAAAGAAAATAAGTGTATCCATTCAGTGTATACTAATGATTGATCTACTGATAGTACACTCTGAGAAGAAGCAGCAGATTCAGGGATCCAAATCTGCTCCGTTTCTTAAAAAAAAAGAGCACTATCTTTTTCTTGAGATGCTTATATAGATGAACCAAGTGCATATACAGATCAACTAGGTGTTTATACAGAAAACTTAGGTCGCTGCTCTTCAATGACCTTAGTGGACTCCACTTTTTTAAAATAACGGACCCAATTTTCTGTTGTTTTTGAAGAGAGAGACAGAGAGAAAAGATGAAGAGGAGGGTCCTCTTATTCTCAAGAATAGGAGGAGATTCGGATCCCAGATTCGGTGGAGGCAACTCGTACCTGTTTTATCTGCCTTTGCACTGTTCTCATGTCATCCTCTTTTTGCTTTTACTGGCTTCTTGCCCTTGAGATTAGAAAATATCCGGTAGAATTCAAGGATGAATTTAGCTTTCTCCAATGTCTCATAACATGAAAATTCAAAAATTTATTGTATTTATTATTATAAATATGATAACGATGCATTATATTTGTTTGCCTTGATGCAGCTGTAACTTTTATACCTGTTGATTCACAACATAATTTAAGTTCAATACCTAACCGATGATTAAACTACCAAGTTTAATTAATTACTCATGATATTTTCATTCATTTTAAAAATCAAATTTTAGTAATTAAATCAGTGTAGTGTGAACATGCCAATACAGCCCTTCATTACAAACTGTAAAAGAATCCATGATTTTTCTTAAATCAGAGTTAGTGCAATTTTGACTTTTTATTTACTACACTAATAACGAGTCTAGATAGTATGACATCAGTGACATTTCAATTTATATAGCACTAACTCCAAAATCTATCGAATCGACTTCAAACGGTGAATCCAAACTGTTCAAACCGATCTACTCCATTTGTTGTGTGTTTACATGCAATTTTTTTTAAAAAATTTTGAATTTATTTAAATTAAGTCAAGCGGTCAAATGTGTGAGTTTTTAAGTTAATTTTAATGCATTCATTTTTCAAAATTTTTAATAGCTTGATTTGATACTAAAATAATTCAAAAATATAAAAAATTTATATGTAAACATATCACTCAAAAAGTAAATCGGTTTGAACGATTTGAATTAGCTGTTTGAAGTCTATCCAATAAATTTTAGAGTTAGTATCATATGACACCTAGTCAGACTCGCTAATAACTGTTTAAAAAACAAGTTTTACAACACGCGAGCAAACGAGATGAAGATGAATAAAGGCTTTTATTTTTAGAAGGAAATTAGACTATCCGACAATTCACTGCATTTAGTTACTGAGAAATTTCAGAAAATTAAAGGCCTTTGTAACCCAGAGCATTAATATTTCCCGGATAGACTGTAAAAAAGGTAAAATAATAATTAATTGTTACTACTTATAACTTTTGGCCCAATAATTTTTTTTTTTTTTTTTTAAGGTTAGCGACAATAAAGTTTTTTTTGTTGTCGACAATACAGTTTAGACTGTAAAAAAGGTAATTACTCATGATATTTTAAGTTAACACCATGAGATATTTTTGTTGTCGACAATAAATGTCGCCAACGATATATTTGATAAAAAAAGTTTATAATATTTACACCATGAGATTGGTTCTTACACAATCTCCCTCAGTTGGGAATTACAATTTCTAACTAAAATGGATTGCCTCTAACAACCTCCAAAATGCTCCCGCAAAGGCCCCATTGGGCGGTCTCTATGCAATTTGCATCTAAGCAATAATCTCAAACACCGTGTCATTTATTAACTGGTTCACTGAACGCCTCTTGTATGAGAAAAATCTCCTGTTCCTCTCTCTCCACAGTGCCCATGTCTTCGCTGCCCAGATTGCTTTCCAGAGTTTCCTAGCCCGCGGTACCAGTGCCCGTTGACCTGACCATGCGTCTAAGATACTCTGACCAGGCATACCCCATTTATTTCGATTGCGCCCGCTAAACCCTAAACCCTAAACCCTAAACCTCAATAAAGTTACATTTATCATGGCTTATTCTGTTACTCTGTTTTAAGATAATATGCCTGGAAGCACAAATTCAACGTGAACTTGAGGGGTATGCCTGGAGATTTAATGTCTCCATCCTCAGCTCTATTAACAGCTATTAGTTAATAGAAGATCAAATAACGAAGCAATGACAAATTGAAAAGTCAATTTTGCATTTAAGCACTAAGCCAAGCATTTAAAAATAATCTGGATTTATTACATTACACAAATTCCAGAGACCGACTACGTTCCTAAACTAAAGGACTTATAAAGAAAAAAACCAAAACAAGTATATTAAATGCCAAAAAGAAGAATAAACAATCCCAATAACTCATAGGAATAATAGATAGAAAAAGACAGAACTACAGAAACATAGGTACACAAAAAATATTTACTGGAAGAAATATTATATGTACATTACATAATTATGCATATCTCTACAGAGATAGTTTATTATAAAGAATAAGACAATTGGAATTATTGATCTATACAGTTAGAAAAAAAAGACAGAATCATAGGCTCACAGAAATATTTACTGGAAGTATATATATAGAGAGTTAAGAAGTAAAGATCTTGTTTTATTTCATGCTTGTATCTCTATTTTCAAAGACCAAATTGTATATCCGAACTGCTCAACAAAATATCCATATTAAAATGTGCTTGGAGACTAAATTTTACATAATTATAGTCACATCCCTACAAAGATAGTTTGTTAAAAAGAAAATAAGTGTATCTATTCAGTAGAATTAAATGATTGATCTACTGATAGTACACTCTGAGCAGAAACAACAGATCCGGTGGCAACTCGTAGCTGTTTTATCTGCCTCAAATTATAAATGTCTCTCGGCATTGGCTGGCTTTGCATTCTCCTCAACTCATCCTCTTCTTGCCCTTCAGTTTAGAAAAGAAAAAGATTAATTAATAAATCAATAAAAGCATGAAGGTACTCTAAACAAAGCTATTGTAAGAAAACCATCAAGACTTTGGTTTCTTATTTCATTGTCATCGCATTCTTATATTTCCATCAAATTATTCACAAAAAAATAACCAAGACAACTTGATCTATTCAGTTCTAGAACTGAATGATAGATTTACCGATTAAAGGGTTCGAACAGAAGCAGCAGAGTCGGTGGGAACTCATAAGTCATGTACTGTGCTCATGTCATTCTCTTTTTACCATTACCGGCTTCTTGCTCTTCAGACTAGAAAATATCCAGCAGAACTCAAGGATTAATTTAGCTTGCTCCAATGTCTCGTAGCATGAAAATTCAAAAGTTAATTGTATTTCTTATTATAAATATGATAACGTTGCATTATATTTGTTTGCCTAATCCCTTGATGAAGCTGTAACTTTTATACCTGTTGGTTCAACATAATTTTAATTTTTAAGTTCAATACCTAATGGATGATTAAACTACCAAGTCCAAAACCCCCATCGGGTTCGGATCTCATGTTCGATTAGAATTTGGACTAATTTGGCTCAAATTAGTATTCACAAAATTTATTTAATATTTGTGTAGATTAATTCTGACGGAACAGTCTAGATGCAAGATATCTGTTTTCCCTTCCCCGTACAAAGCAAAATCAGAAATCCGTATCCTCCCAGATACCGATTCTGTAAAATTAATGAGCTCTTGGTCGAATGATTGATATTCAGTGTCTATTTAGATATAGGGTTCGTTTTGAGATTTGTGTCAGATTAAAACTAACGACTCTGAATTCGCATAATCAGGTCTATTCTTTTTAAATTAAACGGTTCATATCGAGGGGAAAAGAAATAAAAGAAGAAGGATCATAAATGCACATATTATAAATAACGACTTTAATTAAACTAATTGATATTACTAATTGTTATGATTAATTAATGATTTAAAACTATGTTATATATTTAGTTTCAAAACAACTTAAATCATGTTTAGTATGTTAGAATAACATTACTTATATCAATGACAAATTGAAAAGTCAATTTTACATTTTACCGTACTAAGCCAATCATTTAAAAAATAATCAGAATTTATTACATTACACAAATTCCAGAGCCCGACTACATTCCTAAACCAAAGGACTTATTAAGAAAAAAAATAAAACAAGTATTAAATGCCAAAAATAAGAATAAACAATCCCAATAACTCTCATGGAAAAGAAAAATGTTAGGAGGAGAGAACTAACAGGAATAATAGATACAAAAAAAGACAGTTTGGAATTATTGAACTATACAGTTAAAAAAAATATAAGCAAAGGTACACAGAAATGAGTGATGCTACCATGCTTTGAAAATTAAAGTGGGTGTTTTAATTCCTGCTCATATCTCTATTTTCAAAATTCAAATAATCAATCTAAACTTCTGAACATGTTATTCATATTAAAATATGCTTGGAGACCAAATTTAACATTTTTTGAATTTTTTTTACTATTTTTTGAATTTTTTAAAATCAGTGTTTTCTGAATTTTTTTCATTATTTTTTTTATTTAATGAAAAACACTAAGTTTCAAGAATTATATAAAAATAGTAAATTTTTTAAAAAAATATATAAAATATGGTTTCCAAGTATATTTCAATATAAAGAACATGTTGAAAAGTTCAGATTGACTATTTGAACTTTAAATATAGAGATATGAACAGAAATTAATTAAAACACCCACTTTAATTCTCAAAACATAGTAGCATCACTCTAGAAAAAAGATATATATGTGCATTACATAATTACATTCATATCCCTACAAAGATAGTTTATCAAAAAGAAAATAAGTGTATCTATTCAGTAGAACTAAATGATAGAACTACAGAAAGTACACTTTGGGCAGAATCGCGCAGCAGAGCCGGTGGCAACTCGTATATTCTGTACATGCCTCAGCTTGTATAGTTGTATACATCTCTGGGAATTGGCCGCCTCTGCACTGTGACAATCCTTCAGTTAAGAAAAGAAAAATATTAAATTAATTAACTATTAATAAAAACATAGATCAGTGATGTACTCTAAACAAAGCTATATAGTAAGAAAACCAGAAAACATTTTGACAGTAGGGGGTGCTTCAGTGGTCAGGATATATAAATCTCATTTTGTTTTCTTAATTAGACTGTATGTGTTGGTACCTGTGGATAATGTCAGGTTCCTATTTTGTAAGCTTTGTACTTGTACTGGTATACTGGTATAATTAGGTTCATATACTTTGCACTAGTTTGCTTGAATTTTCTAACGTAGCGTAAACTAAATTTAATGTTAAATTATAGAACTGTTAAAACTTAAAACTGCAATTATTCAAACTTCATATGCTCAAAGAACTTCCTACATTTTTTTTCCTACACATATAATATAATATATATGTCTGTACATAAATGATAGATTAAAAAAAAATGTTGCATTTGTATTCAAGATGTTCAGAAAAGATGGTCACCGCACCAAATATGGTACTTCATACAACATAAGGGTGAATTAATTTCAAAATTCAAGCATCTTGTATTTCGGTCCTCACAACTTGTTGTAGTTTTATTCGTATAAGAAGACTATTAATTTAGCTTTCTCCAATGTCTCAATCGTAACATGAAAACTAAAAAATTAACTGTATTTCTTATTATAAATATGATAACGTTGCATTATATTTGTTTGCTTAATCCCTTGATGCAGCTGTAACTTTTATACCTGTTGATTCACAAAATAAATTTTAAGTTCAATACCTAATGGATGATTAAACTACCATGTATAATTACTCATGATATTTTCATTCATTTTAGAAAACAAATATTAGTAACTAAATCAGTTTGGTGTGAAGATGCCAATATAGCCCTTCATTACAAATTGTAAAAGAGCCCATGATTAGGCCATTAAATTAGATATGAATGGTTTGGATCTACTGGGCCTAACCAAAAGTCCAAACACGCTCCCCATCCTCTCCAATACCATAGAAGATGGGCCTCACTTTACAGTTTGAGATTAAATCTCTACGCTTTGGGATTCGAGCTAGTGTAGGGGTAATATTATTGGGCTTTGATATTCGTATCAAGTTAAAACGAACAATCTAGATTAACTAATTGTAAAAGATTTCCTTGTGCAATATTGGAGATGATGTGAATCCCCCATCCGAATTCACATCCTCTCCCAGGTATCTGGAAAGAGAATATTTTATAATTAGTGAATTCAGACTGTTCTTTTTAACTCGAGCTAGTGTAGGGGTAATATTATCGGGCTTTGATATTTGTGCCAAGTTAAAAAGAACAGTCTAGATTAACTAATTGTAAAAGATTCTCTTGTGCAATAATGGAGAGGATGTGAATCCGAATTCACATCCTCCCATATACCTTGAAAGAAAATCTTGTATAATTAGTGAATCCAGACTGCTCTTTTTAACTCGGTACAAATCTCAAAGTCCAATAATACTGCTTCTTGTGTACTAGCCCAAATTTCAAACCAGTTGAGAATAAATCTCAAACTATAAAGTTAGAACAATCTTCTGCACTACCTGAGAGGATATTGATTCCCACCCCTCACCCCCAATCGAGTCCGGATCTCATAAAATAAATCAAATTGTAATTTTAGATCAAGAGAGTTCGGTCAGAATTTGAACCAATCAGATTAAAATTAGTATCCGCAAAATCTTTTTATGTTGATTCTGATAGAACGGTCTAGATCCAAATTCGAAGTTTGAAATACTATAGGAGATCCGTTTTCCCCTCCTCAGATCTTATTCTACAGGGTCTGGTAGTGCACTGGAATCCTGGATCTGAATTCGCATAATATCGAGAGGAAAAATAAAAATACAAAGACATAGTTAAGCCATGCGTTTTAAAAATAATCTGAATTTAATACATTACACATTCCAGAGATAACTGAGATTTATAGGTTCTCTAGCCATCCGATCTGCTTTAAGATCTGTGCACAGTGCTTTAATATCCGTGTTCATTTGCTTTAATATCTGTGCGCATGAATTTAAAAGCGGATCTGATGATAATGCAATCCATCAGATGCAAATTTAAGTCTAATGGGCATCAGACCCAAATTTAAGTCCTGTTAATCTATTCAGTAGAACTAATTGATTGAACTCGTAATAATCTGCCTCAGTTTGAAAACATCTCTTGCATTTAGTCGTTATGACCTCCAAATTACACTTGGCGATTTTAAATCGTGAAATTAGTAGCCTTTAAGAAATATTGACTTCAACTAATTAATTTTACATTACAAAAACTCTCCCTTTTTTTGATTCTGTATGAAACCAACAAAACTTTTAAATTAACAAATCTCCTTGTGAGTGTAACTTGTTGTAGGTTTATTAATTTAATATGACTATTTGTTTGGTTTATTCCAATGTCTCATAACATCAAAATTCAAATGTTAACTGTGTCTGTATTTGTGGTTATAAATTTGATAGCAGCACATTATTTTGCTAGATTGTTTGCCTAACCTTTAATGCAGGTGTAACTTTTATACCTGTTGATTCACAAAATAATTTTAACTTCAATACCTAATGAATGATTAAACTACCAAGTGTACTCATGATATGTCCATTCATTTTAGAAAACAAATTTTAGTAATTAAATCAGTTTAATTAGTGTGACATGCCAATACAGCCCTTCATTACAAACTGTAAAAGAGACCATGATTTTTTTGTAAATCAGAATTAGTGCAATTTTGACTTTTCATTTACTAAACTAATAACTGTTTGAAAAACAAGTTTTACAACACGCGAGCAAACGAGATTAAGATGAATAAACGCTTTTATTTTTAGAAGGAAATTAGACTATTCGACAATTTACCGCATTTAATTACTAGACTGTAAAAAAAGGTAAAAGAATTAATTGTTACTACTTATAACTTTTGGCCCAATAAAGTTACACTTATCATTGCTTATTCTATTACTTTGTTTTGAGATAATATGCCTGGAACTTTAATGTCTCAATTCACAATAACGAAGCAAGACAAATTGCAAAGTCAATTTTGCATTTTAGCACCAAGCCAAGTATTTAAAAAAAAAAAGAAAAGAAGAAAAACTGGATTTATACATTACACATTCTAGAGACCAACTACATTCCTAAACTAAGGGATTTATTAAGACAAAAAACAAAACAAGTATTAAATGCCAAGCATATTTTATTATGATGATTATGTTGAACGGTTCGGATTGACTATTCGGATTTTGAAAATGAAGATAAAGGAGATAAAAAAAATTGGAGCAAATGGGAGCATGAAATTTTGGGTGCATTTGAACCCTCCTCTTTGTAAATTATCTAAGTAAAATGTGCTTCCAGATCAAATTTTGTAATTTTTTGAATTTTTTTTACTATTTACTAAGTATTTTACAAAAACTAGTCAAATTCAGACCATTGAATTTTGTGCTCATCTTAATAAATAGTAAAAATATTCAAAAATGTAAAATTTGATCTGAAAGCACATTTTATTTAGATAATCATGTTGAACGGTTTGGATCGACAATTTGGACTTTGAAAATAAAAAAAATCATTGTTGTATCTTTGTTGTAACTTGATTCCTCTTCATTACATAATTAGAGTAGAACTAGGGTGCTCTTAAGTTCACCAAGTTCCTTTGTGAACTCAACTCTAAAATCTATCGAATTAACTTCAAACGACGAATCCAACCTGTTGAAATTCTTCTACCTTATGAGTGATGCGTCTACATGTGAAAATTTTAAAGTTTGGAATTAATTTAGTATAAAGTCAAGTGATCAAAATTAGAAAATTTATAAATTAATTTTAATGCATTTATTTTTTGGACATCTTTTGATCACTTGACTCTATACAAAATTAATTTGAAAATTTAAAATTTTCACATGTGGACACATCACTCGTAAGGTAGAAGGATTTCAACGGTTTAGATATGTTATTTGAAGCCAATCCGATAGATTTTAGAGTTGAGTTCACAAAGATGCTTGGTGAACTTAGGAGCACCCTAGTTCTACTCACATAATTATTATAAAGAATAAGATAATTAGAATTATTGAGCTATACAGTTAAAAAAAGATAGAAGCATAGGTACACAGAAAGGAGTGATGCTACCATACTTTGAGAATTAAAGTGGGTGTTTTAATTCCTGCTCATATATTTTTCAAAAAAAATTTCCGCTCATATCTTTACTTGATGAAAAATATTGAGTTTCAAAAATTCTATAAAAATAGTAAAAAAATTTTAAAAATGTAAAATTTAGTCTCCAAGTACATTTTAATGTGAAGAACATGTTGAGAAATTCAGATTGACTATTTTGAACTTTGAAAATAGAAATATAAGCGGGAATTAAAGCACCAACTTTAATTCTAAAAACATAGTAGCATCACACCAGAAAGAAGATATATATGTGCATTACATAATTACATTCATATCCCTACAAAGATAGTTTATCAAAAAGAAAATAAGTGTATCTATTCAGTAGAACTAAATGATAGAACTACAGAAAGTATACTTCGGGAAGAATGGCGCAGCAGAGCCGGTGGCAACTCATATATTCTATATATGCCTCAGCTTGTGTATATCTCTGGAAATTGGCCGCCTCTGCACTGTGACAACCCTTCAGTTAAGAAAAGAAAAATATTGAATTAATTAATTATTAATAAAAACATAGATCATGGATGTATTGTAAACAAATTGCTGTAGTAAGAAAACCATGGAAATTTTGACAGTAGAGGGTGCTTCAGTGGTCAGGATAAATCTCAATTTGTTTTCTTATTTTTCTAGCAAGTTATTCACCTAACCATTAATTAGACTGTACGTGTTGGTACCTGTCGATAATGTCAGGTTTCTATTTTGTAAGCTTAAACTAAATTTAATGTTAAATTATAGAACTGTTAAAAACTTAAAACTGCAATTATTTCAAACTTCATATGCTCAAAGAACTTCCTACAATTTTTTTTCCTACACATATAATATAATATATATGTCTGTACATAAATGATAGATTAAAAAATAAAAAAAATGATGCTGCATTTGTATTCAAGATTTTTAAAAAAGATGGTCACCGCACCAAATATGGTACTTCATATAACATAGGGGTGAATTAATTTCAAAATTCAAGCATCTTGAATGCTGTTATTTATAACTTGTTGTAGTTTTATTCGTATAAGATGACTATTAATTTAGCTTTCTCCAATGTCTCAATCGTAACATGAAAATTCAAAAATTAAAATTGTATTTCTTATTATAAATATGATAACGTTGCATTATATTGTTTGCCTAATCCCTTGATGGCTGTAACTTTTATACCTGTTGATTTACAACATAATTTTAAGTTCAATACCTAATGAATGATTAAACTACCATGTTTAATTACTCATGATATTTTCATTCATTTTAGAAAACAAATTTTAGTAACTAAATCAGTTTGGTGTGAAGATGCCAATATAGCCCTTCATTACAAATTGTAAAAGTGCCCATGTTTTGGCCATTAAATTAGATATGAATGGTTTGGATCGATCTACATGGACCTAACCAAAAGTCCAAACACGCCCTCCATCCTCTCCAATACCGGAGAGGATGGGCCTCACTTTAGGGTTTGAGATTCAATCTCTACGCTTTGAGATTCTGGCTAGTGCAGGAACAATATTATTGAATTTTGAGATTCATGCCAAGATAAAAAATAATGATCTGAATTCACTAATTGTAAAAGATTCACCATCAACTTACAATTTAGGGCTGTTCTTCTCTCTTCTACCTTTTGAATTTAAGGGGAAACACATAGAGAAGGCCAAGGATGCATGGGAGAGGGTAGGCGATAAAGAGAGGAGCTTCTCAGTTTTTTAATTTTGTTTTGTCCTCTAAAGGAGTTGTTGGCTTTAATTTTCCGTCTCCAATTACAAGAATAATTCTTGCACGAATCTTAAAGCGCATCCCATGGTTTAAAAATGCATAGCACCACATGACACTATATATGCATAGTACCGTAGCCCAACTCTCTCTATATATATATGTATCCATATTAATTTAAGACGTATTTAGTTTTAAATTTTGATAGCTGTTCACTATTCATATTTGTATCCGTATCCGTTTATTGAAACACATATACAAATTTAATATTAACATTATTCGCTCCGTTTACACCCTTACGTGCATCAACTCTCATCACCTTTTATGACAATATATATGGTACTGATCATGTTTACAAATTTTGATTTAAAAATTTCATGTCGAGTTAAAATATAATTAGCTATTCTATTTAATCTCTTTTACATTAAACTTTTCCTCTCATATTTCTCTATTTTTTTTTTGTAGTGCCAGGAGTTCTAATATTGGGCTTCATTAGGCTTGTCGTATTATTATTATTATTATTATTATTATTTTTTTTTTTGAGAAAGGGGCTTCATTAGGCTTGTCCGTGTCGATCGTGTTAAGCCAGAATATTAATTATATCTAATTGCATTGGGAGTTTTTGTTAGAATTTTAAGATAATTAAAATAATATATATTAAACACGAGTGAATACAATTATATATTTTATATTATAAATGCACATGTAATATAAATAATGACTTTAATAAAGCTAATTTCTATGACTAATTGTTACGATTTAATGCTTTAAAAATACGCGATATATAGATTTAAAACAACTCAAATCATATTTAGTTTGTTAGAATAACATTATTAATAACTCATCGGATCCTTGTCGAATTTCAAGTTTGAATCTAATAAGGCAATATTTTATGAGTAAATTTCGCTGGAGGTAACTAAGCTTTGTTATTTGTCACGAATTAGTTACTCAAGTTTGATCATTTGTCTCTTTTTAGTCACTCAACTTTGTTATTTATTCAAATCAAGTCATTCTATACTTTTCCATCCAAAATCTTAACGGTATATTCTCATTCCATCTAAAATATTAACTGAATGTATTCATTCCGTTCAAAAATATTAACGAAATGAGAATATTCCGTCCAAAATATTAACAGAATGAGCATATTCGCTTATTATTTTGGATGGAAATAGAGTGACTTCATTTCAACAAATAACAAAATTGAGTGACTAAAAATGAACAAATCAAACTTGAGTGACCAATTCGTGACAAATAACAAAGTTTAGTGACCTCTGGTGAAATTTAATCATATTTTATATTTTATATGACTTATACTCAAATCCAGTAACCTAGCTATTAACTATATATAAATATATTCATACAATTTCGAATCGGACAATTGAATTTTCATTGACAGTTCTATTGACAGATTTTTTATAGTTGGTGGTTAAAATTATCACTAACAAATATATATATTTATATATTTGATAATAAGAAGTTACTTAAAAATTTAAATTCTAACTTTTAATATAATATAAGAGTAAATATTTATATTCATAATCAATTTTAAAATTTAATCTCTATCTCATTCCACAACTGGATCCGCTTATTCGACTGTCGCTGCGCTCCGATGACGATCGGATCTATTCACTGTCATGCTCCGAACGAGATGGAGACTCCGCGCTCTGACGATACCGCACTTTCGGCTCCGATCCCTCCCCTCTTGCTCCATGATTGGATCTGCTTCTTCGACCACTGCTACGCTCAGACGATGACTGGATCTACTCATTGTCGTGCTCCGATCGAGATGAAACTCTATGACCGGATCTACTCATCATCATTATGCTTCTTTGCCGCTGCCGTGCTCCGGTTCCTCTCCTCTCTCTTATTTTCATCTACGCTCGAAGAGGTAGTCCCAAAAGAAAAGGAAATTGAGTGAATGGAGGTGGATTGTTGGCGGCTGTCTCTAGAGTTTGCTCTATGAAAAGAGCAAAAGTTTGGCTCTTTGATTATTTTGGTGAAGATCGATTATCTTTGTCAGACGGAACTTTAGATGATAAATTCAAGTTTCAATTGTATAAATACATAGCATTTAGCAAGCATTTCTATATATTGACAGTTAGTAGTTAGTACAAGTCAAATATTAACGAATCAGGCAATGACAAATTAAAAAGTCAATTTTATATCCGATTTTTTTATTTATAACAAAAAAAAAATATTATTAATAACCAAATCCTCAAATTATTTTCATCCGTACCCAAACCGTCCCATGAGGCGGTTTACCCTCCTCCCCCCCCCGGGGGGCGGTTTACTAAAATATATATATATATATATATATATATATATATATATATATATATATATATATATATATATATATATATATATATATTTAAATACCCTCCCTCCCTAAACCAAACCCTACCCGCTCCCCCACAGCCCCCCCACCCGAAACCACCCCCAAACCGCCGGATTTGGCCAAAAAAACTCATTTTTTCGTTCTGGACGCGACATTTCGCACCTCTCAACCGTTCCCGACCCCTCTCTCTCTCTCTACCGCCCTCTCCCTCTCTCCCTCTCTCTACCCGCCACCCTCTCTCTCCCTCTCTCTCTCTCCATCCGAGTGCGTAGTCGCCGCCGCGCCGTCGCTCCGATTTCATTTTCGGGTATGAAATTATTTCTTTAACTTGTTTATAAATTATTTAGATTTTTTATAAATTGTTTGGAATTTTGTATAAATTATTAGAAATTGCGGGTTTTATATGAAATTGTTAGAAATTGCGGGATTTGCTTGAAATTGTTGTTATTGAATTTAGTAGAAATTGATTGTAATTGTTTAGGGTTGTTAGAAATAGTTAGAAATGTTTGAAAAATGGTAGCAATTTGTACAAATTGTTAGAAATTATTATATTGGAATTGTTAGAAATTATTTGATTGGAATTGTTAGAAATTATTTCAGTGGAATTGTTAGAAATTGTTTGATTGGAATTGTTAGAAATTATTTCAGTGGAATTGTTAGAAATTGTTTGATTGGAATTGTTAAAAATTATTTCAGTGGAATTGTTAGTAATTGTTTGATTGGAATTGTTATAAATTATTATATTGAAATTGTTAGAAATTATTTGATTGGAATTGTTAGAAATTATTTGATTGGAATTGTTAGAAATTGTTACATTGGAATTGTTAGAAATAGTTGATTGGAATTGTTAGAAATTGTTACATTGGAATTGGTTATGATTGAAATTAGGTTTTAAAAATTAGATGGAAATTTGAGAAAATAACATGGTTGAAATTTAATTGAGTGAAATTAAGTTATACAATCTCATATGAATTGTTAAATAAAATTGTTAGAAATTGTTTCAAATGCAGCATGACTAGACCTCGACGTGAGTGACCATGAGATACGTCGGAGACCGGCGAGAGTTCACAGGCTCACGCCGATCCCACTGCGGAGGGTGTCGATCCATGGGATGGCGCACCACATTGTGCAAATACGTTTAGTCCTCTCCTGTGGGTCCCTCACAGACTTCACCGTGTCTCACTTGCATCGATTGAGGTACGTTTCAAACAACAAATAGTTATTCAGTTCCACTGGTCTAAAACATTGATAAATGCAGGATGAGACCATGTTGACGGTGTGGCACCGCTCGCCAGATGTACAGTATGTCTCAAATCCACTGATGGATCGGTACCTCATTAACCTCAGGTTGTACCAGCTAGCCACAATGAAACAACCACGGCGGATTGACCAGGCACTTATGTACGGTCTCGTGGAGAGATGGCGACCTGAGACCCATTCATTCCATCTTCCGGTGGGGGAGATGACAGTGACCCTACAGGACGTGAGTGCCTTATGGGGTCTGCGGATCGATGGTGATCCGGTAGGAGGTGTCTTGGATCATCAGACACTCCCGACGTTGATCCCAGAGCTGATGGGTGTGCATGTGAAGGGGGTGGCAAAGAAGCTAAAACGGAAGAATGAGAACGATGATGAGAAGTTCTCCCAGTACTGCATCAGTCTTAAGGCTCTCCGCCAATATGCCGCTGAAATTACCATTACCCCATTGATGTCTGACGTGGAGCTTGTCAAGAGGTATGTTAGGGTATTCGTGCTTGACTTATGTGGTACCACGATGTTTGTCGATTCTAGTGGCGACTCGGTTCCGATTATGTTCCTCCAGCAGCTGGAGCTACTCGATAAGCCATCGCGGTGGAACTGGGGTGGGGCCGTGCTTGCATGTTTGTATAGAGGACTGTGTCACGCTTGTCTGGTAAGTCTTCTTCAATTAATGTTTTTTACTCTTTTTTTTAATAAGATAATAAAAAATACACATCTACAATTTCAGAGAGGCAGCCAGCAGTTAAATGGGCCACTCCTTCTACTACAGCAATGGTCCTGGTCGCACCTACCGGTCTGTCGACCCGAAATTCCATCGAATGTGAAGTGGCAAAGGAGCTCCGACATCGACAAAAGCCCTTCATACGGTGCCATATGGGGTAGCAGCCTCCGCTATTTTAATACGCCGAGGGGAGGGATGGCGGGTATCTCGTACGTCCGGAATCAGCTCCAACTGTTGCACCAGGCAAAAATCAATTGGTTCCCGTATCAGGCGTGGTACCGGGCTAGAATATTCTGTCGCTTGACGATGGAACAGAGGGATCTCGGTTTATACCGTGGTCCGGTCGTTTGTTACTGGATAGTTGAGCATCACTATCCTGATCGGGTTCTTCGTCAGTTCGGCTTCGATGCCTTCATCCCGGATGACCCGATATTTGGTGAGGAGGAGACGGAGAAGTTGCACAAGTAAGTAATACACATCCAAATATTGATATTATTTTACAAATTGTATCTAACTAACTTTTAATGCAGTACCTTCCATAAGAAGCCAGAGGTGGATTGGAGCGGCCGTCATTTAAGCCACTATAGGATTGCCCGCACGCCTGAGAACCACTTGTGGGTCCCGCCTGACCCGGCAGACGTCAGTTTGGGAGCGAGACCATGGGCATTGCGATATATGGTCTGGTACCAGCGGTGGTGCATGAATTCGGTGTACTTACAGGGCGACTACGGTGATTCTCTTCGGTGGAGAATGATGATTGACGAGAGTAAGACTCATTTGCCGTGGGGCCCGACCAGTACTCGAGCGGTAAGTAATAAATATTACTTGTAGTATTAATTTTTTTTCATACAACTCATTTTCTAACTAATCGTTATGAATAGGTACTAACGGGGATCCGAGGAGTTGCACATAGCTTGGTGTGCATGGCGAAAAAAAGTTTTCGGGCGTTCGGGTGTACTATGCTGCATCACACTGCTCCGATCGTCGAGGATTTCCAGTTCGATGGGTGCCTCATTGGCATGTTGCACGACGCTGGTGAGAACATCAACTGGCGTGAGATCAAGAAAGACTCACAAGCTCCGAACCAGCCAAATCAAGAACGGGTCCTCATATACGATGATGACCTCCCACCAGCCCCCGAAAGTATTATAAGTTAAATTATAATACACATCAATTTTGTTTTCAAAGTGTGTTCTTAACAACTTCAACTCAAATGTTGCAGAAGACAACCCAGATTGGGCGTTCCACGATTGGGTGCTCGACAACAAAAAATGGCACGCCTACTACAATAAATATAATGTGCCAGTGCAGCTTGGCGAGGTAAGCTGGTTCGTCTCTGTATAAATTAAATTTTCGTTATTTTCATAAAGAAAAACTAACATTATATAATTGCAGGATGGTCATCCTATATGGTGTGCTGAACCCACTTTCACTCCGGCAGATTTTGGCCTCACCGCTACTGGTGTAGAGGATCTCACCGGAGCCACACCATCGATGCCACCCTCCAGGCAGCACGACCACGAGGCTAGTGGCAGTGGGGCACAGCAGCCCACTGATGCTTGGGAGATTGCTGCGTTCAGGACACAGCCCATATACTGGGGACTGGAAGACCGATCCATGGGAGACGGATCCATCACAGGCTACTCAGTATGATCCATGGCCCAATTCATACCGACGATCCACGGGCACAATGCAGGAGGACATGCATATGGATGATTCTGATGACGAGGAGGACATGCATGTGGATCTGACTCATAACAAGGATCCTCCACAGCCATAGAGGAGGCGTGTGCAACGACAAAGGACCCGTGTGCAGCCGCCGAGGGCGTGCGGGCCGGCTCCCAGACTGTTACTGTTCGGTCCTCCTCGACGTCGTTGCTAGTTCTTTTATATTTCATATTGTAGATCTGACGTAGTATTTTTATATTTCCGTTTCTATATTGTATGTTGATTAGACATTATTTGCTGATTTTATTCACTTTGTTTTCGTTTCTATATTTTATGTTGATTAGACGTTATTTGATTATTTTGTTCACTTATGTTTTAAACTAGTTACAAATTATAAAATCCATTGTATTAAAAATATAAACAAATACATAATATTACAAAATACATAAATTATAAACATCATCGCATTAAAAAAATAATAATAATAATTTAGTAAACCGCCCCTCGGGGGCGGGTTGGGTGGGGGGTAAACCGCCCCATGGGAGGCGGTTTAGGTACGGATAAAAATAATTGGAGGATCTGGTTATTAATAATATATATATATATTTTTTTGGTTATAAATAACAAAATCGGATTTTATATTCTATCACCTTTAAACATTTTTAAACAATGAACAAAGCCATAGTTAAGCCATGCATTTTAAAAATAATCTGAATTTAATACACTACACATTCCAGAGACCGCCTACGTACGTTCCTAAACTAAAGGATTTAATAAGAAAAAACAAAACACAAATAAATGCCAAAAAGAAGAATAAACTCCTCCCAAATAACTCAAGAAAAAAATGTTGAGAAGAGAGAACTTAATAACAGGAACAATATATATATAAAAAAAAAGACAGAAGTATAGATGCACAAAAATATTATATATATGCGCATTACATAATTATGGCTATCCCAACAACAAAGATGGTTCATTTAAAAAAAAAATAAAAAAAATAAAACAACTGGATCTTTTAATCGAGATGAGTTTGGATCCGATAACTAAGGTTTATAGGTTCCATAGCTGTCCGATCCTCTTTAAGATCTGTGCACAGCGCTTTAATATCAGTGTGCATCTGCTTTAATATATGTGTGCACGAATTTAAAAGCAGATCTGATGATTATATATGCAATCCATCAGACACAAATTTAAGTCTGATGGGCATCGGACCCAGATTTAAGTCCTGCTAATCTATTCAATAGAACTAATTGATTGAACTCCTAATAATCTGCCTCAGTTTGAAAACATCTCTTGCAATTAGTCGTTATGACCTCCAAATTACACTTGGTTATTTTTAAATTGTGAAATTAGTAGCCATTCAGAAATATTGACTTCAACTAATTAATTTTACATTACAAAAACTCTGCCTTTCTTTGATTCTGTATGAAACCAACAAAACTTCTAAATTAACAAATCTCGTTGTCAGTGTAACTTCTAATTTTATTAATTTAATATGACTATTAGTTTGGTTTTTTCCAATGCCTCAAAACATCAAAATTCAAATGTTAACTGTATTTCTGATTATAAATTTCATAACAGCGCATTATTTTATTAGATTGTTTGTCTAATACTTTGATGCAGGTGTAACTTTTATACCTGTTAATTCACAAAATAATTTTAAGTTCAATACCTAATGGATGATTAAACTACCAAGTTTACTCATGATATTTCCATTCAGTTTAGAAAGTAAATTTTAGTAAATTAATCAGTTTAGTGTGAAGCCCTTCATTACAAACTAATAACTTTTTTTACTTTAGTGTCAAGAGTCCATGATTTTTCGCAAATCAGAATTAGTGCAATTTGACTTTGAATTTACTAAACTAATAACTGTTTGAAAATCAAGTCTTACAACACGCGATCAAACGAGATGTCAGAAAATTAAAGGAATTTATGACCTAGAAATTTCAGAAAATTAAAGGCCTCTATATATGAACCCAGAGCAATAATATTTCCGGGATGGCTGTGTATGATTCTAGACTGTCAAAAGGGTAAAATCATTAATTTTCTGAAATATCTTGTCTGTTATTAATTATAACTTTTGGCCCAATAAAGTTGCATTTATCATTCCTTAATCTGCATCCTGAAATTATTAAAGTTTCTAATATGAGATGACATTTTTTGATTCAATTTTTGAAATATAGAAGAGTTTCTTATTTAGCGATTATGCAGTAAGGAAGATGCTATTCTTTTTTTTTGAAAATCTTCACAGAAGCTGTGAAGTCGTGAGGGCTGATATAATATTTCTTATATACTAATATCCAATTTACCCTTCTCTCTTAATACTATATATGAATACATAATCAATGGATAGAAAATTATCTCAAATATCTTTCATCTTTTTTTTGGGTAAATATAGAATGAAAACCAATCCTTCCTAATCGATATATCTGCTATGTCATTTACATCAGTCACTATCCTGATTTTGCAAACCCCGTCAATTAAGGCTATTTATGCCTTTATTTTGAGTTTATCTTTAGATTAAATGCAAATTGTACATAGTTTAAGTTGGAATTGTGTATCTGATCTATCTAGTCTAGAAAGAACCAAAGATTTTAATATTTGGGATATATAAGAATGTATTATGCAGCACTTCAGAGGCTTTATAATTAACATACAAACCCATTATAAATATTTATAAACTTTATGATATATTATTAAGAACTAACAATACATTATAAAGTTCATAAATATTTATAATGAAGTCGTTAATTAAAATGAACTTTTAATTTGAGTGGTTTCCATTTTTTTTTTTTTTTTTTGCAACTATAATGCCCTTGGCTTTCCTTTCAAATATCACTGTATTATGAGTCAAGCAATAGAATTGGGTATGTGAATGTTGTAAATGACATGACATATATATATATATATATATATCGACTAGGAATGATTTGTTTCTATGTACAAATAAAAGAAGATGAAAGATATCTAATATAATTTCCATATTAGTTATTAATTACATTGATTACGTATTCATATATAGTATTTTGAGAGAAGGACAAATTGGGTATTAGCATAAGAAATATTCTCTCAGCTCTCATTATTGAAATTATTGTCCTTATAATAGCACCTCCCATGAAGAAAAGTTTCTTATTAAGAAACTGTTTATGAACTCCATATTGGTCAAATGATTAGCTTAACTTATTTCTCATTTTAAAATTTATTGCTGACGTGGTTTAATAGAAATTCTAAAATTAATTTCAGAAATGTAAGAGTTTAGAAACTTTAGAATCCTCAATTTCTAAAAAATAATTAACAGTTATTTAGAGATTCATTTAAGTAGTTGGAATGTAGATGCTCTAAATAACATTTTACTTTGTTTTGGGAAATTTATCTATGTCTTTTGTAAATTATTCATAATTATTATTTTCAAGAGAATTTCCTTTTACTTTTTTTCTCCAACTTGGGTGGTATGACTGAAAAACAAATTCTACAAAAACTAGAGAGGTATGCCTGGAATACGAAATTTTTATTAAGCCAAAAGACCATTTGCGAAAAAAATAAAAATAAACCAAGGGACTATTGAAACTAGGGAATTCCATAATTAATAGGGCCGTAGCGATAAATGACGAGTAGGACCTAGAAATCTCAACATATTATGGTGCATTATTTGGTTTTTGAGGATCATTATTTGTCGTTATGGCCCTAGCAAATTAATACCAAATTCTCCAAATTTTGTAGTTTTTTAATTTTTTTTTTGTTGGGAATGATGTTAATAAAAATTTCGGGCCTATAATTTTAATCTCCATCCACAGCTAGCTCTACCATCCACATCTGCTGTAATTCTTAGGAGGATTTTAGGATCCTGTAATACTCTATCTCCATTGTTGATTATAATTGATGGTTGAGATTAAAATAGAAGATAGATTACTTTATATCACCCCTTGCTTTCTTCATACGATGCCCCTCTCTTGCCCATATTGTAATTTTGTGTTTTGTACTTTTACTTTCCTCTCTCTCAAAACTGCAGTGGCACCAAGGCTAATCCTGATTTAAACATAAATACATATTTTCATGATCCAAATCTTTACTAAACAAAATCTAAGCACATCAAATAGCATGTAAATTGCATAATCAAGAATCAAAATAAAAAATTCTAACAAAAAAGAAAAGAGAATCAAGCTAAATTGGAGTTTTAATAAGAATCAACAAGGCTCAATCATGGTTTAAGCATAACAAAATATTTTGGCAACTCAAATTTTTAGTAACCATATTCTAAACATATCAAATAGCATGTAAATTGCATAATCCGAGGAAGAATCAAATTAAAAAATTCTATCAAAAAAGAAAGAGATTCAAGCTAATTAGAGTTTCAAGTACATCACGTCATTTCATTTTGAAGAGCTGCACCTAGAGCAAATTAATGTTAAATTTTACAAGCTGGTACCAGTGATATCAATAATGAGAGCATGACTCTCATTTTTGTCTCAAAAAAAAAGCTAGTACCATTGAAGAAATAAAATAAACTATAAATATATTTACAGGGTTAAGAAATAAAATAAGGCAACAATAATTGAAAAGAAAAAATGAAAAAAGAAAAAGGAAAAAATAGAAAAAAATTTAACTATCTTGTACCAAGATAGTTTATTAAAAAGGACTTATTAAGAAAAAAAAAGAATCATAGATACACACAAATATTTACTGGAAAGATATATACGTGCATTACATAATTATATTCATATCCCTACAAAGATAGTTTATTAAAAAGAAAATAAGTGTATCTATTCAGTGTATGCTAATAATGACTGATCTACTGATAGTACACTCTAAGCAGAAGTAGCAGATTCAGGGATCCAAATCTGTTCCGTTTCTTGAGAAAATGAGCACCCTTTTTTTCTTGAGGTGCTTATATAGATGAACCAAGTGCATATATAGATCAACTAGGTGTATATATAGAAGACTTAGGTCGCTGCTCTTCAATGACCTTAGTGGACCCCACTTTTTTAAGATCACAGACCCCATTTTTTGTTGTTTTTTAAGAGAGACAGAGAAAAGAGGAAAAGGAGGGTCCTTCTATTCTCAAGAAAAGGAGGAGATTTGAATCCCAAATTCGGTGGAGGTAACTCATAACTGTTTTATCTGCCTTTGCACTGTGCTCATGTCATCCTCGTTTTGCCTTTACTGGCTTCTTGCCCTTCAGGTTAGAAAATATCCAGTAGAATTCAAGGACTAATTTAGTTTTTTCCAATGTCTCGTAACATGAAAATTCAAAAAAATAATTGTATTTCTTATTATAAATAAATATGATAAGGTTGCATTATATTGTTTGCCTAATATCCCTTAATGCAGCTGTAACTTTTATACATGTTGATTCACAACATATTTAAGTTCAACACCTAATAAATGATTAAACTACAAAGTGTAATCATGATATTTTCATTCATTTTAGAAAGCAAATTTTAGTAATTAAATCAGTTTAGTGTGAACATGCCAATACTAAACTAACTGTCAACTTCTATGTTTCCAATTGATTTGGTCGTTTAATCAGAAATTAATGGTTTGAATATATTGTACCTGACCAAAAGTCCAAAACCACCCTTGGATTCAGATCTCATGTTCGATCAGATTTTAGACATCCGTATCTAATTTTCAGATATAAATCCGAATACAATCGGATAATATCCGATCCGCTTGCACCCCCAGATGAATTATGAATCTATAGTTAAATTATTTATTGAATCTGTGTATAAATCATTAAAAATATTGCCTCATTGGATTCGAATTTGAAATTCAATAAGGATTCGACGAGTGATATATGTAATGTTATTCTAAAATACTAAACGTGATTTAAGTTGTTTTGTATCCGTATCTATATCACCGTATGTACATCACCGTATCTATACAGCAAAAGCTTCAACCACCTACACCATCAAGAATTACTTGTTCCATTTGAAAGTTTATAAAATAAGAATATACAAAAAAATCACGTTTTTTTTTTCCGAACCAGCCATTTTATAGTTAATTTCACAGAAAAAAAATTAATCGCGAAAAAATCCCAATTGTATACAAGGGAAAAAAATCCCAATTATAAAAAAAAAAAAGAATTCGGTTTTGCTGTCGGGAAAAAATCACAATTGTATACAAGGGAGCACAATATCTGCAAATTATTCGCAAATAATATGTTTTTTTGTGATGACGAATCGAACGCCAAATTATTCGGTTGACCAAAATTTAACCGAATTATTCACGAATATTACGAATTTTTTCTGAATTTTTTTCAAATTTTTTCGACAACTTTTTTTTTTAGTTTTTTTTTGCTCCCTTGTAGAACTGAGATCGTTGGTTCGGATAATTCCGACTCATTCAAATTATATCCGAATTATTCTTGAATCACGAATTTTTGACCTCACCGAACCGAACCCAAATAATTCATTTGTTACTATGCAAGAGAGTAGAATACTAGCATAGAACTGTTCAAACGACTTGAAATCAAAACAAAATAATTTTTTTTTGTTTTACAAATTCAACTGAATCTACCGAATTAAAATGACCAATCAAATAATAACTGAACTATTTAAATCAAATTAAATTTAGTTTGTTCGTTGATCCGAATAAAAGAGATTAAATTTCAGAAAATCAGAACTTAAATACATTAATAACTTAATTGAAGTAAATATCAAGATAACATCACACACATTGTTCAATTTTATAAAATTATGTACATATTTTAAAATATCCAAAACAAAATAATAGAAAGAAAACAAAGATTAAACCAAATAAAATATAAAAAACCACAATTGAACCATTATAATTCAGTTAGTTCGGTTTAATTGGTTTTGAAGAGTCTTAAATCGAACTGATCTATTTAAACTGAAATAATTTAAAAATTAACAAATCAATAATCTATTTAAATCGAAAAAAACCAATCCCTTTAAAACGAAAATTTTCAATTTGGTTGAAAATCAAATAAATCAGACCGTTTCAACACCCAAATCAAAATTAATTTTGGTACTTATTTGAAATAAGAGGAGGCATATTTTGAGGTTTGTGCCTACTAAAACTAACGACTCAGATGAGATCTTCGGCCGCTCTATTTTCTTTCCCATTTTCCTTACCAAAGTTATTTTTCCCATTTTCCTGTATTTCGTAGGAAATTTCAAATTGACGCCAATCGCTAAACGTTAAGAGGTTGTTTGGTAACATGAAAATTTTATGAGAATGAGAATTTTAATCTGTCAAAATAAAAAAAAATTAATTTATAGAAAATTTTAGAATATAGGTATTCGACAAATTTATGAAAAATTTGTTAGAATGTTGATTTTTTTTTCTTTTTTTTATAGAAGATATAATACTATAATTATATTAAGTGTATTGATACTAATTGATATAATTGTATATATCATATTCTAAAAAATATTTAAATGAATAAACTAAGGGATACCAATTTCATGTCTATGATTTCAAAGCCCCAAAATATCATTTATATCCCCAATAAACTAGAAATGCCCTATGGAAGCAACAACAAATGCATAGCAAATGCTTATAGAGAAACCATTCTGTATATTCCCGAAAGAGTTGGAGGGGCATAAAAAAGTTAGGTTCATGTTGGCTTTTCCTTGTCTATTGTGTTTTTTTAAACGGGAGCAAAATATGTTATTTGTGGTTTTGCATGGTGACAGCACTAACTCTTCTCGTAGGTGTGTTTTAATTTTCTTTTACTCATGATTCTTGAAATTGCTCTGGCATGACAGACTTTAATCCAGGACTTGAATCTGATACCCTGCCTAATCCTATGCCAGAAATTCAGTCGAGAAACATGGTAAAGCATGTATTTCTATTTTCGCTCCTACCTCAAGTTCAAAAATAACGTAATTTACTAAAATTCTTGGTAACCTATGTACATGAAATTTTTAAAATGCATCTAATTGTTAGTTATTTGAAATACTTCAAACAATCAAGTTATGGACCATGTTGTTTCTCATAAATCAAGTTATTCAATTTTGTTTCTAGTTGTTATAAGCTATGTATGTCTGATACAACTGATGTCAGTCACTATTTAATTGTGGTAAATCAAGTACCCGTGATAACAGTCCGTAGTTTCTATAGGCAATATATATATTTGGATTCTAAACTGTCATATATATTATTAGTTTTTTGAAAAAAAAGTCATTTAAATAGTGGAATTTTGGCAATTAATTTAGGTAGTGTATCGATATCTATCTGGTATAATAAGTGTGGTTTAATTGATGTCATGCCTAATGTTGTTCAGAGGTTTTTATTTTAATTATGTCTGGTACAAATATAATAATAGTCAAAATTAAGAGCAAGAAACCCTATAATATACTTCCAAGTTTAGTTGAGATCTAATTTCGGCTTTTAATTTTTTCTGAAGGACAAGGGCAAAAAAGTGGCTCCTGAGTCAAAGTTAGTATCAGATCAGATGGAAAGATTCCCCTCAAATGCATCTTTCAATGGGAGCAAAGAACCAAGTAATTTCTCATGATATTAAAATTGAAAGAATTTATTTTTTATTCTCTTTCTGTGTCCATAATCTATCTTTCATTTTCTTAAGTTTCCCTCTGAATATAAGTGCTAAAATATTGCTTTATGGTCTAGCTAGAAGTATGCAATTTGGTCATTAAAAATAGTATCTTTTGCAAAATGTTAAGAAAGGAGTAGGTCTATGATTCTCTCCCCTCTTTGGTGACACATTTTGTCTTTCCTACTATATGGTTCTTCTAAAAAAAAATAACAACAAAAACATATTTCTTTCTTCAAATTTTGTCCAATTTGCATGCAGATGAGAATTTCAAAGTAATGTTGGAAGATACAACAATACCAGATTTAGCTGGACTAGAACTACCAGATTTGGGCTGGCTAGAAAGTAATCTAGGTAATGAAATTTCTAATTTCTTTTTTTTTGTGGACTTATTTGAAGTATTCTTCTTAGTTTCTGCATCACAGACTGATTGCTGTTTCCTTTTGTTTCTAGGGGACGTTGATATCGATTTGTTGAATTTGTATGATATAATGTTGAAAGATACAACAGAAAGTAGTCAACGTAATGCAATTTCTAATTTCTTCTTTTTGTGGGCTTTATTTGAAGTATTCTTCTTAGTTTCTGCATTCGATCCCAGGCTAATTGCTGTTTCCTTTTCTCTAGGAGAAGATTAAATCAGTTGGTCTGGATTATCGGATGGTGGAAGCACTTCTAATGATGATCATACACTGAAAGTTGAGTTTTTTTCATAAAATTTTTGATGCCAATTGAGGAAAAGAAAAGGTTTATGAGTGTTTGTATTCTCTTTCTCAAGACAATATTTTTTTTGAACTTGCATGTTAGTTGCTGCATTCGCTTCAATGATTTGTGATTGCGTTTTTTTTCTTTCTTTTCATAGCAAAACACTTGTTAGTACTTAAAATTTTGTATATATTGTTTGATGTTAATGTAAATGTTAGTGTGAAATTTACTTTCCATTTTCCTTCTTCTATTTTAATATTTCACAAATGAGACAGAAAAATGAAGGAAACAAAAACTTGATTTAGAGGCTGTCCCGTGTCTATAGGAAAGTACAATTAATTTTGAAACCATGTCATATACAGGAGACCTCCATTTGAAAACGTTACCCATAATATAGATGGATTATTCGAAAATCAAATGCCCTTTTTGTTAAACAATAGTAATTATAATGAAAAAAAAATCAAGAAACACATTGTTCTTTTTTTTTTTTGTGAAAATTACCATGAAGTTAATTATAAATACATTATTTTGAAAGATATATCAGATTGGCATTCTCAAGAGATTTTACATGTAATTAGAAAAAAAAAAAATCATAATATGCAATCCAAAAAAACTCTCATGTCGCATACCCTTTTTGAAATTTAATAAGTTAATATAAAATAGCCAAGACAATTTTTATTCGGTAGAATTTTTAAATTAAAAGAATGTATATAAAATGTATCCTCCATTAGACCGTTTAATTCTATACTCAAAATACACATCACGCTCGGATCACACGGCATAGGTTACATCAATACTCTTGCAGACTTGATGACATCGGATTTCACTGGACACCTCCTGTGCCCGACTAGGGTTATCACCTCCGGCGAGATTCCGGCCATGGAAGGCCCTGAAGAGGTGTAGTTTATATCGCCTTACCTCGGGAGTGCATTGATAGCATTGTCGGCAGCCGGCGGTCATTAGAGCGGCGGCATGCAGCTGAGACTTGGTATATTGGTACCGGTATATACATGCATTGGTTTTCATCAAATTGAACATGATTTCTTTCAATCGTTTGGTCAATTGACATTGTTTCATAAGCATGAGAGCTTGAGAAGGCACATATATGAGATTTGTTCATGTATCAAGCATAATTTGATGTTTGTGATCTCGGTACAGTACCGATTTAGTACCAACATACAATGTAGAGGGCAGGGATCAAAATTGAGTGTTGGACTCATTATCTGGAGTCATTTTGAAGTATGTCAAGGGCTCAGGAATATTGGATTTGGTGTTTGGAGATCAATTACACATGGTTCACATGGCTTGGCATTTAGAAACTTCAGGTTTTACCATTTTAATTCAGATTTCTTTGAAGAGACAGGTTGGATAAGATCATGGGTATGTAATATAATGTATCAAGAGTATCCAGGATCATTTTTACAATTTTTGGGATTTTATTTGTATTTTTAATGATTTTTCTAAAGCTGTCAAGGGTATAAATGTCCAACAGTGACAGAATTTTTCTATTTAATTCAATAATTTATTCTAGATGCTGTACAAACTGAATTTTGGCAAATTGTATATCTATGATCATTGGAAGAGAGTGTAGATCATTAATATATTTTTTATTCATATTTCAACATTATTTAAGGCCTGAAAAGGGCAATGTGGCTGACAGATGTTAAATTTCAGATTAACAGTGCATATGCAGTTTTGTGTTTTTGGAAATATGAACTTTGGAAAATCATAGAAAATAGAAGAATCCTAAAAATGTAAAATTTGTGAGAATTCTGCATATTTTTGAGTCCTTTATTTGACTGTTATCTTATACTTTCATTTCAGTCCCTGTGCTTGTCAGAATTGACAGATTTGTCAGCAGAGGTCAAACAGTGCATTTATAGTGCATATCACTGTACCAGTGGCATTTGTAATGTGCATATGTGCTGAGTCCTTGTTTGGTCATGTACCAGGGACATGTAGCAATATTTTAACATGTGTATGGGGTCTGGTTCAGTCATATGACCATGTATAGTGGTTTTATATCACTGATTTGGTACCAGTTCCTATGAGAACAAGATTAAAGCTCCAAAATATGGTATCAAAGCTCCAAGATCATAAGAATCAAGCTCAGTTGAACATATTTGAACATCAAAACCCTCTGTCACAGTGACAGTTTTATAGAAAGGTCCTTGTTTGTTTGAAAATCATGATTTTAACATGTTGTTTCATATTTTAAAGAGCAAATCATTGAGATATCACTGAGTAAGTACATGCACAACATGTATCAACATAAGTGATGCTTGTACATAGCCTAACTCTCTTTCTCTCACCATTTGCACATCATATCCCCTTGAAACTCAGATTTTCATGCATCATAGCACGTGTCCATACCTGAGATCAGGTTTCCATGTGCATAAGGGCTCGTCAAAGGTACCAGTAGGGATGCTATAAAGCTCAACCTGACTAGACCTGTTATTAGTGCATTTTTAAGACCTTTGATCTTCTTTTACAAAGTAAACTTTTAATGGATCTGATGCAGCAAGAACTAATATAGCTTAATTACCACATCTTCACTCATTGAACTCACTTTAAGAGGATCAAAGGGGTCAGATTGTCATTTTATTATGTTTTAAGCTTCTTTAATGTTTGAACAAGATATTTGAAGAACTCCAATACACGAGAAACTCTAGGAGCTCAACAGATGCATTATTGTTCATCATTTACCTTGTCAAGCACTAAAGAAAAGTTTAGATCAGTTCTGTACATGAAGAAAAGAAAGAAATCAACAAAAGAGGCATCATTTGATCATCAGATTCTGTGCAATGCTTTGATAAGATGCAAGCTACATTCTTTATCACAGAATCCTCACATATAAGCTCCAATTTCATCAAACAAAAGAAGAAATCGAAAAAGAAACAAGAAGAGAGGCATGACAGGAAAGGAAAGAACAAAATTCAACTAAAAACTTTCATTCAAAGGAAGTTTATTACATAGCACAGCCCCTGAGGGGCTTATATCTCCATTTTTATCTATATTACCTATACAATTGCAGTGCTACAGAGGAGAACTTGAGAAACTTTTCTAATGGCTATCCTATCACAGTAGAGAGAGAGAAAAAGATCTCAGAGTGTATCTATGAGTTTATGGGGTGTGTATTGTTATTATGAGCATGGGTATAGGGTGCCTTATATAGGGCAATGAGCTAGGGCATAGCTCTGCATTGCTGGGGTGGTTCCATCATGCACCACAGCTGTTTGATCATTGGTCCATGCTATTCCATGTTCATTCATATGCCATACTTAGAGATCATGCTTTTATGATTGAATGTACGATATTTTATTACCTGAATTCATCTCAGCCTTTGAATCGGCTTCCTAAGCATAAGGCTTCATCTTAGCCCTTGGTGACCGGCCATATCGGGCACTGGCATGATAAGCATGAGCATGCACCCCTGAGAAGAACATTCCCTTATTTTTCATCATGTAGGGATCGGGGGACACGTGCCCTTGGGGACCAGGAAGCTGGCAACGACTCCAACGTCATTGGTATGTTATCCTTGCGCCGGTTTGAGTTTAAACTGTGCCTATCTCGATTAATGCGCTCCAGAGCATGAGAATCGGTCTAAGAGCATCGAAAACATTGTACAATCATGTGCCCAAGTGCAATTTATCCTTTCAATAGTCGGGCACGCGCTCCTTGCCTCATCCCGGTCTCATATGAACCAGTTCATGGTGTCAATGCAATTGAGCCTTCCTCTCTTCAATTGACCCCCTCAGCATCATCGCGTGATCATAAAACAACTAGACACCAAGTTTCATAACCCAATTCGACCTCAATTGCTTACCTCAATTTCTCAATCCATTTCCTTTCTCGGCTGTTAGAGAGGCCTGTGAGAAGGATAGATTTCAGATAAGAAGAAGACCTCTTTCCTCCTTAACGGACTCAGGTAATGGTCTATGCATGATATAAATCTCTTCTTTGAGCTCCATTCTTCTACTTGGCAGTGTAGTGAGGAAAGGAAGAAGAGGAACGGAAAAGAGAGAGCTGACAGGTAGGGCCCATTCGTCATCCTCTCTGAAACATAGCCAATCGGCTTCTTTTATTTCAATCATTCCTTATTTAAACCCAGTGTTAGGTGCACCGTATAATGAACATAACATGGTTCATGGAAACCGGGTGCATGGAAAACGAAGGGGTGCGGGCACTGGCGTTTAAACTTAGTGACTTAAGACGCATTTTGGTTGGTCTCGGCGTATCATGAGCCGAAGCGCTGGTGGTTCGGTGCATGGGGTTGTATTCATGTGAACCAAGCCCAGTCATTTCATGGATTCAGCGAAAAATCATATTTGGTCACTAACAAAGGGCCCCACTGGGTATAGTTATGCTATGTAGCTCCCATATTACACCCAGAACATTTGAGATGTAGTTGTGTTTGCATGGCACCACTCCGATCATGCCATGTCAGCATATTTCATGAATATTTAATAACTCTTCAATCATTTTGAGTTATAAATTGCATATCACATCAAAATTCATAGTTTTGCATATGTAATCATACTATGAACTTTAGAACATCACTCTCAATCCATCTTAGAGAGTTCTCATGTACCCTTGGTATATTTCAAGCATTAAAATATTGCCAATTCATATTTGGCAACATTTTAGGGTACAATAAATGCCCCCCACCTGGGTGGGGTGTGAACGGCATCTTCATCCCGATCCCACCAGGGATGTTTCTGCACGACACTGGGATGTCGTGATGTCTTTCAAAGACTTTCTATATGCCTCGGGTCGCGATAGATGGCTCGATTGCACATTCCTCACCATTTTCACCATGTAAGTGACCTTACTTTATTTATATATATTGTATAGCACTCAAATATATATTCAAAATGTGATATGATGATTTTTCAGGAAGCTACTCCGAACCTACGAATCATGGCCGCTCGAATCGAAAAAGAACTTGACTGTATTTCTGGATTCCAGCAAACTCAATGCCACGATGCTAAAGAGTTCGGGTCAGCTGTGTGTCGAGTACATGTGCTATGTGATGCACCGTTGCTCCGCGGATGGCAAGAGATTTATTCTCGTGCCATACCACCAGATGTACGATTCTAACCTTAATTTTCTCTCTATATATTTTAATTAAATAATTATAAAAAAGAAATTAAATGTGATTAGAATTGTGTTATATTTCTCATGCCACAGCACAAACTGGTGTTTGATCATCATCATTTCGGCTGCAAATAGGGCATATTTTATGGATTCTGCAAGGTCAAAAGGAAAGATCACACCAGAAAAGAGCAAAGACATCTGCCCCTTTTTGAAACAATAAACAATATCTTTTCACTAGGTTTGATTTTTTTCAATTGTAATTAAATTGTGGATTGAAATTGCTAATTACAATCACTTAATTTTGTAAGGGTTTGAATCAAATATGCTAAAGAGGGAGGACTGCAAGGAAAAGCAAAAAGGACCGTGAAAGATAAATTCACCTGTCAATGGTTACCGGTGAGAACACTATAATTTTTTTACTTATATTTTATAGTTCAAAAAATTATTTTCATTCTAACATAGGCCGATAAATGTAAATATTAGTGCACACGACAGATGGAGGCTTGGAAGTGCGCTTATTACACAATGCTTTTCATGTTTAATTGGATCGAAAGAATTCAATTTAAATTTCCAAACGAGGTATATAATTCACATTAGTTTTCATTTTAAAAATATCAATAATTCGATCCATTTCTCGTTACTAACTAACACCAAATTATAATTGTAGTATTACAGGAGCCAAGCTGCTTACTCATCCGAGCAAATCAACGAAATGAGAGAGATGTGGGCAAGGTGGGTTGTTTCCGAATTTTGTAAAGAACAATATAGATTTCTATAAATTAATTACTGTAATTATCAATTTTGAATTGTTATATTATGTTTTGGCAATGAGTCTCAAATCTGGTTTTAAAAATGGGGGCTCTGTTTTGGGAAAAGACAATCTGATTATATATAATTAATGGCTCGCAAAAGTGGAGGCTGGCAAAAAAAAATACAAAAAAGTGGAAAAATCCTACACGGATATTTAAATAAAATCCATGTAGGAATATGTAACAATAAAAAATTAGTATGTCATACCCTACCTACACGGATTTTAAACTTAATATCCTTGTAGGAATAGTCATACCCTACTTACACGGATTTTAAACTTAATATCCTTGTAGGAATAGTCATACCCTACTTACACGGATTTTAAACTTAATATCCTTGTAGGAATAGTATTCCTACACAGATATTAAGTTAAAAATCCGTGTAGGTAGGGTATGAGAGCTACACGCATATTTAGTATTCCTACATGGATATTTAGTAAAAAACCGTGTAACTCTCTTGTGGTGAGATGTGCTTTGGGAAGTTTTCCACACGGCTCTTTATGAATAATCCGTGTGTAAATGTTGCACATTTCTATACCCCAACATTGCACATGATTCCAAATCCATGTAGCTCCATCATTTTTCGTCCGTGTATAAACTGTGTTTTTGTAGTAGTAAATCCAGCTTATACTCTGTTGTCGTATTCATATATTATAATTTTTTTTATAGTTGGCGGCAATTGCCGTCAACAGGTGTATTGATAAAAAAGTTTGGTTACAGCAAATATAAGAAATTATAATCCAATCATAATTTTAACGAGGAAATGATAATTCCAAAGTATTTGTTTATCAATATACGCACAAGTTAACCAGTGCAAACTCACCTTTGTAAAAATAAAATAATAAAATACTTGAGTAAAATCAGCAAGGAGGCTTGTTGGCGGGGGATGCAGCAATTTTGCTTCTGTACTATTACTATCCTGTGTTATAAACACAACATTCATTTCCCAGATTGCGTGTGTTTCATAGTGACAGTGCATGTACCAAACTCCTAATTTAATTGCAAAACCAAAATATATTGAGGATTAGTTTATGAAAAAACACTCAAAACAACAATTTATAGCATGCAGTAAGTAATCTACTATTTGATCAATTTTGCCGAGCTACTTGATTAGTCTGGATCAACTATCTAATCAAATATTGCTAAACAGGTTGTTCTCATTGTAGTTGAGTAACACCTTTGATTGTCAAAATTAAATCAATGCAAAGATTCAATAAATTTGATATTCAAAAGAAAAAAGGAAAAACAAATAAGCTCACATGGATTAGCTGCCCTAAAGCAAATAGGTGCCCAACCGTTCTTCGGCACACCCAAGGTGCTCTGATATGGCGGATCGACCAAGTTGTAACTCAGGATCTATAGTGTTGTCAAAGTTGCTGGTTCCTCTTCCAATGAAATAGAAGCTGTGGCCGTGCAAGTGCACTGGATGGGTAACCTGTCCATCTACTAGGTTAGTTCCCTGAAACACAATTTCCATGATCGTGTTATACTCCAGCACTTTCACTTTTGTCGATTTATCAACAAATATTGGGTTGTATTGATTGTTGGCATCAGTAAAATTGAAGTAGCGGGGTGGTTGGTCAGGGAAGTCAGTGGTGTACACACCGGCAATAGAATTGTAATATGCATCTAGCACATCAATTTGCGGGGTTTGAAAACTAGCATTGTTCATACTAGTAGCCAACCTAGTACCGTTTGGACCAACACATTAGCTATTAGGGCACAATACTTCATTCGTAGATAATGTGATATACATTCTGACATCGACAGTTTGGGTTACGATAGCTGGGTGATCTGAGTTGGCCAGCAAGAGAAGACCGCTAGTGAAGGCAGCTGATTCTAGAATAGCTACGGTCACATTGGCATCTAGAGGCAGCAAAACTTCCATCAATGTTTAGAGCGGCGATGATGTAATAACGGAAGGGAGAAGATGAGTTTTCGAATTGATTGGCCCATAAGAGGAGGTCCATCGTTTGGCCTGGGGTAATCATGATAAATTCATTCACGTAAAGCTTGGTATAGCTAGTGTCTGTTCCAACCACTGTTACATTGTGGTCCGGAAACTGCAAAAAAGAAGGCATTTTCCATGGCTGCATTTATTACATGGAGGAGATACGTTTTGCCATGTTTGACTTGTACCTGAAAAGTGTCTGTAAAAAAAATAAAATGAAAAATATATGTAATTAGACCACATTATATTTGAAAAAAAATTAATAAATTTGGTTGCCAATTTTGTTTAAATTGATAGAGTAACAAAAAAGAGAATTTTCTTCTTATATATGAAGCATTAACAACTTGCATTATAAATAAACTACTTGTACTGCGAACAATAAATTACCATTTGATGAGCATGGCATGAATTCACCAGGTTGTCCATTAATGGTGTTGGCATCAGACAAATCAAATTGACCGCCAGTCTCAAGTTCTGTTTGGTACATATCTGTTATGTTTTTGTTATACCGCTCTCCTAGAATCAGCGAGAACTTTTTATGGGGTTTGCAGAAGGAGATAAAGGTGGTTTGGAGCTTTTGGTAAATAACAATAGCACCGTGAACAGTGGCAGGATCTAATTCACCGTGTGCGTGCTACCACATCGTGCCTTCCTCTTTCCTAAATTGGATACATTGTGTATAGTTGGCTCTTGGTTGGACAGGGCACTGAGTAATGTATTTTGGTCCATCTGACCACAGGTTCCGTAGCTGGTTTACACCATGCCTGTAGAAATTAGATGAAAGCATATTAGTCTTGAATGGATTGAATTAATTCCTTAATTAATAGTGCAAAGAATATATTCTGTATGTATGTAGTATGTGTGTATAGTACCAGTGGATGGTGATGTTCTTGTTCCCTCTATTGATGACCTTGACATAGACTATGTCGCCATTGCGAGCAGAGATAGTCGGTCCCGGATATAATCCCCTAACAGTTTGAATGTTCTCTGTGTTATTGCAGAGTCGTGTGTAGGTAGCTTCTTGAATCTGTTCAAGGTAAAAACCGATAATGTAATATATACATATGGATGGTTCTTGAATCTGTCCCGGATATAATCCATTGATGTCTCTCTCTATATTAAAATGTGCTTGGAGATCAAATTTTACATTATTTTGAATTTTTTTACTATTTATTATGTACTTTATAAAATCAATGTTTTCAGACTATTGAATTTTTAACCCTTCATGATAAATAGTAAAAAAATTCAAAAAAATGTAAAATTTTGATCTGCAAGTACATTTTAATATATCTAACATGTTGAATGATTTGGATTGATTATTTGAACTTTAAAATTGGATGATGTAATTTTGTGTCACCAAAAAACAGTGTAAGTAGATCCCTCCTCTATATATATAGAGAGAGATTAATGGATTATATGCGAGATAGATTCAAGAACCATCCATATGTATATATTACATTATCAGTTTTTACCTACACTTGGCTTTGCAATAACACAAAGAACATTCTAAATGTCAATGGAATTTAGAATTTGTTTACTATTTTTTGGTAGGTACAAATTCTTAGTTTTCAGGAGATCTTGGACCATCCAAAGGAGAGATATTGTACCTACAAAAATAATAATAAACAAATTATAAAAAATGTAAAATATGCTCTCCAAGCATATTTTATTGTAATAATTATTTTGAGCTGTTCAGATCGATTGTTCGTCAAAAATAGAGATAAAGACATGGAGCATAATTGCAGCACAAAACCATGGTGCATTTGAACCCTCTTCTATATATATATATATAGAGAGAGAGAGAGAGAGAGAGAGAGAAAGAGAGAGGTTGGCTAATATCAAATTGATTGTTCCGGAAGTCCCATGCAATTAAATCGTTTTTTAATTTTTAATATCCAAAAAGTCGATCCAAACTGTTAGATGTGATCTATATATTAAAATTTGCTTGGAGACCAAAAATTTATATTTTTTTGAATTTTTTACTATTTATTAAGCTACGTTGAAAATCGTTGCTCCAACGGTGTCTTAACAAAACAGTAAAACCAAAAGCCACCGTTGGATCAATAATTTTCAAGGTAGCTTAATAAATAGTAAAAAAATTAAAAAATATAAAATTTAGTGTCAAAGCAGATTTTAAAATAGAGATCACATCTAACAGTTTCAATCGACTTTTTGGACTTTTAAAATTGTAAAATGACTGAGTTGTATGGCACCTCAGGAACAATTGATTTGAAATTAGCTAACCTCTATATACACACACATATATATATATATATATGGACAGGGCTACGGTGCTATGCGTAGCATAGAGCACTTCCATGCAACGGCTCAAAATTTGAGTTTTTAAAATCCTAACGGTCGATCCGAACCGTTAGATGTGTTCTCCATATTGAAATGTGCTTGGAGACCAAATTTTACTTTTTTTATTTCTTTTACTATTTATTAAGTCACTTTGAAAATTGCTGATCCAACGGTGGCTTAATCAAACAGTGAAACCGTTGGATCAGCGATTTTCAAAGTGGCTTAATAAATAGTAAAAAAATCCAAAAAATATAAAATTTGGTCTCCAAGCACATTTCAATATGTAGAACACATCTAACGGTTTGGATTGACCGTTCGAATTTTGAAAATTCAAATTTTGAGCTGTTGCACGGAGATCTCTATGCTACGCGTAGCATATTAGCCAAAACCTATATATATATAAAGTTACAAGTTCATACTTTCATAGTTTGGTTTCTAGAAAAGCATAGAAGATTTGACCATTTTTTTCCACTATTTAAGTTGACATTGTTTCCTTTGGGAAGAGCTAGAGTGTATTATATTGTTTAATTGTGTTATGCAAACCAATGTCTGAATCGGATGAAGACGATCCGGTTTTCTAGTAATTTTATCGTCCGAGCGAATTTTTGCCCACAAATCGTGTCCTGTTGATCTTGTGATGGTCAGAGATGTAGCGATTGTGAATTCGAATTGAAATGTAGTATTAAGTTAGGGAAAGGAGTGAATATGAGGAAAATAAGAAAGACGATATACATGGCGGCACTGAGATATAGAACAAGAGCAAAGCTTCGAAGTTACTAGATTAATCGTTGAATTGGTTTCCTACGCAACATTTTATAATAATACAATGAGGAGGGTTCTAATGCCTCATCTCTTCATACCTCATTCATGCCTCATAATCTTATATCTTCGTTTTTAAAATCCAAACAGTCGATCCGAACCGCTCAACATGATCTCTATGTTAAAATATGCTTGGAAATCAAATTTTACATTTTTTGGAAAATTTTTACTATTTTTTTTAGATTTATTGAAAATTGCTGTTTTTCAAACAAATATGGACCATAAAAAACAGCGATTTTCAATAAATCTAAAAAAAATAGTAATTTTTTTCCAAAAAATGTAAAATTTGATCTCCAAGCATATTTTAACATGGAGATCATGTTGACCGGTTCGGATCAACTGTTTGGACTTTAAAAACAAAAATATAGAATATGAAGCATGAATGAGATATGAGGAGATGAGGCATTGGAACCCTCCTTTTATATAATTATCACTCACGTTTCTAATTTAATTTTGTATGTATGGATTTGATTTGTACATTTATCAAATCAAAATGAAAGTATTGTAGATTTGTACCTCTGAGCTACGTACGTGAATGAAATCTCTTTGTTAACATATTAGTTAAGAAAAATATGATTTGTTATTTTTTGAACATTTATATGAACAATAAAATTAAGCTATTTTAAGAACCTGACATCTGTCCCCCAAATTCAATCCCTGATCAAATCCTCCAACTCTAACTACCTTTGACTAGGACCACCTTCTAGAAGACTGCTAGTTCATTTACAGCTGGCGCTAGTTGGTACATGCAAGTCTTTAAACCTACGTGGCTGTGTGCAAATCTTAAGTCTAGCATATAAAGTCCTTAAACCTGACATATCAAGTTTTTATATGTAGCATACTATCAAGAAAAGGAAAAAAAAAACAACAGTGGGAATATAACTCAAATAGAGTAGAAGACGTTAATTAGTAGTTTTAGATTCGCAAAATTCACAATAGATCATTGGAAAAACAAATGATGCTGATAAAAAAAATTGATGAAAGTCTTTAAAAGGCTCAAAGTGTAGTCTTTATACATATCATTTGAAATCTTAAATTCTACAAGTGCAAGTCTTTAAACCTAGCATATTAAGTTTTTATACATAGCATATCAAGATGAAGAAAAATAACGACACCAATATAACTCAAAATTAATGCATCATGAATCTCATTTCAAAGAAAAAATATATTAGAAGAAGTTAAAAAAAATGATGAGATTAGTCTGAGGGAAATAATTAGAGAGTCAATAGGTCAAAGTGCAGTCTTTATACATACCATATCAAGTATTTTTATCTAGCATATATATAAGAATCTTTATATCTAGCATATCAAGTCTTTAAATACTGATAAAATAAAATAAAAATATAAATATAACTAAAAAGTATTTCATCATAAATCTAATTCAAAGAAAAAAATCGAGTATGAGATGTTTGTAGTTTAAACTTTGCAAAATACTTCACAGATTGTCGGAAAAAATGTTTGACATTGATCGGAGGGAAAAAAATGAACGGTAAAAGGAAAATTTTCATTTTTGGCTTTGGATAGATTGAGAAAAAAAAATGTTAGTAATTTAACTATTTGAAGATAACGCTCGGAGATGAATGCTTGAGGAGCATAACCTTTTCTCTTTATAGAAAAGCGGGAATCTTTATCTGAGTGAGCTAGTAGCTATGAAGTCTATTGTTAGGAGGCACACAGTGAATGATAAGATGACAGGAGTAGGTATTTTTTTAGAGGCAGCAAACAGCACCAAAGAATGCAACATGCATGATAAGATGACACGAGTGAGGCTACGGTACATTACAAAGCATGAAACAGTACCATGCTATGAATTAATTATATATCCGCTTAAAAGGTTATAATAATTAATTCAAACAGTTCAAAATAATCTCAATATCAAAATCTATTTGGAAATTTAATTTTGTATTATTTTTTACAATTCCTTTACTTTTTTTAGATACATACATCACCTAATCTAAAAATTTTGAACCACTCAAAAATAGTGATTTTCAACGTATCTAAATAAAAAAAATATCTCCAAGTATATTTTCATATGTAAATTATATTTTGTGGTTCGAATGGATAGATCTACAAACAAAGATAATATAGATCAATAATATGGGCCGATCCACACTTTTCAAAATGCCATATTCTCACTCCTTCCTTTATGCAAGTATAGTGCCTTGATCAACGGGTGAAAACGAAGCAAATTCGGAGTGAATAATAATGTTAATATCAAATTTGTATCCGCCTTTCAATGAGTAGATACAAATAAGAATACTGATAGTAAACATATGTAAAATTTTAAAACAAAATACACCTTAAACGAATGCAAGGAGTTGATAACCTGTAGATATGGATTAGAATAAGAATACGGAACAAATTATTGTCGGATAATTGAGTCATCTGAACTTTAAGATACAAATTTTAATTAACAAAATTTAAAATTAACTTAAAGAAAAAAAGTGTGACTTTTGATGTGGAGTCAAGCGGATTCAAATAGCAAATTATTCGTATCGGATGTTCAAGATTATCAGTATCCTGAGTCTGAAGCGAATTCAGACAGCTTACCTTGGAGATCGAATAAATTACAATCCGATGCCCACTAAAAAATCTAGATCTCAATTATAGTAAGTTATATTTTTCAAGTCCTATATTTCCTTTGAAATTTTTCTTTATTGCTTTAATATTAAAACTATAACTTGTGAATTTTAAAAAATAAAATAACAATTATACCAGACATTGTGAAATGTGATAGCAGAGAAATCACTTACAACAAAAGTACGGTGATGAATCTTGGCCCCACGGAATGGAGAACAAATAGCATAGCATTAGACGGCTTCTATTGGCCATAACGAGAAAAGCTTCCAAAAAAGCATGGTGCTTGAAAATTAAAAATAAACCTAAAGAAATATTGCTCAATATTATTTTGGGTTGTTTCCTTCCTCCGAGGAGACTGTTAGAGTACTTCTAGTAGATCGTACTACTAGTACTTCTGGTAGTACTACTAGAGTACTAGTTCATCGTTTATAGTATAGTACTATTAGTACTACTAGTACTTCACGTCACATCACCTATAATACTAGTAGTATTTTTTTTTTTTTCGCAATTTAGTACTACTAGTACTTTACCATTGGGATAATGTAGTTTTCCTATTTACTGATAATTAAGTTGATTGTCTTCAATTGATATTTTCTTTTTTGTACTATAGCTATGGTTAAATTAACAAATTGAGTTAGAATGTTTTGATCATTTAACTATAATACCACTTCCTAAAATTGGTAATTGAGCGATTTGGACTTTCTTATGCTGATGAAAAATATAATTCGTTGTAAGGCTATAATCATCAAGTTGTTAAATATTGATATCAACATCACCAAAAATATCAGTGAAAGACAATAATAGACATTATCAAAGAGAGAATATTGTATTGATTATGTGTACATGATTACAATAATACGGGGCATATTTATAGACTTGATAGTGATTAATACAAAACATCTTCACTAATTATTTCCTACCTAACACTATTACATTGCTAATCAACGCCTATAATTTTGACCTACTAATATCTCCAGTATAACCTCTGTCATCCTCCTCGGTATGATCGGTGGCCTTTCCGATCGGTGAGCTTGGAAAGCCCAAGAGAAAATGTTGATGTCTTTAATATCTCAATGTCATTCTTCTTACGAAATTGAATCTTCAAGTTGTATGTTTGGCTCTTTAAGTCCTTGAAGGTAGAAGAAGATATAGAAAGGGATGACATTTTTGACTCAAAATGCTTCCATGTACATCAGACGATCGTTTGACTCCTCTTTGAAAAAGTAAATAAAGAAAAGAAGATAGAAAAGAATATTGGAAAGCTCAGGGATTTGTGACAAATTTGTACTCTCAAGATGCTCGTCTCTCCACTACTAGAAAATGTACTTTTTGCATCGGGTCTTTAAGCATATCTGTATCGGATCTAGGACGACACTGATTCAGGCAATACAAATACCCGATGTTATCTGTATCGGGTATTCAATTGATACAGAAAGTTACTTTTAGTGTCAGTTAATAAATAGAACCGATACAGATCTCAAAATTCGAGATTTAAAAAATAAATTTTTGGAACATATTTGTATCAGGTAAATAATACAACCGATACACATAAACTACCTATATCGGTTATCTATTAATAACCAGACACAGATAGTTTATTTGTATCGGTTAATTAATAAAAACTGCTACATATACGTTTTTGTATTGGTTAATTAATAAAAACCGACGCTGAGCCCAACACCAAACATGTAGCAATACATTTTATAGGTTGTCATATTAATACTAAACGTGCAATTTTATCGTTATGTACCTTGCAGCCGATACATTTCGTTGTATCATGAAACCAAAACTTTTTAGCTACCATATAGAAAAAATAAACAAAGTTGCCATGACTTTCATAAAAAAAAATCCGGTTTTTCCAGGGATGCAGATAATAAGTGCGTTATGTGTGTGTCACACCTCCGATTTGGAGGTGCGACAGACCTACCGCGTCCAATTTTCCATAATAATTTACGTTACACAAGCACGGATCTTTTATATGCATTGCCAATGACGTCCATTATTTTCTCACATTTTAATTTATTTACAATAATTATCTGGCATTTTACAGTGGATGATGCTAGAGATATCCTCTATGCATCCTATTAAATATAATAAATCCCAAATCCATATCTTTAGGTGGTCCTGCTGTCAATTATTATTCCAAAAATATTTCTCGGTCTTCATCTAACAAACTTGTGAATCCCGCAAGGGGAAACAGATGAGAAATAATAAATTATTCCTCAGTACTATTTGTCACTCAGGTTATTTGAATCGAAGGAAATTCATATTCATAATGAAATCTCCGCACGAGAAACTAACAATTCATTTCATAATGACGAATGCAAATGCTAAATGATAGTATCCAATTGAACAACAAAAAGTACATAAATAAATCAAAACTATAAAGATCTTATCAGAATAAATGGTTTGGGTCAAAATCTTTTAAACTATAAAGTCTAGTAACGTTTGGTTTCTTACCTTTATAATTTCTAGTCTAGTAACACTGACATATACCATAACAAGTATATGTCGTGTTAGGACTTATACTATTCTATCAATCTTGACAATTTGTTAATGAAAATAATATATAATCAATATCGCAATGTCGTCAGTATCAGAAAGAAAATCAATGATAAGACAGTTTTAACTATCATGACAATCAGTTAGCAGAAACAATACGAAATCAATATCATAGTACTGTCATTATCAAAAAGAAAATTATTGATAAGACAGTTACCACAGTTTATTAGTTTTACAGTCACAATTCATATTCATTCAATATCCCCTACCCAATCGGTACTGGATTCAGTTGGGGCCATTCACCATATGCGCATAAGGGTCCTAGAGTAAAGTCTAGAACTAGCTAGACTTTACGATATATTAATTATTTTTCTCCACTATATGGAGGTTCAAGGATTACAGTATTTAATATTCAATCACTATAGTCTCAATCAATCATTTGCAATAAGAATCAACCAATCGATAAACAATATCAACATGATAGTCAATAGACTCACCTGTAATTCAGTTTCAATTATATTGGGCAATGCATATGATGCAATAGTTCAATCAATGCAGTCAATCAAATATTCAAAATGCACAACGAGTTACGATTTAATTTCTAGTTATGAATCTCAAATTAATCCAATCACCCCGCACCTGATATCGTAGGACAACAGGCGAGGTCTGCTAATAGTCTGTTCTTTCTGATCATTCTGTCTCATCAGTCTTTATCATAATTATGCATTAACAATAATATACACATTTATAACATTTTTGTATAACTATACAATTTACTATAACATGTTAATTGAGTATCATAAGTTAGGTTTAATATTTATAATGGAACATTCATTAGCATTTTATTTATATTTTACTTCAACTAGTTAATTTTACATTAGAAAAACTCTCCCTTTCTTTGATTATGTATGAAACTAGGGCTGTAAATGAGTTGGCTCGAGCCGAGCTGGGCAAAAGCTCAGCTCGTTAATTTGGACCGAGCTGTTAGCGAGTCAGCTCGTTAATAGCTCGCGAGCTAAAATCTCAGCTCAAACTCGTGACGAGCCAGCTCACGAGTTGGCTCACGAGCCACGAGCTGACTCGTTGGGTTTGGTTGGACCTTGTTTTAAGAAAAAAATAAATTTTACAAGCATTTTTGGACCGAGTTTGATCGAGCTGAACCGAGCTTGACCGACCTTGACAGTATAAAATACACACAAATTCATATAAATTCACAAATTGTGCCTAGCCGAGTTAGCTCACGAGCTGGCGAGCCGAGCTAGGCAAAAGCTTAGCTCGTTAATTTTGGCCCGAGTTGTTAGCAAGCCAGCTCGTTAACAGCTCGGTCCACTATCGAACGAGCTATTACTGATCGAGCCAGATGTGAGTTGCGAGCGAGGCACGAGCTACGAGCTTGAGCTTTTTGGACAGCCCTATATGAAACCAACAGAACTTTTAAATTAACAAATCTCGTTGTGAGTGTAACTTCTTCTAATTTTATTAATTTAAGATGACTATTAATTTAGTTTTTTTTGCAGTGTAATAAAATGCAGACCTATGCAGCGCATATGCAGCCACATATGCGTTTGTGGTCCTTAACCGCATAAAATCCGATTATTCGGATTCAATATGCGGATTTCACAGGTTTCAGTATTAACCAAAACGAAACCCAAACAAAAAGGAATCCGGGCTGCCCAGTTTAATAATACTTCACGCTGTTCCCATTTATTTATGGGCTCTAGATCGCTTCGTTTTTGTTGTTTCAGAGAGTTGGGACTAAAGAATTCGTTGATATCGGACGCGTTTTCTTATGGAGAATTTTACAAAATGCCCATCTTTTAAGAAAGATCAAATAAAATACCCTCACATTAAATTTCTTAACAAAATGTCCTTGTGGGACCCAAACTTCCCCTCCCTTCCTCTCCCCCTTCTCTCTCTCCACGTTACTCTCTATCTCCACATTATTACTCTGTCTTTTAATTTGGAAACTTTTTCTTTTTGGAAAGTGTCAAATGAAGAAGGCTCCATTGTATTAATTTTTCATATCACAATTAATTTCCTAGATATCATTCATTTTTTTATAACTTTAAATATTTACTTCCAATATTTGCTTGTAAGTTACGTTTCATTTTATTTTTAAGTTTTGTTTAGATTTTAATTATTTTAATTTCTGCCTTTATTTTTCTTTGATTGGTGACTTCTTCGACAATCCATTGTAATCTAGACGATTTCAAATATCATTTAATGTCTCATGTACAAATTTGTAAAGTCTTATATATTCAGTATAAAATTTATTCTGTAAAATATTAATATCTTAATTATTTTAACAATTATTGTATTAATTTTTTTCTTTGAGATACCCATGCTTAAAAAATATATATACTAATCATGTATATTTTTCTTAAAGAAATTAAGAAAAATTAAAATTAATCATTATAATAATCAATTGATTTTTTTTTCTTGCTGTGCATTTTACAAATTTTTCATCAAAAAATGACAACACAACATCAAAAGTCTAACAAAATATGCTAAAGATATGCAGTTCATTCAACTTTGTCTTTCACATACATAAAGTCTAAAAATATTACTAATACCAACAATACGAAAGAGTACAATAAAATAAAATAAAATACTGCAAATGGTAAATCATAAATATAAACTACTGCCTTAAGGTTATATGCTTGTATCAAACTTTCAAACTTCCTACAAACAAAAAGGTATATTTAAAAAGTTATAATATAAATTATAAAGTGAACAACATCATATTAAAAAAATCAAGTACTAATTAATAAACTCTAAATGACAAAAAAAAAAAATTCTCACATTAGATTAATGTTTAGCATACTTTAGTTATCAGCAGTAGATGAATTCTCAAGTTGTGATGCTCTCATTGATGGAAGTATCTTCTCACAAATTAAAGTAGATGTGCAATTTCGGTGCATACTGTTACCTATTGGAATAACACAATTATGAGACCCATTGTATTGACTAACCAAAAAGTATGTAGCTCCCAACGGCAGTCACTTTAAACACAAACACAAGTATAACGACAAGTGTCAGACTTCTTCACTTTCATTTGAACATAGTGTTTGACATGCCACTCTCCAAGTGCCCTCACTAAAGCCTTTTTGTCAGAAAATATTAGTCCTTTCCACTCCCTGTTTGCATTTGCTAGGCCGTGTGTGGCAAATTGGTTCTCATTAGTCAAGTCTTCTATCTCCTACGTTGCCAACCAAGATTTATCAGTATTGAAAGACATCGGGTCATTGACAAACTCACCGTCCGTCTGTGGACTTTTGTTTGCTTCAATAGCAACAGCTATGCTTGCGAGACCACCATCATGTGCAACTTCTATCTCCTCATCACCATTATTATCGGAATCAGAGCACTATTCCTCTTCAGAATATTCACTTGCATCACTAGACCATTCGAATGACAATGTATCAGCCATGATCCTACATGTACATAAAACTCAATTAGAATAAAATAATTGGATGAGTGACATTGTCTGTCCTATATATTCCTGATACTTATTAGTGCATCCAGGTAGGTACGGAAACATATGACATTATTATCAAAATTCAGTTTAAAAATACATGTTGATATATAAGTGAATTCAATTAATTACTCAGGCACGTTTTATATTCTTTGGAAATGACTTCATGCCTCTTCTGATATGATTTGATCAAGTTTTAACTAGGATTAATTTGATAACCTTTCTTTATAATGTTCTATCTCCTTTCTCACTTATCTTAAACTCAAAATGTGCTGACATAATTAACCAAAATAGATTTTTTTTTTTCTTTTGTTTTAATGAAAGATGAGAGTCAAACACTCAAATTTCGTTTTCATTTATAAAAAGACATAAGTAGTGTCATTATTTACATAAGGTCCTAAAAAATACACAAGAAAAAAAAACCTAAAAAATACATAAGGTCTAATTATTACATCCGTACCAGTAACAAGTTGGTTCTGCACTAATGTCGTAAGAACCAATTCACATACTCATTTCAATTTCCTCTTTAAATCTGCATCAACCAAAATAGTTAAAATAAGGTTATCAGCCTAATTTGTTCGCATGTATCCTTCCTTCAATAGTCTTAATGTTCAAGTCAGACAATTTATAAGGTTACCAATCAAACAATTTGTACTAATAACTGAGCCAATAACTCGTTTGATTTAAAAATATTTTATACTAATTGAGATTCTACATAAGGGATAATCATAAAATGTTAAAATCTTAGTATAACTCAGAAATGAAGCAACCTAACGGCAGTTGGACTATGTGAAGAGGAGAGACAGAAAGGAGGCCAATCAGAAGGGCGATGAGCAAGTGCAGAGGAGAACTAATAAGGCGGTGCAGAGGAGAGAGTGGTGTTCTAGGAGGAGAGACAAGGGCGGTGCGAAGATTAATGAGAAGGGGCAGTGCGTGGAAGAAAAACAAACAGAGCAAGTTCCCACGAAGATTTTGGGGGGAGACGAACAGACGGAAGGGAAATAACAAAAGTAAACAGAGGGGAGGAGAAAATTTTACATGGATGGGATCCACAAGGGTATTTTGTCAAATAAATTAATGAAAAGGTATTTTGTTTGATCTTTTATATAGCCAGGGCATTCTGTAAAATTTCCCGTTTTCTTATTTCTTCCACGCGGCTGTATTACTTTTTGCTTAGTGCATGATTGGGCCTCCTAAATTGTCGTTTAGTATTTGGGGCCGACAAATGCAAATTCTATTTGATTCAATAAATTTTTGTATTGTGGGCCAACTTCAAAATATCCCATTAGGGTATGTTTGGATGCACAAAAATAGCTACTGTTCTTAAAATAGCAATGCTATTCGGAACAAGGTGCATCAAAACGAAAAATAGAGCTATTCGGAATAGCTACTGTTCATAAAATAACATTGCTATTCGCTATTCTTACAAAAACATGAAATAACATTTGTTGCTTTCAATATTAATACTAATCTAATATTTAAACTAATATTATATTACATTTAATATTTAAATTAATATTATATTGTATTATATTTAATCTAATAATATATTATATTTAATCTAATATTTTATTTAATACTAATATAATATTTAAAATAATATTATATTACATTTTAATATTTAAATTAATATTATATTATATTATATTTAATCTAATATTTTATTTAATACTAATCTAATATTTAAAATAATATTATATTACATTTAATAACTAAATTAATATTATATTTAAACTAATATTTTATTCAATACTAATCTAATATTTAAAATAATATTATATTACATTTAATATTTAAAATAATATTATATTACATTTAATATTTAAAATAATATTATATTACATTTAATATTTAAATTAATATTATATTATATTTAATCTAATATTTTATTTAATACTAATCTAATTTTTAAATTAATATTATATTATATTTAATCTATTATTAATACTAATCTAATATTTAAAATAATATTATATTACATTTAATATTTAAATTAATATTATATTATATTTAATATAATATTTTATTTAATACTAATCTAATATTTAAAATAATATTATATTACATTTAATATTTGAATTAATATTATATTGTATTATATTTAATCTTACACATAAATTATTAAACAGTAGTTATTTCCTCCAAACTCTATTCCAAATATGCAATCCAAACAATTTTTCACTGTTCTGAATAGCATTGTTCTTAAACAGTAGTTATTCTAGCTATTCTAGAGTTCATCCAAACATACCCTAATGATTTTGAGTGCTTTTTACAAAAAAGCTAACAGAACACTTCACTCAAATAAAATACCTCAAGGATTTTGTGTAATTTTAACATTTGCACGCTTATATATATTTGTATTTTCCTATTATATCTATAATATTATGAGATATGATACTATATTTTATTTGGTCAATCTTTTTAATCTGCATATGTAACCGCATACCGTATATGCGGTTTGCGGTGACCTTCCGCATACCGCATCAAAACCACATTTTATAACACTGGTTTTTTCCAATGTCTGTAACATGAATATTCAAATGTTAACTGTGTTTGTATTTCTGGTTATAAATTTGATAGCAGCGCATTATTTTACTAGATTGTTGGCCTAATCCCTTGATGCAGGAGTAGAGAAGGAAATTTGTCACGGCGTGACTAGTCACGTCACGTGTGTTGATTACGTGACGTGACTCGCGTGACGCGTGACGTGACCACATTTCAATGAAAATATACGTCACGTGAACCAATCATGTCACGTCACGTGATCACATCACGTCACGTCACGGTATGAAACATGGAGTATCCAACTTTTTTTTATATGTATAGAGTATTTAGATTTTTATTTTAGTATAAGTTCAATAATATTGGTATTCATGTAGTACTGATTTTTATTTTCTTTAGTTTAGTCTAATGAATGTTTGTAATTTGAATTTTTAAAATAATGTCAGATGTAATATTTCCTAAAAAAATAATCTTTACGACATTATTTTAGAATTTTTTATATATTTTTTAATTTTCAACAATTTAAATTAAAATATAAAAAAAATTGACATGACTAATTTACGTCACGACAGGTCACATGATGTGTGATCACGTCACGTATAGTCACGGCGTGACTACACGTGACCTGACCATTCGCGTGACGTGATTATCGGCTACCATTTTGGTCACGTCACGTCACGTCACGTGAAAAAAAAGTTGATCACGTCACGTCACGTGACCAAATCATGGCGTGTTTGTTACGTCACGTCACGTGACCAAATCACGGCGTGTTTGTTACGTCACGTCACGGCGTGTCATGTATTTTCTTCTCTATGCAGGAGTAACTTTTATAGTTGTTGATTCACAAAATAATTTTAAGTTCAATACCTAATGGATGATTAAAGTACCAAGTGTTTTTTTTTTTTAAATCTTCACAGAAACTACGAAGTCGTGAGGAGGAATCAAACTCTCGACTTTTGAATAACCAACAATCCTTAGACTTTTCTCCTAACCAACTGTGCTACCTCCCCTTTCTCAAACTACCAAGTGTTACTCCCGATATTTTATTCGTTTTACAAAGAAAATTTTAGTAACTAAATCAGTTTAGTGTGAACATACCAAATTACCAATATAGCCCTTCATTACAAACTGCAAAAGAGTCCATGATTTTTCGTAAAACAGAATTAGTGCAACTTTGACTTTTCATTTACTAAACTAATAACGAGTCTGTTATTAATTTCAACATATATAACACCAACCTCAAAACCTACCGAATCGACTTCAAACGGTGAATCCAAACGTTCAAACCGATCTACTTCATTAGTTGTGCGTTGACATGCAAATTTTTATAATTTTTCGAATTTATTTAGCATAAAGTCAAGCAGTCAAATGTGCGAGTTTTTAAATTAATTTTAATCCATTCATTTTTCAACATTTTTGATAGCTTAATTTGATACTAAATAATTCAAAAATATAAAAAATTTACATGTAAACGTATTATTCATAAAGTAAATCGGTTTGAACCGTCTGAATTAATCGTTTGAAGTCTATTCAATTAATTTTAGAGTGTCATATGACACCAATATCATACTAGCCGGACTCGCTAATAACTATTTGAAGGAAATTAGACTATCCGACAATTCACCGCATTTAATTACTAAGAAATTTCAGAAAATTAAAGGCCTTTATAACCCAGAGCATTAATATTTCCCGGATGGTTGTGTACTTGTGTATGATCCTAGAGTACTGTAAAATAAGGTAAAAGAATTAATTTTTAATACTTATAACCCAGAGCATTACATTTATCATTGCTTATTCTGTTACATTTTAGAAAGCAAATTTGTTAGTAGAAGTCAAATAACGAGGCAAGACAAATTGAAAAGTCAATTTTGCATTTTAGCACCAAGCCAAGTATTTAAAAAAAAAAAAAAAAAAAAAAAAAAACTGGATTTATTACAGTACACATTCTAGAGACCGACTACATTCCTAAACTAAAGGATTTATTAGACAAAAAAACAAAAGAAGTATTAAATGCCAAAAAGAAGAATAAACAATCCCAATATCTCCCAATATATAGCCTATGTACCTGTAAGAAAAAAATTGAGGACTACCAATTCTGTTTTCTTTATTTCATTTTACATTATTCCTTTTCAATACCAATTGAAACATGGCCCGATCGATGAGTTTTTCTTTTTCTTGTCTAACTTTTTTCCAAAATGCTCTTATATTTTAATAATCAAATTTTCTCGTTTTCCCCTAATTATGCTTAATATAAAATATTACAGTAATATAATAGCAATGGAGAAGGTGAAACAGATACATAGCAATGACATTGTGGTAGGAGACACGACCTCCTCGACCGGCAGCAATCACGCCATTAATGGTGAAGAAGTAGCTGACGATGCTACATCAAATTCAATTAACAAACATAAATTCCAACCCAAAGCTGAAAGGTTCATTATATAATTTCAATTGATATCACTGTTTATGTCCAAAGAAGCTGATTCAATGCGGTGAATTGTCGGATAGTCTAATTTCGTAGTAATCTCAAAACGAATTTTAAAGCGGATCTAACAGTTTTGCAACCCATCCAACCCAAATTTAAGTCCTGTTAATCTATTCAGTAGAACTAATTGATTGAACTAATAATCTGCTTTAGTTTGAAAACATCTCTGGCAATTGATCGTTATAACCGAGTCAATTCTCTCTATGGATGATAACCTCCAAATTACACTTGGCTATTTTTAAATTGTAGAATTAGTAGCTATTCAAAAATATTGACTTCAACTAATCTTGTTGGGAGTGTACCTTCTTGTAATTTATTAATTTAATATGACTATTAGTTTGGTTTTTTCCAATGTCTCATGACATCAAAATTCAAATGTTAACTGTATTTGTGGTTATAAATTTAATAGCAGCGCATTATTTTACTAGATTGTTTGCTTATTAGGACTCAGATAACTGTCCCCGCACCTCCATCTCGCCATATCTCTGTACTAAAAGATAAAAAATCTGGTTCCAACAGTTTGGATATTTAAATTTTCATCAATATTTAACATCTATCTGTAATGTATTTACACTGCATCAAACAAATATTTAACTCTATTCATGAGAGTATTAACCTTCTGTCCAACAACGAAACAATCTCTGTCCCCGCGTCCCCGTACTAAAAGACAAAAAAAAATAGTTTCCGATATTTGATGGTTTAAATTTTCTGCAGTATTTGACTTCAACATTTAGTGTATTAATAGTGCATCGAACAAGTATTTAACTCTATTCATTAGAGTATTAACCGTCCGCGTCCGCGTCCGCATCCAACTTCAATATTTGATATCGTTCTCGCGTCCCCATACATTACTATTTAACTTTACAAATGTTAGTATTTAATATTATGAACGTTAGTATTTATCTATATAGTCAAAAGTATTAATCTCTAAAATTATAAATAAGTTGTATGGATTCTATTTAGCATCATATATTTTAGTATTTAACTTTATACACCTCAGTATTTAACTTTAGAAATGTTAGTATTGAACTTTAATATCAATCTGTAAATATTGTCCCCGCACCACCATCCCCCATATACCCCTACTAAAAGACAAAAAAAATTAGTTACCGACAAATTGATGATTTAAATTTTCTGCAGTATTTAACTTTAGTCTTTAGTATATTTACCGTGTATCGATCTAGTATTTAATTCTGTTCAGTATAATATTAACCATTAGCGTCCAACAGCAAAAAATGTTGTCTCCCATATCTCTATTAAAAGACAAAAAAAAATAAAGTAATTATGGATTTAGGAATGAAGGGGGAATGGAAATAGGGGATCTATATAATTATTCTTTATTATATTACACGTTCCATAGACCGACTACATTCCTAAACTAAAGGACTTATTAAGAAAAAAATAAAACACGTATTAAATGCCAAAAGAAGAATAAACAATCCCAATAACTCCCAATAGCCTATGTAACTGTAAGAAAAATAATAAAAAATAAAAAAAGACAATCTCAACATGTACATGAATTGTTGCAAGAAAAAAAAATGTTGACAAAGAGAACTTACAGGAACAATAGATAGAAAAAAGACAGAAACATAGGTACACAAAAATATTTACTGGAAGATATATTATATGTACATTACATAATTATATATATCCCTACAGAGATAGTTTATTATAAAGAATAAGACAATTGGAATTATTGATCTATACAGTTAGAAAAAAAGACAGAATCATAGGCACACAGAAATATTTACTGGAAAGATATATATCGGGCATTTCATAATTATATTCATATCCCTACAAAGTTTATAAAAAAGATATAAGCGTATCTATTCAGTAGAACCAAATGATGGATCTACCGATAGTACACTCTGAGCACTCTGAGCAGAAGCAGAATATCCAGAGGAGGCAACTCGAGGCTGTTTTATCTGCCTCAACTGATAAATGTCTTTCGGCATTGGCCGGCTTTGCATTCTCCTCAACTGATCCTCTTCTTGCCCTTACAGTAGAAAAGAAGAAATTAATTAATAAATCAATAAAAGCATGAATGTACTCTAAACAAAGATATTGTAAGAAAATCATCAACACTTTGGTTTCTTATTTCATTGTCATCACATTCTTATATTTCCATCAAATTATTCACCTGTATGTGTTGGAACATGTGGATAATACCAGTTTTCTATTTTGTAAGCTTTGCACTTGTACTGGTATATATGCTTTGCACTAATTTGCTTGAATTTTTTACCGTAGCTTAAACTAAATTTAATGTTAAATATATGTTAAATTATAGACCTGTTACAAACTTAAAACTACAATTATTCAAACTTCATATGCTCAAAGAACTTCCTACATTTTATTTCTGCACATATAATATATGTGTGTACATAAAAAATTGGATTAAAAATATTAATAATGCCGCATTTGTATTCAAGATATTCAGAAAAGATGTGTGCCACACCAGATATGGTACCTCATAAAACATAAGGGTGAATTAATTACAAAATTCAAGTATGAAAGGGAATTATTTACAGCTTTAAAGATTACACATAATTGCGCCCCAAAATTAATGTAATGCATCCCCAATGAGAAAACAAACCTAGAGATGTACACATCCAGAAGACGATCGAATATAACTATTTTAACAAAATATACCTAATTGTGTTATCAATAACAAATATTCTTACAAACTCTAAGCCAGGATATATATTATTCACGAAACTACCACAGAATGCTATTGTTAAATATCATCAATTTAAGAAAGGAGAATGTTTACTGATGTGATTGTAAACTCCATCAAACTAACAAAGAGGAATATAAGATAAGAACATAAAATCCATCAATATAACAGAAGGGACCTACCTAACTGCTACATCACGGAAAAACTAAACTTAATCGCAATCTTCATCAGAGGAAACTGTGTCAAAGCTACCGAGTGGCAACAGCATTGCTAAGAGGGTTATGTGCCATATAACAGTACCTAGGAGAATAGGAAATTTTATTATTGCTATCTAGTAAAATCTAATTTTGGGTGGAAGAGACCAGGGAAACTAGATTGGAGAGAAAAAAAACTACTCTTTCATCGTACCAGATTATCGCGCCACACCTATTAGGGTAAGCAAAAGACTGGAAAGAAAACTTTTCTATCGCTTCGCAAAAAAGGAGAAGTTAAACGTGAATCAGGTGAAAGATACAAATTTTCTATCGCTTCGCTAGAAGGTCTGACCCATTAAAAGTGAATTGGGTCAGTTGAATGATAATATCCTACAATACACGATGAGTACGCATCGCTAAGCCTACGCATCATACATATCATACGATATTAATCAACAGTAAAAGCAGGATCACCAAAATAAAACAGATTTTCGAACCAATATTATGAAGGGAGAGAGAGAAGAGAGAAGAGAGGGAGAAATTACAGTTGCGGTCCTTCCTCTTTCCCTGTCTAGTACTGGAAGAAGCTGTTCTACTCACTGGTATGGAGCTCTGTGACAATATTGACAGTACCAGATCCACATCCGGCACCACCCCTGCTTGTTTATCAAATCTTTTATAAGAATGATTCTAGTAGCAGTATAACATTAACACAAGTAATATTCAGAAAAGATGCAATAAATATTCAGAAAAGATGATGCGTTGAATACCTTCCACTGGAGGCAAATTGGCGATGAAAGCTTGTAGTGGAGGAGAGCATAATCTCAAAAACTCATCTGTTTCTGCTGATTTTGTGCTTCCAGGTTTACCCCCCAAGTAGGAGACATTAAAGTTTGGGGCCCCATGAAATTCAAGGAGACTGGTCTCAGCTGCTCTCTTGTTTCCAATATCAGCAACCCACTAATACATAACAAACCCAATTAGTGAATAATCGGTATATTAAACTATGAACTTTGATTAGGGATAGGCAATATGTATGTATACCTCTTGCCTGGAAAGGTGATCCAAATCTTTGGAAGAACAAGGACAAAAATCCAGAAAACTGTATCGAGACACCACGTCATATAAATTATTCTCTAGACCTGAAGAAGAACCGTCTTCATTTTTTGCTTTAGGCAAGGCCTCCTTTCTTCTTTTTTCCACCTGATAAAAAGATGAAAATTACAATTATTTGGGATATAGGGATTTTGCAAATACCACCCTAATTGCACATGACTTCAGTATTTGCAAAAGAAGAAAATATAGCTGACCTATGCATGTAATGGGTTATAAGAAAAAAATGACTGTTTGTTCCTTCATTCAATATTCTGACATTTTAAAACCATTTAAACCTCATATCGGGGCTACACAAATTGTTTAAAATCATTCTAAAGACAAAAAAAGGGCCCTCAGTTCGAAATGAGTACTTCTAGCAAAGACAGAAAGTGATCAGCTCTGCCTAAAGCAAAAGGAGCTCTTTTGCAAGAATAGGAAATACCCCATAGAACAAACTTTTTCCAGGATTTGCACAATACATTGTGTTTTCACACATGTTGGTGGCAGTTCTGCCTAAAGCAAAAGGAGCTCTTTTGCAAGAATAGCAAATACCCCTTAGAACAAACTTTTTCCCAGGATTTACACAACACATTGTGTTTCACACATGTTGGCAGATGTCATTGCCAAAATTAATATTTCAGCTTACTTTTACAAAGCAAAAAACCCTTAAACTATAGGGAAATCATAGACTCTGCTTATGAGAAGCATAATACCTTTAGCATGCTTGACAGATCTCCATATGTATGTTCAAATTGAACAAAGCGGTTCCACACCTACATCAAAGAAAAAAACAAAAAACGAATGAGATATCAACAATTAGTCATTGCACACTGTGGTACATATACATTCTTTTTTAATTTGAAAGAAACCACACATCAATAGATTTTTCTGGAGGAAGTGAACTCAGAGCCCGCTCAAATAAGGCACGGACATTTCTGTCATCATTTAATCGGCATAGAAAATCTGCGTATCTGGAAATGTTCCAATAAAAAGAAGAATATAAAAATCCAAAGCAGAAGAAAATTTGGGAATATAAGAATATAAAGGGTACTGCTTTGATATTATGTTACCAGTAAAAACAATTTTTGGCTGGTAACACAGAATAGATGCTAAAGCATATCAGCTGTACCAATACAAACATTTCAACCCAAGATTCTAAAAATACAAGGAAGAGACTTACTCAAGGATATATGCAGGTTCATTCATAAATCTTTTCAAACCAGTCTCAAAAACATTCTGAGCAACCTGCCAAAAATATATATAATTAGACACACAAACAAACTACTAGTTTTTTTGGATAATCAACATCAATCAACATCTAAAAAAAAAAATTATATTAACAACCTTGGAGTCCTTATCTAAGCAAGAGGTCATCATGGCAAATGCAACAAACATTTGATAGGTGCATGTCGGCGAATTGTGTGCTTCTACAAAGTACTTGCGTGCCGACTCAACTCCTTCAGTTCTCCTTAAAAACCGCAAAAACTGTAGAGATACACAAATGAATCAAATTAAATATATTGTAGTGCTACCACAGATGACCAGAATGCTGAAAATAATTCAATACTTACCTGAATTTGTGCGAGTGATGTTGCATTATTATTCTCAGCAAGAAGCCTTTCATAAATCTTTTTGGCAGACTGGATAGAAATGTTAGGATTAATATAATCATACAAGGTAATCATAGATGTGATAAATTAGAATAGCTCCTTGCAAAAAAAAAAACCCTGCTATTGACTACTATTTGCAAAAATATAGCAGAACTCGTAATTTAACAAGCTCAACATATTTTAACCCAACTTAAATCCCATATCAATACAAATGAATAGCAAAATCTAAATCATCCAGGAAATAAAATAACATTCTGATCATAAGAACCATTGGAGTATATGCTAGGGGTTTTTCTTCAAATGCCTAAAATGAGGGTCTTTACCACAAGGACAACTAGTGAATAAAATAGATTCTTAAAAGTTGTCATACCGGCATGTCTCCTCTTGACTCCTCCAGTTCGGCATAGGCATATTTCAGTATATCAGAATCTAAAAAAAAAAATTTGTATTAAATCTACAAAAATACAAGAAGTCTAAGGAAGTATAAATAAGAATGATTAAATTACCAGGAAGTGCTTTTAATGCTCGCTGAAATATATTAATAGAAGACTCTGATGGGCTACTTTTAGACTGCCACATGGCATAGTCATACCATATTTCAGGATAGTGAAAGAGATACATGATACCCTGACATAAAAGCATAATTAAATTTGAAACCCAATCAGTCAACACTCATTTTAGGCAAGACTGCATATATGGCCCTCAAAATACCGCCCCCCACCCCCAAAAAAAAAAAAATCATGCGTAACTTAAGAAGACAAAATACAATATATATTGCAGATACCAAACTCACTATATTTTTTCTTTCGATTGTCTGTCATGTATACAGTTCAAGAAGGGTTATTTTCATCTTTTGAGATAAGGGGGGATAATGGGCGTCAACAGTTTTTTTGTTTTATGTTGTTTGCCAGGTTTTTCTATGATTTACAGGACATAAGTGATTTTTCAAAAGTACTCTGATAAATGCTCTGTTAACTGAAAAAATGAACTGCTAAGCAGTACAAAAGCTGCAGCAAAAGAAGGACGTATCTCAGAAAAAAAAAAAAAAAAAAAAAAAAAAACTAAAGCATAGAATAAACATGCAATGACCTGTTCGTATGTGAAATTAACACGCGTATTGGCACTAGCAGAATCAATCTTTTGTGGGTTCCCTCTAGAAAAAAATAATAATTGTTAAAAACATCAGAAAAATAAGAAAAGAGAGAAATATACTGTATTAATCTAGGAACAATCAGTTGACCAAGACACATGGCTCTTTATATAACTAGTATTCTTTGAAGATAACACCCAATAATAAACAATATAAAGAATATAAAGAACTTTTTTTCTTAATTTTACATCTAATGCTCAGATGGGTACAAAAGGAATGATTTGTTAAATATTGACATTTTCCCTCCTAAATCTATATTTCCATAGGTTCAATCTCAACTATAATCAACAGCAAAATATAAATGAACCATCAGAAAGAATTTGGTTATAGTTGATATGAAAACTGTTCAGGGCAATTTATTCACTACTTCTGCTTAGTTAACCTTGTTTTATAATCATACAGGAGTTACTTGCAAATAATCCACAAGATATTGGCTTTTAAATTTAAAATACTAGAAATGACCGGTGTTATATGTATAATAAGGTACATACTAGGTGCAAATTTTAAAATACCTACAGCCCTACAGAATTAGTTGGCTATAAAGAAAGAAAGAAACAGTTAAAAGTCTTTACTTTTCAAAGGCAAATAATCTTTTCCATGCCGTGCATTGTGCCTCCTCCTGATTGCATTAGAATTTCAAACTCAGTAAATTTGTACCAGTAAGCTCAGTACACAATTTTAGTAACAAAGGCAAACTAGTCAGTTAATCATCAGACCCGATCTTTTGTTCTTTCCCAAGCTTCCCTTTTCGGGTCTGTGCTTCTCTACATGAGCTAATTGGACCCTAATTGTATGTGAATGTGTAATACCTTGGAAGAACCAAATAAGTCGGTCAAGTCCGTTAGCTGCAATTACAGTACAGTCTGTCAGGTCAGTGTGGAATAATACCAATCCATTATTGTCCACTTAGCATCTAGGTTTCTAAACTTTTGTAACTTATATGGAGCACTTTTATGCTGGCCTTTATAAATCCTAGCCCCTAAATTATATATAACAAGATACCTTGGAGGAACCAGTTGGGGGAACAGCAAGCATGTTCCAATCAATATTATCAATAAGTTGCTTGCGCTCTCTGTATACCGCTTTAGCACTGTTATATTTTGGTCGGTATTCTGACAAGAGCCTTTTTGCCTACAAAAATTCAAGGACAAATATACAACATCAAATGTTTTTAAAAGATAGCAAAATAGAAGGACTTGAGTGAATGTTTTATTTTACCAGATTTTGGCTGACAGATTTCTCAAAAATCTCATAATCCCTCCAGAGCTGATCCAGATGATGCATTGGTATGAGGATTGCTTTCTGGTACACCTGGCGCATAGAAGCCATGCGCTGTGATTCTTCCTGAGGGGATGAGGCCTAAAGATAAGAAAAGTAGCAGTAATTACAAAAGAGGTCAGAAGAATAAAAATTTCAGTAATTTGCAAAAGAGCCCTGCATTATTGGACAAATTCAAATTTTCATGTACTGAGTATAAAACAGATGCAGAAAGATGTTTTGACAAAGGGCATAATTATCTGCATCACTATCTCTCATTAAATATATTGTTATGATGTCATCTTAAATGTACAGACTTTCTTTTAATTTGTTCAGTAATGTGCCTTGATTTTTTTTTTTTTCCAATTTCTGATAAATTTAGAGAGTTTTGCAATGTTGAAGAAAAAGAAGGATCAGTAAGGCACCGGCTTAGACTTCAAGAATGCAATATACTCCATCCAAAGAGGACCAGAAGCGATGTCATTGCCTGGTTAATTGAAGAATTAAACAAATAAGATACAAGTCAATAACTGAATAAAAACACAATATGAACATTTTATTACACCATTCAACAGACAATAAGCAGACAGACAATCAAATGCTACTTCCTCCTCTCACTTTTTTTAATTTCACACCTTTATTAAGAGAAATACAGGCACAGAAGGAGAGTGCATACCAATTTTATTTAGCATAAAATCAAATGCCTCCCTTATTTCTTGAAGGCCCACTGGACCCTTCTTTTCATTTGTTTTTCTTATGAAGAGAATGTAACTCCGCCTACAAGTTAAATGCAAAATTGAAAACTTATGTTTCAGGTGTCTTAATCCAATTTGAATTGAAATTGAGGGGAGTGAAATCTAAACCAAGGAGACAATAGGAATTTGTTACCAGAGACTAATATGGAGGCAATTTAACAGGCATCTGTTGAATATCTGCTTCACCTCCTCATAATTGTTTACTCTCATGAATGCATCAACATACAGCTTCCAATATTTGGCCTAGAAAGGAGAATTTGTTAATTGTCAGATCCCTGCAAAGTTAATTTTACTAAACAAACCTGATATGTTAATATTCACTTATAAGATTGTCACCTAAGAATCAACCAGCCCCAACTGGTACATTAAACTTAAGCTTGAACTAAGGTACAGGGGCCGGGAAAGGGGGGAGCGGGGCGATGCTAGCCATCCCCATACAAAAAAAATATATATCAGAATATTATATATCTTTCCTTAAGAATTTTATGAAGCTTTGCAACACAAATGATTGTCAATTCCCCTCATTAATTAAATCGCACTACCACTGCCCGTACTAAGGTAGCTTAATTCCAGTATGAGGGTTGCTAATTGTTTGCCTGATACAATAAAGCTTAACCCTAAAACTCTAAAATACAAAAAAAAAAAAATTAAATAGTATGAACTTACAGAGGTTGGGAAGGTAGAAACAAGCTTCTCATAAATTGGAGTAGCCTCTATTATAGGAAGATGCTAGAGAAGAATTTAAATAAAAAAAGTCCTGTATCAGCATTTCATAGGAGGAAATTATACTGGTAAACACCATAAGAACAACAGGTCATCTTACCTGGGCTTCATTTGCGAGCAACTCCGCTGCTTCTAAATTATATATCGTTTCTCTCCGAGCGCCTCCAACTAGGGTTCCCATTCGCTCGATTCTTGGTTTGTTTGCGGCAATTTTAGAAATTATCTGATCGGAAGAAAAAGGTGAAGCAGAGAAGAAACGATTCGGCGCTTCGTGGCTCTTCTCGTTTCAGAAATGAAACAAGGCGACGGTGACACCGAAATGCTTCTCTGTTCTCGTCGCGCTTCCTTTCGCTCTTCTTGTTTCTCGTCGCTCTTCTTTTCGTTTGGGAATTTCGAGAGCGGGGTGGACAAAATTTAATTGAGAGTGTGAGTGAGATATGGGCTTGGGCCTTGGGCTGAGTGCGTATCGTCTGATATATCGACCGACGTGTATGGTGTCTATTCTGGGCATAGCGCAGGGCAGTATTATTTGTGCTTTGAGATTTACGCAGAACGTATGTATTTGAACGGTTGATATTTTCCAGAAAACACTCAAAGGATGCGAATTCGGCATGGGCTTGGGCCGAAATTTTATTTTATGTGAATTTTAAAAAAATTAAAAATCGAAAAAGTTTTGTATGATTTTTAAAAATGAGAAGACAATAGAGGTGAAAACGGTATGGATAATATCTGATCCGTATTTAATTCATATTTGAAAATTTAGATGTGGATATTCAATATCTGAATATCCATGTGGATAAGAACATTGATATGGTTTTACGTTTCAATTATCTGTATTTAAATAGTAGATATATACCATATATTTTAATATATATTATGAAAAATTTATGTTATCGCTATTATAATTAGATAAATATTATAAAATTTTGTGTTTTTAATAATATATATATATATATAGGACCGGGCTACGGTGCTACGCGTAGCTAAGAGCCCCTCCGTGCTATGGCTCAAAATTTGTGTTTTCAAAATTCTAATGGTCGATCCGAACCGTTAGATGTGTTCTACATATTGAAATGTGCTTGGAGACCAAATTTTACATTTTTTGGAATTTTTTTACTATTTATTAAGCCACTTTGAAAATCGTTGATCCAACGGTTTCACTGTTTGGTTAAGCCACCGTTGGATCAGCGATTTTCAAAGTGGCTTAATAAATAGTAAAAAAAATCCAAAAAATATAAAATTTGGTCTCCAAGTATATTTCAATATGTAGAACATATCTAACGGTTTGGATCAACCGTTAAGATTTTGAAAATTCAAATTTTGAGCCGTAGCACGGAGGTCTCTTAGCTACGCGTAGCATATTAGCAATTTCCTATATATATATATATATATATATATACATGTATATATATATACATGTATATATATATATATATATATATACATGTATATATATATATATATACATGTATATATATATACATGTATATATATATATATATACATGTATATATATATACATGTATATATATATATATATATATATATATATATATCTAATTCGATCCGTATTCATATTTATATATATTTAAAATTCAATCTGTATTCAAAAAATAAAAAAACAAATACAAATATGACTCTACTACTATCCGATTCGTTTTCACCCTAGATCAGACGACGATTGAGTTATTTTATGGATTGTTCTTTTTAATTAAAAGGTCGGAAAGAAAAAATATATATCCTTCTAATTTTATAATAAGTTGTAAGTGTATCAATCGACTCAAAATTATGGATATCCATCAAATATTACATCATTACACTATTAGCCATATCGACACAACTATAACATGAATCAAGTGATATATATATAGAATCGGGCTATATCAAAATGTTATAATTCAAGCTTAAGTTATAATAAGTCAGCTTTTATAATTTTAAAGTCCGAACAGTCGATCCGAACCGCTCAACATGATCTCCATATTAAAATGTGCTAGGAGACCAAATTTTATATATTTTTTTAATTTATTTGCTATTTTTTTAGATAGGTTCAAAATTACTATTTTGGATGGTCTAGAATTATATGAAAACAATAATTTTGTACCTATCTAAAAAATAGTAAAAAAATTCCAAAAAATATAAAATTTAATCTTCATGCATATTTTTATGTGGAGATCATGTTGAGCGGTTCAGATCGGCTGTTCAGACTTTAAAATCGCAAAAACTGACTCGTTATAATTATAACTAGCTTCCTGTTATTGACTTATTGCATATAATTACAGTCATCATAATATATGTTATTATAGTTGATATTCATGTTTCTAAGATAGTTGACTTTGTTAATAAAATGAGATGTATATACTAGGGGAGGCAAATGATTTTTTATATATTAGAACAAATATTGATTAATTTCATGTTATTCATGTGTATACTATATGGGATAGGAATAGGATAGATAAAATAATAAATTATACGTACTGATACATAATTGATTTAAGTGAAATTAATTAAACGAAAATCTAGCTTCTATCTCAAAAAAAACTAAACCAAAAGCTAAATAACTTTTTTTTATTCGTCTATAAAATTTTCTATTACTGGTCTTCTGATCAGAAGCTGATTAACATAAGATGTTCATGTCATATCACATGATAAGTACTAGCATTATATCATATCATATTATAACCGGCTCGAAATGAATGAGAGGTTCATGTCAAGTTAATGATAGTTTGAATATATATTGTTCACATTAAATAAAAAGAGTATGCGTTGATTATTCACTGTGGCTACTCTATATTAGTGACCAATTTGATTATTCATTCCAAAAATAGCATTTCTCAAAACAAAAATAAATAAATACAAGCTTTTAAGTTTTCATAGTATTTAATTAGTAAGCATTTCTTTATATGCAAATAATAAATATTTATCCGAATTTTGAATGTTTGTCTTTATTATTATGAGTTGTCTTGTTTATATACATGAATTATATATAATTAATTAACATTACCATTTTATTTTATAATTGATAATGGGGGAAATTGATGTACGTGTGAAGATGATGAAAAGACAAAACCAACAAATACTGTCCAATTGTAACTTATTTGCACTTGGTTTTCTCCCATAACATCTCGAACGTTGTTCATTCACATCTCGATTTTCTATTTGTTTACATCTAATTGATTATCCATTTGAGAAATTCTGTTCGGAGGAGAGAGGTCAAAAGCTGGATGTGAAGAATTTTATTTGAGTTGAAAAAATATAAGTTAATTTTGAAAAGTGGAGATAGGTAATTAACAAGAGTAAAAAGAAATGACAGTTATTTCCGTGTAGTGGGAGCAGTAAACCAATTCTTTTCTATCATTTAATTGGATTGCAAAGTATAAATTTGTAAAATGAAAATGTTAGCGTGTATAAATTTGTGAAATTAAAATGTTAGCATTTGTAATTAGTTGTGGTAGAGATATATATATAGAACTGAGATGGTCCGATAGTATCGGATTAAATTCGATAAAATATTTTGACTGTATTAAGATTCAAGCGAATAACTATAATAAGTTCGTACAAATAAAATATATATGAATATTGAATAGATTCTTAATACGAATTAGATAACTGTAACTGGATATCGGACCTAATTTGATCCGATGCTCATCGGACTCTCCAACTCCGAGATATATAACTACATGCAGATACTTAGATGATCATGATACATGAAAAAGAACATAAAATTCGATCTAATTGCTAATTTACCGATGTTCATGCATGCATCAAATTTACACCATGCATGCATGTGGAATTAATATTGTCATAAGAAACTCTGGAAATACTAATTAAGCATTCCTCTTTCACATAATATAATTGAGGACGAAGATCAAAGTTAATTATATATAAAATACATTATGAGTAGAACTAGCTAGGGTGCTCTTAAGCTCACTAAAAAGCGGGTGAGCTTATCTCTATAATCTATCAGATTGATTTTAAATAATAATTTCAAACTGTTGAAATTCATTAAATTCACAATTGATGTGTTTACATGTCAAACTTATATATTTTCAAATTAATCTAATATAAAGTTAAGTGGTAAAAAAAGTTTATAAGTTAATTTTAATACATTTATTTTTCATTATTTTTACCGCTTGATTTTATACTAAATTAGTTCAAAAATTTATAAACTTGATATGTAAACATATCATTCGTGAATTTGAAGCCAATTCGATAGATTTTGGAGCTAAGCTCACCAAAGAGCTTAAGAACACCCTAGTTCTACTCAATATATACATATAGGATCTTTATGTGAAACATATATAGATTCCGAAACAAGTGTAAGCCATTGGGATGATTTGAATTTTTTTTAAGAAAAGTTGGAGGTCAAGTCATTCAACTAGTTTAATATGCACAAAAAAAAATTCTATTTGAGTTTCAAATATGCAACTTCTTACACAGAGCACATTGTCTTTGTCGCTAGATCAAAGACTGGTTTTTGATGATTTAAAATTAATCTCATCCCTTGCTAAAATGGGAAACGACTTTAATTTTTTTAATAAAAACATGATAATTCATACGTACGTACACCTTCAAGAAAAAAGATATTGTAGTTAATAAATGCTTAATTAACCACATAATCTTCCCCAAATTGCATCATCAAATCAAAGATAATATACAGGGATTACAGAATTCACATCCTCTCTCTTGCTGCACAAGGAAATCTTTTACAATTACTGAATCCAGACAATTTATTTTAACTTGGCACGTATCTCAAAATCCAATAATACTGCCCCCTATCTATTTCCTTCTGAATTTCAAACCGGCTGAGATTTAATCTCAAACCGTAAAGTGAGGCTCATCCTCTGTAGTAATAGAGAGCATACGGATCCGGGACTACATGCATCAACGAGCTAGCTAGGGTAAGTATATAATCAATTAAAAAGGGAAATATGAAAATGAAAAGTACATTAATTGTGCAAGACTGCGCGCCGCGCGTATTGTTATATATCTCCATGCCATTACATTTATACAACCTTTATACAATTGACAACATGCATGTCATCTAAAGTTGCACCAGGGTTTTATGCAACAACAGTACTCTAAATTACACAAACAAAACTTAAGAAAGACATGTATAGTTAAGCTGGGATATTTGTATATATAATTAAGTAAGACTAAATTAATAAACTAGAACTGAGAAAGAAACTGGATTTGCTTGATTAGTGGACTCAATGCCTCCATCAACTTTTCACAGGGATGGTTGTGCACTCCTTCATATGTTGTAACCACAACGCTGGTGTCTTTTGACAAACGCTGCACCTGCTTTTTCACATTGCATGTGTGATGTGTGCATCGGTAATAGCTCCTGCATCAATATAGTTAATTTATAAACATTGTTAAACACAAAACAAACATACAGAGAATATAAATATATACATATATAATGCAGTTTATCTTTGCGTTATTTATTCAAGTGATTCTACTACATATAGTTAAGATTTTGAGTATGTTATTATTTGCAGATAGCTTGGTCAAGATTAAGAAACTATGTAACAACCTATGTAAACATTTTTTTATTTTATTTTATCTATAGTTAGTAAATATAAAATCTAGTTTAAATAAAAACTTAAATATTTACATTAGGCCAAACTATTACATAGGTTTTTATTTGCATAAACTTAATTGATAATATTACAGCATAATGAGTTAATATATGTATGCATTATGCAAGACATATCTATATATATCACTATTTAAATTGAAAACTGTAAACCTAATGCATCTACACAAATTAACATCACGATATTTCATGCCCTGTGCATGGGCTGACATACAAATGCAATAAGGCATGCATGGAATTGTGAAATCATTGCAATGTGCACGTGCTCTCTGTGTCCATTTTCTCTTTTCTTAATTATTTGTTTACCAGTGGCGGTTGGGTCAGGGGATGAAGTCCAATTGATTGGAAGAGGAGAAATTCACAGAAAGATACAGAGAGGTACGTACAACTTCCTTTCTTAAGAATCTAATGCTTCCCTCAAATAAAACTAAGTTGTTAGTAGTCACACGCACGAGCATGCATGCATGCATGCATGCATGTGTTTTTCTATTAGACATGCGAGAGCGTGCCTTCTATAATTATGTATCCACTTATAGTTGAGCATAGCATTTGGTTCAGCTAAAGTATCATGGACCTTTAAACCCTAATTTCTGCCTTGCAACCTGGTAACATCATGTGTTGACTATGACACAAATTAATTTCCTTTAGTCATCACTAGTTGAGGATCTATTTGTTCAAGTGGTGATCTGTTGTTTCTCCTTGGAATCTCGATCGATAGCTTCTTCATGGGTCTTCATGGGACATGTTTAGAAGAGTTTACAAAAAAACAGATCATCATCCTCTTAACCTTTATTGGAAAATGAGAATTAATCCCTTGTCGATGTATTGTATATATATATATATCGCCATCATTCCAGCATTGGGGAGGCCATGAAAACAACATAGGTACGTTACTAATGAAGTAGATACTATAAGAAACTAGGAGGGGAAATGACAGGCAAAGAGCCAAATAGGTGAAGATTTGATCAGAGAGTTGCCAACGGAGTTTAATTAATTAATTAACACTTTGACAATGAGAAGACATACATATCAGTGAGAGATCACCTCTGATATGCATTAATTGGAATACTGAGCACGGGATCACTAATATATATATACTATAAGAATGGGAGAGTATTTGCAAAGGCTAAATAGTGACTATCAGGGAGGGTATACAGACAGAAAGGTGTTTTTTCTATTAGCAACGTACGAGAGTATCCTCGAGGGTGTACCAACATAATCCATCGCGGATATCCTATTAGCATATATAAATATGATTATGATCAATGATCATCGGGTGTTGGAAGGTTGGAATGGATGCGTCTGAATGCGATAATATATCACATGCAGGTTCTAATCCTATAGTAGGTTTAACGCCGGCTTAATTACTGTAGCAAAATGGTATTGTATGTCTTGAAGTGTTGACTAATGGTTAGTCTCATAATCTATGTTAGCTCAGCAAATATCACCATATGCAATCTCCTTATGCATGCATCGATCAGCAGACAGGTGATAGTAGGTTAATTAGGATAGTATCTAAACTAAGTTTCCTCACATAGTCCCATGCCTGCTCCAAGCTTCAAACAATCGATTTTTATTTTCCTTTAAAACACGTAGACGAAGAGCGCGCGCTCTATTTACTGCCCGGAAACTAAACTCTGCAGATCAGAAAAATATTAACATTTGACTTGACAATATATATATAATTGTTCATTCTCACCATCTTAATTAGGATATGCATGCATTAGTGTGATGAAAATATGCAATTCATCTGATAATTATCTGAACATGCCTTAGAATATATACTGATAATACTAGCTAGCTAGTGTGATGAAAAAACCGACACGAACCTAGGATATGCACTATTCTTCACAGCCTTCTGACCGTATTTCCTCCACCGATATCCATCGTCTAGTATATCATTTGCACTCCTTGTTTGAAACGCAAACCTTGGTCGGGTCATCTTCTTTCCCCTCCTGGTGCTCTTTCCTTTCTCCTTACTGCTACTTCCGCTACTTCCACTCGCACCATTTTCTTCGCCTTCTTCATTTAATAGCGATCCCTGTACTGGTTGCTGGGACCCAACTGCAGCACCAGATAGTAAAAGTGAGGCCCAGTCAATCTGCGGCGCCGGTTGCACCGCTTGATTGTTTACGAGATTGAGAGGGTTGAATTGTGATGATGAACCGGGCGGTGCAAGGAGAGGCGAGAAGTTGTATGGTATGTTTTGTTGTAGCTGCCCTTGTTCTTCCAAGTGTTGCTCCATGAAATTATTTGTTAGTGTAATTAGTAATCGCTGGTCAAAAGTAGAGTACCCTTTGGTTTTATAGAAGGACAATAATGGTGTGTTCAATACTTCAAGGTGTATCTTTTAGTGAGAGAGAGACAGGGAGAGAGAGAGAGAGAGAGAGAGAGAGGGAGAGAGGAGAGAGGGAGAGAGAGAGAGAGAGAGAGAGAGAGAAGATTTGTTTGTTGTCTCGGTCTAGATAAAAGTGGAAGGTGAGAAGATGGTGAGAAGTATCAACTACACTGAACAAGATAAAAGAGGCTAGAGAGAGAGAGAGAGAGAGAGAGAGGAGAGAGAACCAACAAGATCTCAACTACCATCTTTCAGTTCAACTGCCTCGTCCGCTTCTACGAGTCATATGAAAAAAATACTTATCCTCTCCAATTACAAACTACTGGATACGTCCTTTACCACATAATACACTAACGAAACTATAGAAAACCAACGAAATGAACATCTCCAGTATTAATAACTGGAGATATTAAAGATTTCCTAAAAATTGCTCTGTTTTTTTAATGAGAAGTTACATTGCCTTGAACATTACTTTAACGGCTGATACATGGTTTCTCCTGCTTCCAACTGGCCAACTGGTACCATTTCAATTTCCGTATTTGAATGAAATTAATGCACCGTTATATATAATAACTATGCATTTAATTGTACAATTAGGTGACTTAATTATCTCTCAAATATAAGCACGTACGTACGATTCTTCTCTTCCATTTATAATATTTACTAAATTCATTAATGCATGTTGCATTTAACCACATCTTGCCAGAAAATTAATTAGTTTAACTAAGCTTTGAGTAGTTGAAATAGCTCATCTATTTACCCCAATAGTTAGCTAGAATTTTGACCTTTTAAAGCATCATAGTAAATTCAAGCGCTTATGGACTATTAATTGGTTAAACTAATTTTTAGACATTGTATGTACAAAATTGTAAAAAAAAAATAGTTACAAAACTTTAAAAGTGTGTTTGGATGGAGCCAAGATAGCACTAATCCAAAAATAAAACTATTTTTTTGAACTATTCGGTGTAAATGAAAAGCTACCACTATTTTTTGTTTGTCTTTTATAAATTAAATGTCACTATTCTACTAATCCAGCTAAAAATTAGATTAGCAACTATTTTTTATTCTTAAATTAGCCACTATTCTCACTAACTTACCTATACGTACCCTCCATCCAAACGCTTATGTAATCTGACACTTTCATGAAAATATATTACAATTAATGCATGAAATAATTCTTGCATGAAATAACAATGGGTATACAGTTCTGTCCCTTAATTTTTGGCTCAAGAGTTACCATACAGCTAGCTTATTAATTAGATTATTTTTGCAGAAATTAATATATATTTTTTTATTTAATGCATTGAATATGCTGCTCCTATATAATTCAATAGTTAAAATCTCTACAAAATTATAATTAATTTCTTTATAAGTAACTAATTTACTTTTTCTCTATGCAATCCACTTCAATATTTTTATCATTTATGTGCAAGCAAACAAATATATATTATTGAAACTTAATTAATGAATTAATGATATATAGCAAGACAAGTGCGAACGTCGACGCGCCCACAATATGAAATATATATTTAATTAATTAATTATCTCTTGTGTGTAACTGCATTTGGTCACTTTCCCTTGCCTAGTAGCAACAAAATCTAGCCGCCTGTTGATGGGAACCAATATAATTATGGCCACCTGAGGTATATGAAAGCAAGCATAGTTTAGTAAAGTAACTTTTAAATCGAAAATCTACGGTTGAACGGGTACGATAAGAGTCAGATGGAAGCATATTCATAACCGTACTTATTAAAAATTATTTTTATCTGTGTTATGTCTTTACTCGTTACGAATTACTTTAATCGTACTCTATTTTTTTATGTTATAGTTGTCGGATAACAAAACGGTATACTAATATAATAATTATTTTTATTATTTATTAAATAAAACATTAAAACACACTCAGTTCACACATATATACGTGCCTATTTTAAAGGTCTAAATATTATTGAGATTTGCTGAAATTTATTTGTGTGTCTTAATGGTTAATTAGATGTAAAACAACTACATAGAATCGATATTCACTTGTTCAAGTTTAGAAAATTTAATATGATGTATTTTGCTAAAAACCTAAAAAATAGTTGGAGAATGGATATTCATTACTTATTAATATATATAATATTTTTTTTATAATTATCCGATCAGTTAACAGTACGGAATAGACTTTATTCGTACGCTTACCTATTTAGTCAACAAAAGATAATCTTTACCCATATATACCCGATAAGTTTACCGAAAAAACATTATCTGTAGTCATCTTATCGAATACAGTACGGATCAAATAAACAGATAAAAAGATGTCATTCACACTCCTACAACAGCTATGGCAAATCTTAATTTGATTGCATATATTCTTCCTCTTTTCTTTTCTCATCTCTTTATATATATATATATATATATTTCTGTTTCCAAAAGTGATTTCCTCTAGAAAAGTCAAGTTTCAACATCTCAATTTATAATTAAATATGAAATATGATAAATTGTTAGGTGAAATGTGCAGAAGCGTTTTCACACAAGAATCTCTTCATCTTACAAAACTTCAGCAAGAAGTTGAAAATACACACGTGAGAGTGTGATTGTGATTTGTGAATTATAAGCTGATCGACAAGCTTCACAAATTTTGTTTTCCAAAACTTCCTGCCAGATTTGCCTAACCAATTCTGTCGTCAAAAGTTAATAATCAGATAAGATCGAACAGATTCAGACATGATTTATATATTATGGAATGAATAAAATAAGGCAGGAATGAGAAAGCGTGGCATTTACCTGAAGCCTATTTTTGTAACACGAAATCGATCTGATATGATAGGTACGAAAATTCAAGCATGGCGACGGAGGCGTTAATTTATTTTCCTTTAATATTTGGAGCTTCTCTCTTAATATATACAAACAGCAATTGGATTGTATTAATTACATATATAGAGTAGAACTTGGGTGTTCTTAAGCTCACCAAACTTCTTTGTAAGCTTAACTAAATTTTTTTATCAAATTCGCTTCAAATAACACATCTATACTGTTGAAACCGATCTACTTTACTAGTGATGTGTTTACATATTAAACTTGTAATATTTTGAACTAATTTAGTATAAAATTAAGCGGTAAGAAATAATGAAAAATAAACTCATTAAAATTAACTTATAAATTATTAATTTTGACTGCTTGATTATGATTTGGACATACAGAATATAAAATTGATTATCTATAACGAGTATCAAATGTCAAACCGTGTGTAGCAAATAGTCAAATATCCACGGATTTTTTTCCCCTTTTTTGTCAACTTAATCTAGTAGAATGGGACAAAATATTAAGATAAGACTTAATTATATAATTGTAGGTTGTTGATATGTTTGTCATTGGTACCAGTTTGATGGTACCAGTCTAACTTTGTAATACTTTAATTTAGTTTTAATTCTAATGAAAATCGGTAGCATGACAACTTCTCTCAAAGAAAAAAAAAGCGAGAAAATAATAGTAGTATATCAAGGGCATTATCAGAAACAGAAAAGCTTTAGGGGATCTACATGTAAATTGTAATCTGCGGCGGGTAAAGTCTAGCTACTATCCTTCCACAAAATTGTACCCAAAATTCAACCGATGTGTAACTTCTCTGTCCGAATTTTTCAGTTTTAGAAATATATGAATTATTTTCTAAAAGATAGAAAGATAAAAAAAAACATAGTTGTAATATTTGATACGGTTCTTTCAAACATTTGCTAACTTCATTCCATTACTCTTTCTTAGGGATGGCAAAAAAGCCCGGTCGGCCTGGAGGCCCGGTCATCCCCGCCCGACCTGCCCGGAGGTCCAGTCGACCCGGCAATGTGATGGACCAGGTAAGGCCGGGCCTAAAAACGGGCCAGGCCGGGCCTGGGCTTAAGTCGAAGCCCACAGGCAGCCCGTTGGGCTTATCTGATTTTCTGATTTTTGATTTTCTGTTTTCTGGTTTTCTGGTTTTCTGGTTTCTGGTTTTCTGGTTTTCTGATTTTCTGATTTCTGATTTTCTATTTTCTGGTTTTCTGGTTTTCTGGTTTTCTGATTTTCTGATTTTCTGATTTTTTGGTTTTCTAATTTTCTGATTTTTGTAGGCAAAATAGCAGGCAGGCTGGGCCGGGCCTGGACCTGGAGGAAAAGCCCATTGGGTAGGCCGGGCCTAAATTTTCAAGCCCATCAGACTGGGTCGGGCAGGCGGGCCATTAATTTTTGACGGGGCAGGCTAGACCTTGAGCTTGACAAAATACCCGTGGGCTAGGCCCATTGCCATCTCTACTCTTTCTCGACAGCTACAAAAAATCCATCCCAATTATTTTTTTTCTGCCTGTTGCAAACAAATTTTGTATAAAAATATAACTATTTTTAATTAAAGATTTGGCAGTTATAATTTAATTAAATAAACATATATCATTTATGTAGAAATTAAAATATTTAATAAAACAATACATCACAACATTGAATTCGTAAATACCACGAAAAAATTAACCATTACATATCCATACAAATTGCATACAAATTTTTAAACCTAATTGGTCATATACTCATATTTATGTCTTAATTATTACAAAATTTTAAAATTATATAATACACACTCTATGAGTAGAACTAGGGTGCTCTTAATCTCACCAAGCTTCTTTGTGAGTTTAATTCAAAAACCCATCAAATTAGTTTCAAACGACACATTCAAACCATTGAAACTGATTTATTTCACAAGTGATAAGTTTACAAGTCAAATTTATAATTTTTTTAACTAAGTCAAACAGTAAAAAATAATAAAAAATAAACACATTAAAATTAATTTATAAACTATCTTTTTTTTTACCACTTGACTTTTTACTAAATTAGTTCAAAATTTTATAAATTTGATATGTAAACGCATCACTCGTGACGGCTTCAATAATTTGGATGCATCGTTTGAAACCAATTCATTATTTTTAAATTAAACTCACAAAGAGACTTATTTTTAGTGATCTTGAGAACACCTAGTTGTACTCCACACTATTGTCTCCCCCTTGAAGACGAAGCTCATGTAAAACCATAATATAATTGTGCTTTGAGATTCGTGCAAAACGTATTTAAACGGTTTAGATTTTGCACAGATCCACTCAAAGTTTGAGATATCTCAGAGGATGCGAATTCCAGCCGCATTCGACCATTCTTCGTGCCTTCCTCAACAACATCAACCTCCATGAAAATACCTTCTAAGCTTTTACAACAACCCCGCCTCACCTTTTCCTCTCTTAGCTCTCTTTTTTCCCAGCATGCCTCTGTTCCTACCACCACCACCGCTTCTGCCACCACAACCTCCGCCTCTCTCCGCTCTCTTCTCACCTCTCCTGACCCCACACACCATGCCCAAGCCATCTCTCTCCTCCTCTCCAACCCCAATCCGGAACCCACCATTTCTTCCCTCATTTTCTCCACTCTGTCTCGCCAAACCCCCCACCTCTTCCCCCATTCAGCCCAACTCTTAATACACCTTGCCAAGAACGGAACTTTCCCGACTGTCACCAATCAGTTAACTTATATAGTCTCCAACCTTTGTCGACATGTGGGCCCTTCTAAAGCACTGGAGTTTCTTCGAGCTGTGAAAGAAAATGGCGGTGATATTGATGCTCGTGCTTTTAATTTGATTCTTAATGGGTTCGCAAGGGAGAAGGATTTTGCAAGCATGAATCAATTACTTCGTGAGATGAGAGAAATGGGTATTCACGGTGATGTCTTTACTTATGGAATTGTTATAAATAGGCTGTGTAAATTACACCAGGTGGATGGTGCACTCAAGGTGCTCGAAGAAATGACGAAACCAGATTCTGATGTGAAACCAGATATTGTCATATTTAATTCAATAATAGACGGTCTCTGTAAGGTTGGTAGAGTTGAAGAAGGGTTGTCTTTGTTTGAAAAGATGAAAAGTTTTTACTTGTGCAAGCCTGGCAGAATCACCTACAATACACTAATTGATGGGTTTTGCAAGACTGGAAGCATATGCATGGCTATGAACATGATGGATAAAATGGAGGCAGATAAAATTTCTCCTGACGTGTTTACGTTAAATTCTATTGTATCTGGCTTATGTAGAAATGACCAGGTTGGTACAGCATTTGATTTCTTCAAAAATAAAAGAACTGCATGGCCTGATGTTAAATTTGATCAAGTCACTTATAGTACACTAATCGGTGCATTTCTCCATTCAAATAATGTTAGAAAGGCCATGGATTTACACCAGGAGATGGTCGATAACGGGCTTAAGCCTGATAGGGTTGCATATTTCACTATGATATCGGGTTTGACCCAAGCAGGTCGTATGAAGGATGCATGTTCTATTGCCTGTTCTATGAAGGAAGCTGGGTATAAGCTCGATTTGAGAGGTTACAACATAATGATTCATGGTTTCTGTAAAAAGAAAAGGTTGGATAAGGCATGTGAGGTGCTCGATGAAATGCTTGAAACTGGTCTCAGACCTGACTTGTGCACTTACAATACTTTGCTGGCCGCATTTTGTAAAATTGAGGATTTTTCAACAGTTAAAGGGTTGTTACAGAAAATGAAAGATAACAAGATTTGGCCTTCAGTGCTAACTTACGGCACATTAATTCATGGTTGGTGCAAAAGTGGTGAAGTTACAGAGGCATTGAATATGTTTCGGTCCATGGATAAATTAGGGTTGGAGGCTAACACTGTAATATACAATACTCTCATAGATGCTTTGTGCAAGATGGGTGATGTAAACATGGCAATTTCGTTAATGGATGAGATGAAAGAGAAGGGTGTGAATGCAAATGCCGTGACCTACAATGCATTGCTTAAGGGGTTGAAAGAAGAGAAAATGTCGGAGAAGGCTTTCGAGATTATGGATCAGATGTTGCAAGAGCAGTGTGAACCAAATGCTGCAACTTTGGATGTGCTAGTTAATTGGTTGTCTGATATAGGAGAAGAAGAGAGGCTCAGAAATTTTGTCAAGGGATTTCATGCTAATAATTCAATCCTATTGAATTAAATGACCAAGTTATTAACAATGCATTTTTTTTTTGACAGTCCTAAAATATAAATTTTTGGCCAGTGAATATGGCTTTTCTTTCCTTCTTGCTTTTAATTCCAAAAGAGAAATATGATTATTATCTCATCCACCAAGATTTTTGACATGTGGGTTCAGGATTAATTTTGACATTTAAATATTGGATATAGTTTTATTCCGGACTCATGTGTCAGTGATTTTAGGAGCAGAAATTTTCTGCCCACAGTTTGGCAGGAGATTCGGAGCCTCTTTAATAGAATTACAAAATTGCAACTTAGTTGCACCTTCCCATCTGCTTATATCTCAATTTTGACTCTGCGTGGTGCTGGAATTCTTCTTTATTTTATTTCAATATGGCATCGTAGTGCAACTTACCTAACTGCTGGAGAATTGTAATTTTAAATTTGCAAATGGCACAAATATCATCATATATCATCAGAATTACCAATAAAAAAAAATATTAGCATATATTAGCTCTTGTGTTTTGAATCTGAATTGAGTTAATTCGGTGCGCTATGGCACCAATAAAAAAATATTAGCATATATTAGCTCTTGTAATTTCAAATTTGCAAATGGCACAAATTCCATTGGATTGCTTTTTCATTGCTTGCATTGTAGTAGGAATTACCATAAACTACAAAAATATTGCATCTGACTTTTCTTCTTTAATTAATCTTGTTTTCTACCATCATTTTTATACAAATCCAAATCCATTGAAAACAGCTAAAATCCTTGGTTTTATACTATTTCAAGTCTTTGTTTCGGAAAATCCATGTGCTTGCGTATAAACTATTCTCACTTAGTGGGCTGCACTATCTCCAATTCCAGCCCAATAAAACCAGCCATCTCAATTCAAGCCCAACGAAAAACAAAACGAGTAAAATCCATATATAGCCACTGACATGCGGGCCCGGCTGCGGATTCCGGTCTCGGCGCAAGCAATGGAGGGGAAGAAGAAGCGACTGCTCGTGCTGTACGCGTCGCAGACCGGAAACGCCATGGACGCCGCCGAGCGCGTCGGCCGTGAGGCGGAGCATGGCGGTTGCCCCTCCGTCGAGGTCCTCTCCATGGATCACTTTGACCCGGTCTAGCTCCTGTCTATTGTTTGTACTTCCTTAATTTATTCATCTTTTACCTTCTTTTTTTGTTACTTGAGTTCGATCCTACTGCCATGACTTTGTTTTGAGACTATTTCACGCAGTGATCAAGCCAAGTGTTAGCTAGGAATTACAATGTAGGACACTGCAGAGTTGTACCTGTTTAAGTAATTGTGGTGTTAATTGCCATGGTTTGAGTTTCTAATTATTAATCAAGTTCTCACCTAGTATTGATTAGTTTTAATTGCTATCTTAATTAGAACAACTATTGCAATACTTTCAAATATATGGAGTAAACTGGATTGCTCACTAATTAGTAATAGTAACCATTGGCATCCTTTTTTAGTAAAGATTATAAGTCCCAAGTTATTCTCTGTAAATGTACATGCTTGATGTTTATACATTGAAGTGATCTTAGTTCAAAGGTGATCAAGTGACTTCTTAAGAAATGTCACAGTTTTTAGTACATGTACCAATTTTTGTCCTCCAAATAATTCATACAAGTAGAAATAATGAAGAATATCTCAATATTGTACAGGAAAAAAATTGTTTAGACAATGATTCTCATCTGTACATTTCTTGTTGTGATACATCTCAAAAACTGAAACGGCTATTGTGGCACTTTTAATCATATTCGTGAATCACCTCTAAAACATTTTGTTAATTATATTTCTGATGCAGAATTCCTTGCCAAGTGAGAGTACAGTTGTTTTTGTTGTATCAACCACAGGACAAGGGGACCCACCTGATAGTATGAAGGTGCATTTTCTTATTTCCTTGTTCCATGTTTATTTTAGCAATAACATGCTTGCACCAATCTTATAATGTATTATTTGATTTTGTGTTCAGGTGTTTTGGAGATTTCTACTTAGAAGAAACCTTGGCAGGAGTTGGTTAGAAGGGCTTCACTATGCTGTGTTCGGCTTGGGTGACTCTGGCTACCAAAAATACAATGTACAATTCTCTGATTATTTCAATATATTTTTTCTCATCTTACACTTTTTTATATCATGTCATTATTGTTTTTCTTAAGGGCATGTTTGGGTGTCTGTGTGTGCGTGCACGCGTGTTCTACTATTGTCCTGTTATGTATGAACTATAATGGAATTATGACCTTATTGGTTGGATATAAATTGGTAATATTAATATCATCATGGTATACTTGGGGGCTTCGATGTTTTTAATTTACTAATTTCTTGTCAATAACTTAGTGAGAAGTATTGAAATTATGCAGTTTGCTGCAAAAAAGCTCGATAAAAGGCTTCAGGATCTTGGGGCTAGATCAATTATCGAAAAAGGTCTGGGAGATGATCAGCATCCTTCTGGGTAATATTTAGTTTTTTTTTTTTTAACATTGCTTTTCTTTTTAACGTAGCGCATATTGGTCCGTACTATGATTACCATCTCTATTTTCAAAGTCCAAAGAGTCGATATGAGCCATTCAACACAATCTCCGTATGAAAATGTATTTGTAGATCAGATTTTACATTTTTTAGAATTTTTATACTATTTATTTAGATAGGTAGAATATCATTTGATCTAAAAAATTTAGACCATTCAAAATAGTGATTTTCTAAAAAATAGGAATTTTTTTTTTTCTAAAAAATATAAAATTTAGTATCACGTTGAATGGTTTAGATTGACTTTTTGGACTATGAAAATGAAAATATTGATCCATAGTCTCACTCAGGTTTATATATAATATTTTGGAGGAACTTATTACAAATATGTTATTGTCATCTACCAAATGTTACCGTTCAATTTTAGCTGTCTCAATGTTATTGAAATTAATTACAAACTTGATATGTCAATTGATTAGAGCTTTTTACTTTTTGACAACATTTTGTGTATGTTTTTATTTGCAGATATGAGGGTGCTCTCGACCCATGGTTGATGTCCCTCTGGAAGACATTAAATCATATCAATCCCACCCTTTTACCAGAAATGTCAGAAATTTTACATCCTACTATGAGAAAGTTGGAGCATCCCAAATTCAAAATTGTGTACCATGCTTCTACTGAGGCGACACAGCATGATTCACACATCTCAGGTAAAATTTACTGTTATTTTGAACTTTATTTGAGTTTGAGCGCCTATAGGGCTTAATTTTATTAGTATGTAGTTAATACTTTTTTGTATTAGATTTGAAGGATGTGAAAAATATGATTGAGAGAGCTAGGTCCATGTCGCCTTCATTGCATGGTCATGATCATGGAGAGCCACATTACTTATTAAAGATGGTACAATTCACATGTCAAATTGTATTTCTTATTCCAATGCAAAAGCTTCTAGTTTTCTGTTTAAAGGTTTCCCATTTCAGCTAGTACTTTTATAGCCAAAATTGCAATGTTGGGTCGAAATCTCATATACTCCATGTAAGCCAAATTTTGCTAACTTGATACATGTATCATTTCCCCGATTTATGCTATTATTTTCTATGAGAGATACTAAACTACTTTCTTACAATGATCAAAGTCATTGTTCGTGTATATTAGTTACCAGATTCTTACATGATCTGATATTTTGCATTTTGGACACAGGTGAAGAATGAACAATTGACAAAGGGAGATGATGGAAGAAATGTGCGCCAGTTTGTATTGGAACCCTTGGCATCGGTATGTTTGTTATTTATTTAGTGGAAAGGGTTATATTGACAATTAATTTTATTTGACAACCACCAACATCAATATATATCAAAACAAAAAGAATATTAAAATCCTAGATACATTCTTTATCATTTAGATAGACTATGCATTAAATTTGGAGCAATTTGAATATCATTTGGTTACTGGTCAAATGCTGATAAACTAAATTGCTTGAAGCATTACCAATTTGTTTTCGGATTGCACCTATGCTAGTCATTTATGATGTCAATGATAAAATACGAGAAGAAATGAACCTATCAGGCCAATGAGACTGGATGAACTTGTTCTCTCTCTAGTAGAGGTGTGCAAACTACACCTATGCAACCTGTCTAAATCATACAGTACAATTTTATCTATTTATATGAGCTATATATTATTTATAAGGTTGTCAAAGAAAGTTTGTTGTCAATATAACATGTTTCTTATTTAGAACTATTTTGATAAGCTATGTATCAGTTTTTGTGGCTGTCAAATATGTTTGTTGTCAATATAATGTCTGCCTTATTTTAAACTAGTAAGAAAGATTAATATTGTACCTATTATGTCAGTTCTTTTTTTGTGTAAAATTCAGGTTGTTGAGTATCAGGTTGGAGATGTGCTAGATGTTTTGCCAGGTCAAAACTCAGCATCTGTTGATGCATTCATAAAAAGGTGTAAACTAGATCCTGATTCTTATATCACGGTATGCGATGGCAATCCCTTTTTTAGCAGCGTCTGAACCTATATATTGCTTTCTATATGTTTATTTAGCTGATTATGATCATGGTGCTTAAATCCCAATTATGTAATTTACACCAGAAAAGTAAGTACTTATAAATTGGAAGGCCACAAGAAGCAAATCCACAAAAGAATTAGTTAGTTGACTACTTAATTAGATAATAAATAAATAAATAAACAGGGATCTGTAATTGTGTTATGCCCTTTATTACTGGCACCGATCCAAGATTAAATTTTTGGAGTTCTGGTAACCCTGGGAAATAGCATCGAAGGTTTCATTCTCTAATCCTATATGTTAGTTTTGCATTTGTATAACAGTTGTACCAAAATCTTTCAGATTGAACACTGGTCAGGAGAGAAAGATTCACTGGATGAATATGTGAATGGGTCGTCAGATCATCCCATCCAACTTCGCACCTTCATTTCAAGAGCAATGGACATTGCATCAGCCTCTCCAAGGCGGTATTTCTTTGAGGCAAGCATTAAAGTTGAATCTTTTCCATTGCATTTTTCCATATAATTGCTATATATGGTGATTGATTAATGCATAATATTAATTGGCCTTCACACACATCCAGTAGTAGCTGGGCAAAGAAAGCAAATTCCATGTCCTTGTGAAACCAAAGAAATGTCTCAAATGATGCATATATTGTATAGTTGGAGTTTTGGAGGGAACTTATTGCACATGGATAGGGTGAAATATTTGCTTGTAGAGATTATAAGACAGCTTCATGAGGTTTCATTTAATAGTGCTTTGATGCTATGAAATTCCTCGCTTACCCTTAGTAACATATATTTTAGGTGATGAGCTACTATGCATCAGCAGAACATGAAAAGGAGAAGCTACAGTATTTTGCCTCTCCAGAGGGGAGAGATGATCTATACCAATATAACCAAAAGGAGCACAGGACTGTACTAGAGGTATCCCTTTTACATTGAATAGTCATAGTAGCTTGGGTCAGGTTTTGGCAATAGTTTCAACTGTCAGACTTGACAACCGACCCCAATTTATTTGTCAGACTTGACAACCGAAATGCAACCACTTTTGGTATACCAAACATTTCATTAATGGCCTTTGACAATTGCTACTTGTATAAATAATTTGTGTCTCAGGTACTAGAGGATTTCCCTTCAGTGGAACCACCATTTGAGTGGCTGGTACAGCTGGTACCACCTTTAAAGAAAAGATCCTTTTCCATCTCCTCATCTCCTTTGGCTCATCCAAATCAGGTGCATTTAACAGTTAGTGTAGTCTTATCGGTTACTCCATTTAAGAGAAACCGTTACGGGCTCTGTTCTTCTTGGCTTGCCGGTCTTGACCCGAAAAAAGATGGAGGTATATTAGTTGTAAGAAATTCAATTTCTTTAATGGAAACATATTGTACTTCTGAAAATATTGAAACATTATAGATGCTCCCAAGTAACATATGAAAATGGTCTTGTACTGCATTAGATGTACCAAAAAAAGTGTGAAAACTTTCTTCTTTGCCAAGGCCTTCCCAGTTTTTTTCCAAAAGACACCTGAGTGACCCTCTCTTGGGCTTATCTCTGAATTATATCATCAAGAAGGGACAATTTGGGTACTTTTAAATGAAAAAAAAATGTGAGGATTTTGTTAGAGAAAATTACCTTGTTCTAGAGGGCTATCCATGTAATCATTCTTCAGGGCTAATTTGGGTATTTTGATCTCTTGTAGGAACACACTTGAGAATTTTCTGTTAATATATTTAAAAGGAAAATTTGCAGAGAAGTCCTTGGATTAACTAAATTTGTAAAAAAGTATGTCATAAATACAATCCTATCCACATCAAAAACCTGTTCTAAAAGTATCAGATTCAGGTATATGGTTAAATAAACTTGTCCAGAAGTTTAATTACACTAATAATATTGTCTATAGGGAGTCTTTAGTCCATGGTAAAAAAAACCTTCCTATTCCCATCAAATATAAAATATCCTCACAACCTTCTTCATACTATTTTCTAAATGAAGAAAATTGAGTGCTATTTCTGTTCATGTTCTTTTTTCTATTCTTGAGAAAATGAGGGAGTAAGGATGTATGTGTCCCCTCTTTTTGTGTTGTGTTCCCTCAATACTGAATTGTTTTTTTATAGCACACCCATAGCTCATTGATCTATAAATAATCTCCTTGTCATATATCTGAAATATGCTTTATAATCATCAATTAAAATGTCAGAATTGCAAGTCAAGTTTGCAAGGTTTATAATATGTTTGGCTCAGTTTTCATATAGGAAGAAAAAAAATTGACAATGCCTTTTTAATTCTAACAGAAGCGCTTGTTGCATCTTGGATTCAACGTGGTACCCTTCCAATACCTTCCCCAATGGTTCCCCTGATCCTTATCGGGCCGGGCACAGGTTGCGCACCGTTTAAGGCCTTCATCGAGGAGCGTGCTATGCAGAATCTAGTTGAACCAACAGCCCCAATCCTCTTCTTTTTTGGGTGCCGAACCCGTGACGCTGACTTTCTCTACAAGAACTTCTGGCTGGCCCACTCGTCAGATGAAGGTGTTTTGTCAGAGAAAAAAGGTGGTGGTTTTTACGTGGCATTTTCTAGGGAGCAAGAAAGGAAGGTATACGTGCAACACAAAATAAGAGAAGAGAGTGCTAGGGTGTGGAGATTGTTGGATGGGGGTGCGGCCATTTATGTGGCGGGTTCGTCAACCAAGATGCCGGCTGATGTCACTGAAGCATTAGAAGAAGTTGTTGCAAAGGAGAATGGTGTAACAAGAGAATCAGCAGCAAGATGGTTAAAGACTCTTGAGAAAGCCGGTCGTTTCAATATCGAGACCTGGTCATAGGAGGTAGCTGCAATCCAGTACTGTGTGCTCTCTACTTGATCAAGGCATGAAATACAACCTTCCTTTATGAGCGTTTGTTCAAAGAAATAAACATATAGGAGGTAACTATGCCTCTAAGATTTGACCTATTTACACTTGGTGATTGCGGTTAGAAATTCTCATGTTTTTTTTATCAATTTTGGATGCGTTTTTATGTTGTTGTACATGAATAGGTAGGTATCAATAATCTGTCTTGTGATAAACGGTATTGTTTTATTTGAAGTTGAGAGACTTTTGTGTTACCATTGGAACTTGTTTAGCATCATATTCTTGTATATGTTATTAAGCTTTAATACAAAAACCCTTTCTTGACATTGATACAGTACGGCGTCTATAATTGAAAAAATCTAGAGACTTACTTTAGTTAATTTTATTTCCTAATTAATGGATAGTTTCCTGTCATAGATCATGATTGAACCTTGACTCAAATTTTGAAGTTAAGCTTGCACTAGAACACATGTGATCTAAATTCTAAATTACTGTTGTCATTTCTTTAGAAACGGTTCATGACCACCATTGAATAACTATCATTCAAAGGTATTGACTAAATGAGCGGCGCTTACATCATTTACGCTGGCTTCAACTTGTATTAATAATTAATTACTAAAAGGCTCTTTCCTTTTACCAAATCTGTCTTTCCAACACGCCAGAACTTATGTTTTCATTGATAGTTGCAGATTCACTATCTGATGAATATATTTTGTTTAAATCTGGGCTGAATGAGTACTTACTGATGAAGGCAGGTTAACTGCCTACCAAACTTTCATGAAAACAAAGATAGTCGTCATATAAATTATTAATAAAATGAATGTGTCAAAATCAATATAGCGTTAAAAAAATAATAATAATACAACACCAAGACAAACTGTGATTAAAAATGGATTATTAGACACACAAATAGCACTGGTGTGATCAAATATGTAATACTTTTTTGGGATCAAGTAATTAATACCTACTACCTTATTTCCCCAAAAATAAAAAGAATAAGCTTCTTGGATGCATCAAATATTTGGCACCGTTAGCTGCCAATTTCTTCTCCTCTCGTTCTCTAAAATCACCTCTTCTAAGCAAGCACCAAATTCTTAACACCATTAGCCACTGATTTCTTCTTCTCTCCCTCCTCTTTCACTGCCAGAACTCTAGGTACGGTCTCATTCTCACCTCCTTTGACTAATCCGAGACGCCGCAATACTGCAAGGGTAGGTTCCTCACGGTTCATTGTGTAAAAGTGCAGTTCTCTGATACCACGTCGCAGAATCTCTGCGCACATCTCTGTTGCCAACTGGATCCCATATGCTGCTAGTGCAACCTCGTCTGATTTCAGCCTCTCCACTGTTTCCCTAATCTCTGTTGGCACCTTTGTCCTGTCAGTATGATTCAGAGATGTCAAAATGCTACCTTGAACTTTTAACATGTCAGCTTGTAATTGGCATAAATTAGAAAGAACATTTAACAAAAGAAATGTGCACTTTGATGTCGAATTAAATGTTTCTGAACATCAGAAATTTTTCTGCAGTATAGACAATAGCCTAACTGAACCAATAAACTATGATGATCTACATATTGAGGTATTGATTATTATTTCATTCTGCTTTTCTCATGCATCACATATCATAACTCATTTAGTATTTAAGTCGCCTTACGGTTGATGGTCAACCTCCGACAGAACTTCTTTATCGTAACTTCTTTATTTAACACACCAAAAACCCATCACGTTTGTTTAACAACATGATTAAGTCATACGCCGATTCATTCTATTCTTCTCCATTTTGAACAAATAAAAGCTGACCTTCTTAACTCCTGTATTATCAAGCACTCCTGGGAGTATTCTCGGCACAAATGTAAATAACAAAAAAAAAAAAATAGCATTATGTTCAGAAAAGATTAATCTATACCTGCATGTTGTTGTCATTGTCTGAAAGCTCCTGTAGCTGACAATTGGGAGTATTCCCGGAACAATTGGGCATTGGATACCAATTCTTCGGCAATCATCAACGAATTTGAAAAAGAAAGACATGTCGTAGAACAATTGCGTCACAATGAAGTGAGAACCGGCATCTACCTTTTTCTTTAGGTACACAAGGTCTTCTTCATATCCTTCTTTAGTAGCAACATCCCTTCCTTCAGGTATCTTGGTTGGGTGTGCCTCTAAGAAAATAGTTTTACAATTTGTTAATGAAACACAAAGAGGCAACAAATATTGACAAAAGGAGTTTTGTTTTATTCATACAAAAAGAGAATCAGATCTCCTTGATATAAACCAAATTTTTGGAATATTACAAAAATGTATATTGCTTGACAGGGTAGCTTATTCCCAAAATTTCCTTTTCTACCTCTACTTTGAATAATCTTTTTAGCTCTTTCTTTTTCCCCCCTTTGTTCTGCTGTGAGGTCATTTTCAAAATTATTGCATCTCAAGAATAAACCTTTTTCTTTCCTTCTTTGCAAATCACACCCAATATCTACCCAATTTGCAATCAAACATCCATATTACCCCAATTTTTCTTTTGAGAAGCTTGACAGAAGCTGTCAAGTTTCATATTGATAAAAACAACCAACCATAGTTACAATTTACAGCTTACAGTGACAATGTACCCAAACCCAAAATCTGGTACCATAACCTCTGAGAATAGTAATATGAAACTCCCTTTCTGAGCTATATGAAACCAAATTGAACTGAAATATATAAAAAATATAATTCAATTCATGCCAACCTGGGTATCCAGCAACGCCAAGACCGAAATAATCACCATGTCTCAACCTAATATGCTCCACCAGATCCAACCCGCAAACCGGCACACCTTTACCATTCACCTTGGCCGGTTCCGCAGCTGCAGAAGCCGGTGCACCAACTGGTGGATCTCCTCCAAGCGCGAGAATGTTGCTAACGCCACGCGACTTGGCGCCATCTATTGCACGGTTTAAGCCGTCGAGCGTCATGCCGAGACAAGTCAGATGCATCATGGTATCGACACCGATCTCAGTTTGCATCCTCCCGGCGAGATCGACAGTGACGTCAGCACTAGTCGGTCGCCACGTGATGTCACAGAAGGAGGCACCGTGCGCTGCCATGCGAGCGACCTTGGCAATGAACTCATCGGCGATCTCAGCGCGCTTTTCGGCGGTAGCTGCTCTGGGGAATTTCGGGGTGAAGTACTCGAAGGAGAAGATGACATGGCTGTCGTCGGATTTGGTGGATTCGTTGATTTTGTTGATGATATGCATGGTTAGTGGTGGTGGTGGTGGTGGTGGTGGTAGTGTGTGCGGGTGGGTGGGTGCGTGGTGGGTAGAGAGAGTGGGATTGACGATTGACGAATGCTTGACGAGAGAGAGCTCAGAGGGGAAAGGACGGTGGAGGGGAATAATTTAAGGGGAAGGGGGTAGGTGAGGAGGGAGGTGGTGGGTCCGGATCTTCTGAAGTAACTCAAATTTTGAGTTTAGATCCACCGTGCGTCCGATCAGAATTTGGGAAAGAACAAAAAGTAACTCAAATTTGGGATCTTTTTTACATGGTTTACTTTAGCTCCTGAAGTAACTCAAATTTAAAGGTAATTAACTTGTCCACCGTCCGGATCTCCTGATGAGATAACATATGAGGCTGTCGTGTCGGTGGCATTTAAAGTTTTGTAGGAGTCATATTGACAAATGAATTATTCGGGTTCGGTTCGGCGATGTCAAAAATTCGTGATTCGGGAATAATTTGAGTATAATTCGGAAATAATTCAGTATTATTCGGATCAGAGATCTCAGTCTTGTAAGAGAGCAAAACAAAAAAATAACCAAAAAAAAAAAATTCTGGGAAAAATTCGGGAATAATTCGGGAAAAATTCGGGAAATTCGGGAAAAATTTGTAAAATTCGCGAATTTTTTGCGAATTATTTGGGAAAAATTCGGTCAAAATTCGGTCAACCGAATAATTCGGCGTTCGGTTCGACATCACCAAAAAAACGAATTATTCGCAAATAATTCGTGAATCTTGTTACTGTGGTAGAAGTACACTTGATTTTATTATAATTTTTCTTTTTCCCTTTTTGTCTCTTAAATTTGGGAAGACTAGTACATTTTTCTTTGTTAGCTGTTGAATATTTCTTATGAATTGACTTGTAGAATCTAGGAACTGGTAAGTGATTAAGAAAGCTTTGGATGGTTGGTGTCGCCACATGTCAAATTCTGATTTGAAAGCTGATCTGATGAGGATGGTTACAATTAACTTACAATATTTGAATTATTTACGGAGTATATATATATTATTATCTGAGTGGAATTTTCAAGCTTCTTACCAATATTATTTTATCATTTTTTTTTATAATTGAAGACTCCATTGCTTATTTTTTTTTTCTTAATAAACACCTTGTTAACACTATTATTTATTAGTTATAGCTATTTACTATTTCAAATATACAATCCAAACAATATTTTTACTAATTCGAACAGCACCATTTTCACACTATTATGAAAATCACTATTTTTTTTTACTATTATTATCTACTATTCTAAATAGTAGCTATTCTAGTTATTCTAGAGTGCATCCAAACGTACTCTAATTATATACTAATCTTAATCAGATGGCATAGTAATTTAATACGTAGATATAAAAAAAAGAGGGAAATTAAATTTCTAGTGTGCTCATATAAACTTTTAAAATAGTCAATATTTTTATGAAAATATTGTAATATCCAATATCCACACAAAAATTTAACATTTTTTCTTCAATGTCCTTTCATTTATTTAACCTTTTATTTAAATATTTTAAAAATTAATTGACACACATACCATTTTCTCCCATTTCTTCTTTACTGTATTCACACAATATCAGAAAATTTCTTAATTTTGAGAACAGGAAATGAAATTTGCAAAATTAGCGAACTAGGAAATTTCCAACAGTGAATCCGAATCTGCTGAAATCTCGAATTCTGAAATTCTTGCAATCCCGAATCCAACCGTCAAATTATTTCGAAATGTGTGTGAAAAAACCATATGTTTCGAGATGCATTCTCGAAAAAAAATCGATGAATCAATTCGAAATTGCAAGAATTTCAAGATACCGTTCACTAGATTCGGAATTTTAGCAAATTTATTTCCCCCCTCCTAATAGAGGTGCGAACTTGGAAGCTTCATTATCATCATGAGCTCTTATTAGTTCACCTTCCATTTCATTTAATTCCTCAGCCTGCACTAGAATCTCTTTATAAATCAAATTTCAGGTGAGAAAATATTTTTGTGCTGAGCATCTCAGGCCTTTAGGTCGTAGTCATCTCCATTTGTAAACAATTGGAGATATCAAGTTCCTATTGAACAATCTTTGCCAGAAACCAGTATTTTATCTATCCCAAACAACATCACAAATATATATTTTTATTTTATTGAAGCCCGTAGGCATATATTACCAGTAACTCAGTACAGGTGTTTCCACTGATTATTACAACATCTCATTTAAAGTCCTAAACACATATCTGATCTACTGGTAAAAAGCTGTCACAACATCACAAATATGTTTTTTTCCAAAAACGTACAATACACAATCCTTTCAGTGAGTGGAAAGGGTACTGTAAGATCAATCAGTTTAAGGTGACCAGAAAATTGATTTCCATCAAGGTAAAGAGTTTGGAAAATGTACTGTAAGCTGTGCAGTTCCAAATAAAAAAGGAATTACTGCTGCTAAAGAATTATAACTAAGATCGACAAATGAGATATTTTAAGTTATGTAAATTCTGTGTAGCTTTAAAAAGAGAGGATAGAGAGACTGTGGAAATGAAAGAGTATGTGTCAATTTAATTTTTGAAATAATTAAATAAAAGATTAAATAAATAAAAGAAGATAGAAAAATATTTAATATTCCAAGTTTTTGTGAAGATATTGAATATTATGGTATTTTTTTTGAGAATATTGGCTATTTTGAAAGTTTTATGGACACACGACAAATTTTCCCTATATATATAAAATAATAAAATGACCAAATGAATTAATTAAAAACCGATAATAATGATTAAAGAGATCCTTTTTAGTAGATCCAAATTAATTAATTGAAAACGCAAAAATGTTTTATAAGTATATGCATGGTGTTGATGTTCTTATATAAGCGTATTAGTCGTACTCAAAATTTGGTATATAAGCACATTTTAATATAAATATTATGTTGAACGGTTCGGATCAATTGTTTGGACTTTGAAAATGCAAAATGACTTTATAAACATTGGTGTTTTGATGTTGAAGTTATTATATAAATAGATTAGGCGAACTCTCTCTCTCTTTATATATACATATATAAAAAGCTGCACACACAAACTGTACGGATTAACTACCGAAATATAATAGTGTTTCTCTACATTTTGATTACTCTTCCCGTATTGTAAAAATGAATATAATAATTGAGTATATATAAATATAAATCTACCTATCTGAACAAAAAATTTAAAATGAAATTCATATGTCCATTTTTTAATTTTCTGGCAAAGTAGCCCGTTGGTATTCATAAATCATAAAATTCAATTACAATCATAAAAATTGAGTAGTTGTATCTAGATAATCCTACAAAATACATCATATGAGATATGAAGTGCTTTACAAGCTACTCATTCGGTTATACCATAAAACCCCATCACAAATTTCTAAAATATCAATGACCCAAAATATGCATGCTCCTATTTTCCTTTATTTTCATTACAACTCCATTTCAATTGAGAGAAAAAAGAAAAAATGCAAGAACTTTTGTTAAACATACTAATAGTCATATTCTATCATGAATTTCTCATATCAATATTGGTGTCCCAAAAACCAACTTTTTACATAACTTCTCAGCTTTGACAATGAGGTCCGTTAGCTTTCTAATTTTACATACTCCAAACAAATAAAACAAAAACATAAAAAATACAAACAAAAGAACACACAATTTGAAAGTAAACTCATACATCACACAAATCATATACACAAAAAGTAAAAGAAAAAACGTTCCCAAGTTAAAAAAAGATTTGGTTATTATTTTGTTAGATTTAAGTATCAAGAGGTTGGAATAAGATAATAAGAATACAATCAAATCAAGACCGTCTAAATGGTTAAAATTGGTTTCCTCCAATATTTTATTTTATATATTTGTTTAGTTAAATTGTTGAAAAACAGTCTTTACTTTTAGTAATTTATATATATATTTTTTTTCCTGTGTACACATAATGGATTATAGATTATGGAGATATAGTTGATGGCTTATATTAAAAATTAAAAGATCATACAAATTTCATTTGTAGTTTACTCATGAAAAATTTACCTGCCCCAATAATGTTGGATGTAATCATGTAATTCACAATAAACTTGTGATCGACGGTAATTGGTTCATGGAAATTTTATGATCTCTTATCATGAATTTTGATTATTCATTTTAAATGCAATGATCACTAAAACCTAACAATTATTTCTCAATGATTTGAACATGTTTGATCAAAATAAATTTAACTTGAACATGTGCCGTATCAAATTCAAAAGTTGAACATAAAATCTAACAATTATTTCTTTTCTTTTTTATATCAAATGATTCTGATGTATTCCAACATCTTTTAGATAAAAATTAAACTTGAATCTTTCCGAAAAATAACAAGAGTTGCTCCACTAGCTACACTAAGCCTACGTTTCATACCTAATAATTATTTATAATTAGGCATCTTTTTGCTTTTTCACTCGAATACCGAAAATAGATGGAAGCTCATTATATTCAAATATCAGATTTTTTTTTTTTTTTTTTTTTACAATTTTTTGTTCGCATTGTTAGTTGTGTAATGAACACAAAATCATTAGACATAGTCAACATTGATGAATTTTTTTTTTTAGCAACGAAAAATGAACACAGAGAGTCAGAGAAGGACACTTATCTTCTGATTTAAAAATATGCTTTTTAATTTTATATTTTTCTCAGAAATTTTTATTAAAAATAACTATAAAATTATGTCTCTTTCTATCACTGTTGTATACAGATGTTGTCATATAGAGTAGAACTAGGATGCTCCTATGTTCACCAAGCTCCTTTGTGAACTCAACTCTAAAATCTATCAGATTGACTTCAAACAATAAATCCAAATTGTTGAAATACTTCTACCTTACGAGTGATGCGTTTACATGTGAAAATTTTAAAATTCAAAATTAAATTTGTATAGAGTCAAGTAGTCAAAAGGCTTCCAAAAAATGAATACATTAAAATTAATTTATAAACTTTCTAATTTTAACCACTTGACTTTATACTAAATTAATTCAAAACTGTAAAATTTTCACATGTAGACGCATCACTCGTAAAGTAGAAGAATTTCAACAGTTTGAATTAGTCGTTTGAAATTAATCTAATAGGTCTTAGAATTGAGATCACAAAGAGGCTTGTGAACTTAAGAGCACCCTAGTTCTACTATATATATATATATATGAGAGAGAGAGAGAGAGAGTCCGACTATGCTACTTCATAGAGTAAAATACGTTTGTACTCTATACTATATCTTCATTTCTAAAATTCAAATAACCGATTCGAACGTCCAACATGTTCTCCATATTGAAATATATTTGGAGACCAAATTTTACATGTTTTTGAATTTTTTACTATTTATTAAACCACTTTCACAGTAAAAATTTCTGAACCATCGGATATGTGATTTTGAAAGTGGCTTAATAAATAGTAACAAAACTAAAAAAATATATAAAATTTGGTCTTCAGGCACATTTCAATATGAAGAACATGTTGAACGGTTTGAATCGGTTGTTTGAATTTTAAAAATGAAAATATAGTGCTATAGAGTAAAAACTTGCTATGAAGCACAATAGCCCAATTACACACATCACAATTCTTATCAAATCACGGCTAAATAATTAGGAAACAACGACATTTTGTTCATTATAGAAAATGTTGTTTTATTAAAAAAGAAAGATACATACAAGATTCTTTTATTTATAACGTGGTAAATATTAAACAATCGATACAAAACTTAACATTTAAAACAAATATAGGTTTACAAAACTTTTTCTTCGGAGAGTACGAATAATATTTACGTACGCAGCATTTTTTTTATTATATAAACCAATATTTGATATAATAGAATAATTCTTCAAATTTACAAATTCACAAAAATAAAAATGTGTAGAAAAAACATGTCGTAAACATCAACGACTTTTCTATTATAAGGTTGCTAGGCAATTTGTTTGCTTTGATTTTAGAATCTAAAGATAAAAAAAAAAATTAGTACCATATTTTGTTTTTTTATATTATCTTATTAATATCACTTAAAAATAATTCAAATTCGGCAGATGGTAAATAAAAAAGCTAATGTAACTTTTGTACTATTGTCCAGAGTAGAACGAGTGCGTCTGTATCCTCTGAGATATCTCAATTTTTGCGTGACCGACGTGTTCAGTGCCTATTCGGGGGATAGCGCAGGGGCTAGTATTATTTTTACTTTGAGATTTGTGCAAAACTATTTAAATGGTTATGATTTTCCCTAAATTCTTGAGTACAATGTTCTAAGTTGACCGAGAATTTTTGTGAACTCAACTCTAAAATCTATTTAGGTTGATTGGCTTAAAATGACAAATTCAAACCGTTAAAATATTTCTACCATATGAGTGATGTGTCTACCTGTGCAAATTTTAAATTAATTTTGTATAGAGTCAAGTGGTCAAAAGATGCCTAAAAAAGGAATGCATTAAAATTAATTTATAAACTTTCTAATTTTAACCACTTTACTATATACTAAATTAATTTGAAACTTAAAAAAATTTCCATATAGATGCATTACTCATAAGGTAGAAGAATTTTAACAATTTAGATTTGTCATTTGTAACCAATTTGATATATTATAGAGTTGAGTTCACACAAAAAAATTGGTCAATTTAAAAACACCCTAGTTCAACTCGAATTCGCATCCTCTGAGATATCTCAAACTTTGCGTGAATCGTTCAAATACGTTCTGCGCGAATCACAAAGCTCAAATAATAATGCTCCCTATATCCCTCCGAATAGTCACTGGACACGTTGGTCACGCAAAAATTAAGATACCTCAGAGGGTACGCACCCGGGGGGAACTACGACCAGCTTGATTTTCTGTTGCAAGGTAAGTTTGTTTATATTTTACTTTTGCATGTTTCCATTAAAACTAATATGCTGCATGATTTGCTACAAAAATAGTTCTGTAGAATATCTTCACAGGAAGAAAAAATGACCCCACTACGATCGAGTGCGTATCCTCTGAGATATCTCATTTTTTGCGTGACCGACGCCTATTCGGGGAACCGTGGGGGCCAGTATTATTTGAGCTTTGAGATTCGTGCAGAATGTATTTGAACGATTGAGATATTCCAAAAAGTCACGCAAAAGTTTGAGATATCTCGGAGGATGCGAAATCACTATGATCTGCGTGATATTCTGTATCGCCGTAAGTTGGTTAAGATGATTCAGTTTAGTTTAATGACATAGTAACATAATTCGGCTATAAAATGCGTTTTATTCAGATTTAATTCGTTTTTTTATACCAATTCTTCGGCAATCATCAACAAATTTAAAATAGAAAGACATGTCGTAGAACAATTGTGTCACGATGAAGTGAGAACCGGCATCTACCTTTTTCTTTAGGTAACACAAGGTCTTCTTCATATCCTTCTTCCTTCTTTAGTAGCAACATCCCTAGCTAGCTTCCTTCAGGTATCTTGCTTGGATGTGCCTCTAAGAAAATAGTTTTGCAAATGCTGCTATTAGGTAATTTGTTAATGGAACACAAAGAGGCAACAAATATTGACAAAAGGAGTTTTGTTTTATTCATACAAAAAGAGAATCAGAAGGAAATATAAACAAAAAATTTGGAATATTACAAAAATGTATATTGCTTGACAGGATAGCTTATTCCCAAAATTTCCTTTTCTACCTCTACTTTGAATAATCTTTTTAGCTCTTTCTTTTTTCCCCTATATCCCAAAATTTCATTTTCTACCTCTACTTTGAATAATCTTTTTAGCTCTTTCATTTTTCCCTTATTCCCAAAATTTTATTTCTACCTCTACTTTGAATAATCATTTTAGCTCTTTCTTTTTTCCCTTATTCCCAAAATTTCATTTTTCTACCTCTACTTTGAATAATCTTTTTAGCTCTTTCCTTTCCCCCCTTTATTCTCCTGTGAGGTCATTATCAAAATTATTGCATCTCAAGAAGAAGCCTTTTTCTTTCCTTCTTTGCAAATCAAAACTAGGGGTGTCAATGGGTACGGTACGGGTCGGGTGGAAGCATTTTCAAATCCATACCTATTAAAATTGATCTTACCTACACCCTACCCTTACCTAGAGCTGCACAAAAAATTCGAGTTTGATTCGAAAAAGTTTGTAAAAAAATTGATTCGAAATAGTTCAAATTAATTCAAACCAAACTCAAACTGGACCTAGTTTGTTCGAAATAGGTTAGCAAACTATTCTAGTTCGAACCCCAAAGTAATTTGAACTGTTAATTTCTACTAATGACTTATATTCGCTGATGACTTAAAAGTTAAAACATAAGACCTCCCAATCATAACTCATAACTTGTAAATCGTAACTCTCGTTCTCAGTTCTGAAACTCTAGATGACTTTCACCTCTCGTTCTCAGCAACTACGATCACTCTTCCTTGTCGTAAAAAAGTTCGTAAAAGATTTGAAATTGAGTTCGTAAAAAATTTGATTCGAAATTATTCAAACCAAACCTAGTTCGAAATTAATTCAAATCAAACTCGAACTGGGGTTAGTTCGATTAGATTCGATTCGTTTGCAGCCCTACCCTTACTCATTAAAAATTGACCGTACCCTACCCTATCCTTACCCATTAATATTATTGAGTAACAAAACGGTAGCGGCTGAATAACGGATACTAATATAATAATTAATTTTATTATATTTTACAAATAGAATATTAAAAACTAATTCATTTCACACATATGTAATTGCATTACTAATAAAAATAAATATATATATATATATATATATATATATATATATATATATATATATATATATGCAATCAATTCCAACTAAATTATTTTTTATAAAACAAGAAAATTCAAAAGCATTAATATCTATTCGAAAAAATTTAATTATTTAACTAAATAACAAACTATGCAAATAAAATAACATGTTTAACATTTTTCTAATAACAAAAGACATTCACTACTAAATAACAAAAACACATCACTAATTATTACTCAAACTTTATTATAGAGGCACCAAAATGGAATTATGAAAGAGTAAATAAATATTGAATTTAAATATATATAATTTTAGATTTTATAATTACCCTATAGAGTAACGAGTACTAAATAGTCATTATCCATACCCATACCCAATTGGCTATCGGAAAAAAAAATCTTACTCATACCCATATCTGATAAACTAACGGAAAAAAAAATCTTACCCATACCCGCCTTATCGAATACGATACGGGTCGGGTAAAAGACTTAAAGGTACTATTGACACCCCTAATCAAAACCGTCGAAATGGTCAAAATTGGTTTCCTCCAGTATTTAATTTTCTATATTTGTTTAGCTAAATTCTTGAAAAACACTTTACTTTTAGTAATTTATATTTTTTTTGTATGTACACATGATGGATTATAGATTATGGAGATATAGTTGATGGCTTATATTAAAAATTAAAAGATCATTCAAATTTTGATTTGTAGTTTACTAATGAAAAATTTACCTGCCACAATAAAATTGGATGTAATCATGTAATTCACAATAAACTTGTGATCGATGGTAATTGGTGCATGGAAATTTTATGATCGCTTCTCATGAATTTTGATTATTCATTTTAAATGCAATGATCACTAAAACCTAACAATTATTTCTCAATGATTTGAACATGTTTGATCAAATTTTGTTTTAACTTGAACATGTGCCGTCAAATTCAAAAGTTGAACATAAAACTTAACAATTATTATTATTTTTTATATCAAATGATTCTGATGTACATCTTTTAGATCTTATTCTGAAAAATTGAACTTGCATCTTTTCAAAAAATAACGAGAGTACACTAAGCCTATGTTTCATACCTAGTAATTATTTTTAATTAAGCATCTTTTTGCTTTTTCACTCGAATACCGAAAATAGATGGAAGCTCATTTTATTCAAATATTAGAGTTTTTTTTTTTGTTTACAATTCTTTGTTCTCATTGTTAGTTGTGTAATGAACACAAAATCATTAGGCATAGTCAACATTGATGAATTTTTTTTTTAGCAAAGAACATTGAATACAGAGAGTCAGAAGAGGATACTTATCTTTTGATTTAAAAATATTTTAAAAATCATTATTTCTCTTTCTAAAACTGTTGTATACAGATGTTGTCATATATATATATATATATATATATCACAATTCTTATCAAATCACTGCTAAAATAATTAGGAAACAACAACATTTTGTTCATTTTAGAAAATGTTGTTTTATTAAAAAAGAAAGATACATACAAGATTCTTTTATTTATATCGTGGTAAATATTAAACAATTGGCACACAATTGATACAAAGCTTAACATTTAAATTATTGTGGGAAAACCAATGATTTTTATAAGTGCATCAAATCAAATATAGGTTTACAAAACTTTTTCTTCGGATAGTACGAATAATATTTACGTACACAGCATTTTTTTATTATATAAACCAATATTTGATATAATAGAATAATTCTCCCTTTACGTAGAAATTTACAAATTCACAAATATTAAAAATGTGTAGAAAAGCACGTCGAAAACATCAACCAGACTATAGCCAATTATTTTTCTATTATCAGGGGCCTCCAAATCGGCTACTTTTTTTTTTTTAGAAAAGAATGACTCTCATTTTCTTCCATCTGGATCGTTTAAAGTCTATCGCACGGCCTCAATTACTTTCCATTTTCATATCAATTGAATCTATTAAAAAATTTCGGATTTAATTAAAGTTGTATGATAGATTTTGAACGATCCAGATAGAAGTAAAGAAGAGTGCTCCTTTTTTTGAGAAAAGGAGCAGATTTTGATCCATTATAAGGTTGCTAGGCAATTTGTTTACTTTCATTTTAGAATCTAAAGATTAAAAAAAATTAATACCATATTTTTTTTTATATTATCTTATTAATATCACTAAAAAGAAAAATCAAATTCGTCAGATGGTAAAAAAGTACTGAAAAAATAATATTATGCAATTATCAGGTATAATTAGTTTATTAGCTAGACAATTAAATTGTAATATTGGTTCTTTATCCATTTCTTACTTAGGTGTTCCTCTTCATTGGAAGAAATTAAGTTTGAATGATTGGTCCCCATTAGTGGATAAAATTGATAAACGTTTACAAACTTGAAAGGGTTCTTTACTATCATTAGGTGGTCGTGTCACATTATTAAATTTTGTTTTATCATCAATGCCTCTTTATTGGCTTTCCATTTATAGAGTACCGGTTTCTATTAAGAACAAGATTGATATCATTAGAAAGCGTTTTCTTTGGGCTAATGGTACCTCTGGACGAAGGCGATATCACCTTATCAAATGGTCCACGATTTGTTTGCCCAAAAATCAAGGGGGGTTAGGTGTTCTAAACCTAAACTTTATGAATATTGCATTATTAGCCAAATGGTGGTTTCGATTTAAGGACCCCACCATTCCCGGTAAGTGAAAATTAATTTTAATTGCTAAATATGATTCTTCTGGTTTGGCTTCCACTATATTTTTTTCTTTCTGGGCCAGTATTCTAGATCTTACAGACATTTTTAATATGGGTATTAATAGAATTGTAGGTAATGGTAGGGATACTAATTTTTGGCTAGATAGATGGCATGGTGATTGCGCTCTATTTTGTTATTTCCCAAATCTCTTTAGAATTACTATAGATCCTTCTATTACTGTCTCTGTAGTTTTTTCTAATTTTCCATTTAGTTTGTAATTTAGCAGGCAATTAACGGGTATTATTCTTTATGAATGGCATCAAGTTTTAGGGATTTTCCCTTTTCATTCTTTAGTTTCGACTCAATTGGATAGTATTTCTTGGCGATGGACTTCTACGGGTCTTTTTACTGTCAATTATCTTTATAAATGGCTATTATTTAGTGGTTTTACTAACACTATCTACTATAACTTTTGGAAGGCCAACATTTCCCTTAAGATTAAAGTTTTTGTTTGGTTACTTAGACATGATAAAATTCTTACCAAATGTAATTTACGTATCTGAGGTTGGCAGGGTAATGTGGATTGTGTATTTTGTGGTGCTCCTGAGAATGTAGGCTACCTTTTTGTTACTTGTCCTTTTATCTCAACCTTATGGTCTTGGATCGATAATCATAACAATTTCATTTTTAATTGTACTCAGGTTTCGGACCTTTGGCATTTTGATTATTGGATTCTTCTAAAGGATTCCTTATTGGTTGAGTTAATTAGGGCTGCCACTTTATGGATTATTTGGTTAACCAGAAATAAGATTTGTTTTCAGAATGCACCAATACCTCCTATTAGTTCGGTAGCATCTTCCATAATTGCTTTGACTTCTTTTTGGTGTAAAGTTCGTTTAGATAACTCATAGTTTAAATTATCATTGATTGTGCATTTTGATGTTTCTCCTTTAACTCATTTAGGCCCCTTGATTGTTCTATCGGATTCGGATTCACAGGGTACAGATGGGGCCCCTACACTTGGGTTCGCCGTGTCTGATAGAGAGTTCTCCGAAGCCATTGAGGAGGTCGCTGGATTGTCGTCTCCTGATTGGTCTTTGGTGGATACTGGGTCCTCCTCTTCACCTAGTATGATGGATATTAGTGATTGATTTTCTTGGCTTCTGTTTCTCTTCTTTGCTTTGTGTTAGGCTAGTTTGCTATTGTTGCTAGTTGGCTATTTGTCTCTGTTTAGTTTAGAATAAGTGGATTTTGAGTACTATGCACGGTTTAGTAAGTTTTGTACATACATTGTTTCGTAATGAAACCGGTGGAAATTCCACTTTTTAAGAAAAAAAAAAAAATCAGGTCTAATTAGTACAGAAATAAAATCGAAGTCGTGATGCTACCTGGAGCGAATGGATTTATAACTAATTTTGCGTTTCAACATAGAAACTGCACAGAGTTGTGCACAGCTTATCTTGGGGGAACTACGACCTGCTTGATTTTCTGTTGCATGGTAAGTTTGCTTATATTTTAGTTTGCATGAATCCATTAAAACTAGAGGAAATTGGAAATATACCACTCCAAAACCTTCAAATTGTGAACATGCCACTTCAAACTTTGAAATTGTCAAAATGTCACTCCAAATTTCATTAATTTGTAAAAATACCACTCCAAATAATTAATGACTAAAATATCCTCATTTGTCCATCTTCGCCTCCGCCCCTTCGCCACCTCCTCCCGCACCCTCCGCCAACCTGACCCTCACCCGTCGCAAGAGACGCAAGAAGCAATTTCCGGACATGATTCCCTTCGCCCGCCGCAAGAGGCAGAGATGGATGAGCGAGGGTATTTTAGTCATTAATTATTTGGAGTGACATTTTTATAAATTAATAAAGTTTGGAGTGGCATTTTGATAATTTCAAAGTTTGGAGTAGCATTTTCACAATTTGAAAGTTTTGGAGTGACATTTTCACAATTTTCCCTTAAAACTAACATGCTGCATGATTTACTATAAAAAAAGATTCCGTAGAAGATCTTCACAGGAGGAAACAATCAATTTTTGCTTCGTGATTCAAGTGGTCAAAGGAGTCCAAAAAATGAATGCATTAAAATTAATTTATAAACCTTAAACTTTTGACCATTTGACTCTATATTAAATTAATTCGAAACTTTAAAATTTTCACATGTAGACGCATCACTCATTAGGTAAAAGGGTTTCAACAATTTGGATTCATCGTTTAAAGTCAATTTGACATATTTTAGAGTCAAGTTCACAAAAAATTGGGTGAACTTAGGAGCATCCTAGTTCTACTCAATGTACAATTAGGAAAAAAAGGAGAGAAATGTCTCGACTCCGGAGTGTCCCGTGTCCGAGACACTCCGACACATTTTGAATAAAGCTGAGGTTGGAATTTGATGGCTCTTATTAAGAGAAACATTTTGAAAGCAGGCAGAACATCTCATTTGAAGTCTCAACAGAGCCCAAAAAATTGTCCCACAGAAGTAAAATTAAATCGCTATCATAGTTTCCTAAAATAAAAGAAAATTATAAATCGTTGTAAAATTTTGTACGAACTTTGAACATCGGATTCTTAATTTGATTCGAAGAAAATAAATTCTCAGCCGTGGCCTGCATTTTAACTTAAGTCATTTTTATTAATATCCAACAATAAATATAAATTGTCAAATATGCCCACGAAAGTTATATAATTTTAAAAATATCAAAACCTGTCAATTATTGACTAGTCCTTATTTTAATTAGCAACTGGCCAATTATTGGCTGGTACCTGGTTTTTTTTGGGTATCTTTTGGTAGAAACTAGACAATTATTGGCCGGTTCTTGATGTTTTTAGATATATTAATTGTCAAGTTTATATTAAGATATGAAACAAAACATATTAATGCTTTAACAATTCGATATGTGTCTTTCTGTTATAATGCATAAAATATTAAGACATGAATATGAGTTGTTTAATGTATATTGAATGAGATGTATTATATAGGTATTATATAGAATCCAACCCAAGTACCGAAAAAATATACTCTTTACAAATTTATTTTATTTTTAAGTCATTTTGTGTCATCTTTCATAATTCCTAAAAATAGTAAAAATTGATATTCTACAAGTTCATTATATAACCAATTTACCGAGCTACTTAGATAAAAAAATATAAATGAAAATGTTAATCAGAAATATCAACTCAAGTTATGAAGGTCTTCCCTTTGTTTTTGGCAATTCTGAATTTTGAACTGACGCATGCATATTAATTGGAAACTAGCACTGACGCATGCATATTTTTGCAAGCTTTCCGAAAATGGTCATTTTCTAGAATCGAACACTCGAGCGCCGTTTTATGACAATTTGAAATTTCATCGTCGTTTTATGCCTTCTCAGTGAAGATATCGTTTCTCTTGCTTTATCCCTTATCCTAGCTTTACCTGTTTATGAGAGATGTCTTAAATAAATATATGTACAATATACAAGTGCTTTAGAAATGAGAGAAATGACTTAAAAAATTAATATATATGTATTATAACAGAAAGACACATATCGAACAAGTAGCGCATTAATGTGATTTATTTCATGTCTTAATGCTATGAACCGCAACAAGATCGCAAGATCGGATTAATCTTTCTTTCTTTAATAACCTTTTTTCCTTTTGTTTAGCTAGTTTACTTTCCAAATTTATTTATCTTTTCAGTTTTGTTTTTTGGCTCAAGCTTGTTTGAGCACATTGTGTTTACTTTTTCACGCAACTACAAAACTTTGTAACTGCGATTATCAATTAAATACGGGCGAGACCCATATTTTTTCTCAAAAAAAAAAAAATTTAAATGCTACGAATGATATACTTACATACTTAAAATTTCGATTTGTGACCTATTAAGAATAAATGAACGTATAAAAATATAATTGATAATAAAAATTATGAATTTATTATAAAAATAATGATAATATAATATCAACATTCAAAATCGGCCATTTAAAAATTTCATTTAATATTTATTATTGTTATTATTATTATGCTATAATTAAACAACGTAATAATTCAAGTTAGTGTTCCATTCAAATTGTGTTTTGCTACAGAGATTTGGCAGTTAGTGGCTTTGAGATTCATGCCAAGTTAAAAAGAATGGTCCGGATTTAAGTTAGTGTAGCGGGCAGTATTATTAGGCTTTGAGATTCATGCCAAGTCAAAAAGATGGTCCGGATTTACTGATTGTAAAAGAATGGTCCGGAGTACACCAAGCACCGACATTAATTACACCACACGATTGACATACGGTCTATGCGCCAATTCTAAACACAATCAAACTCTGAGGCATCCCTCCTTTCCCACTGCGCTTCCTATCTTCTCCTAATTTCTCTCGATGCTGCTTCAATTCACGCAAAATTTAGAACGAAACAAGAGGGAGGGCACGCAAGTTGTTCGATTTTTCAAGTTTCGTACAAGAATCACCCGATTAATCCGATTTCACCGACAAACTGTGCGCGGCGACGACGGCCGATTCACTCTCCCGACGCCGCGAAGCCAAGCTCGGATTCATCCGGGTTATATCTCTCTCTTTCTTTCTCTGATTTTTCTCTTTCCTTCTCTGATTCGGATTCACTCTCCTGTCGCATCTCCTCTGTGCGCGGTGACGACCCATCTCCTCTGTGATCGGCTCTGTCCCGGTATCTCTCTTTCTTTCTCTGATTTGGGTTGCCTGTCTTTTTCTTTCGCTCAGCCGGACTCGGGTTGACTCGGCCGGACTCGGCCTGACTCGGCCAGAAACTCGGCTGAGTCAGACACTGTTCATCCGAGTTTTACTCCAAAACTCGCACAGGCGAGGAACTCGGGCATAACTCAGCTCGAACCGGCCCGATTCCGAGTTGACTTGGCCAAGTTGACTCGGAATCGGCCGAGTTTACGAACCATGCTCAAATGCCAGTTATGTTATGAACTTATGATCAAGGCGTGCACTGTTGTTTGCAAAAGACTAATTCAAAGCCTTGGCAACGGAGTGCACAATTAATAACAATCACAGTCAACTAACCTAATATTATTAACATAAATATGAACTATTGTAGCTTACATTCTACCAAAACCCCCCTACTGCCACAAAGAGCCCTATTAGCCGCATTTGTCTTATCTCTGGTACATACAAGCATTTTTCACAAGAGATTACTGCAGAATTCGTCTTGCCTTGAGATATGTATACATTAGGAAGAAAGCGGCTGCTGCTCCAACAATTATAGCAGCCGTTGTCAGCCAAAATGCCAACTAGTTTTAAGGTAAAACTCTCATGTTATGAAATGGACAAAGCAAACATAATTTAAATTCAACTTATGTAGCATGGACACTTTCAGAAATAAGCCATGCTCAAGTCAGACAAGTATCAATTCTATGAGCAATTTGATACCAACATTTGTGTTTAAATAGAAATTGAAAAATAAATGTGTGCCTTGTTAGATTCGTGTCCATGTTACATAGGTTTAATTTGACAGAGAAAAACTGAAGCTAAAATCAAAAGGGAAACATTGCTTACCGCATGCTCCTCAAGGTAGGATTTTAGATTCATCCCAAAAACCCCTGAATACAAATGTAAACTATACATAAGACGCATAAAATTGATTTTAATGCTTGGTACAAACATGTTAAGAAGCAAAAAAATTGTTAATAATAAACTAGTAAAAATATAAAACTAGACAAATTAGTACCAGCATGGAAGATGTTTAAAAATTTACTTGCTACAATTGCTCCAACTGCAACACAAAATGTCCCAACCTGGAGCAGCAATTCAAATTTACTTACCTCTAACCGGCGAGAGCTGTAATTTTAACAAGTGCACAGTTTTAAAAAAAAAAGCCTAATCCATCTATCAGCATGTAACACGTATCTTAACGAAAATGACAAAAGTAGTCACTGTTTAATTGTACCTTAAATTCATGGCAATTGAATCCTCCATTTCCTTTGCATAGTCAAGAAATCTCTCCGCTTGACTATGGCAAGAATCGCATCTGGAGAAAGTATATTGACAAAACCAATCAAGGGGCAGATATGGAATAATTCTTAGCGAATAGAAGGTCAATCTGTGCTTCAAAAATGACAGTACCCTTGAAGATAGTTTTCCAAGAGCATTTCAATTTCTTCCTCTTCTTCTGCTTTAAAGGACAACGAACAAAATTTTGCAAATCATGCTCAGAAGCAGAAGACAAAGCAAAGTATACCTAAATTCCAAATAATTAAATAAAAGATTAAATAAATGAAATATTTTAAGCTATCTAAATTATAAATTTCAGATTTTGTGTGTGTAGAATGAAAAAAAGAGGATAGAGAGACTGGAAATGAAAAAGTATATGTGTCAATTTAATTTTTGAAATAATTAAATAAAAGATTAAATAAATAAAAGGAGATAGAAACAAATATTGAATATTCCAAGTTTTTGTGGAGATATTGAATGTTAAATATTATGGTGTTTTAAGAGAATATTGGCTATTTTGGAAGTTTGTATATGGGCACACTACAAATTTTCTCTAAATATATATACTATATATAAATAATAAAGAATAAGGCTAGCGCGCTATCTGTAGCATAGTGACATGCTGCGCTATCTCTTCAAAAACCTATTAAGTAAATTTCAAACGACAAATCCAAACCGTTGAAACCAATCTACTACATAAGTGATGTATTTACATGTCAAAATTAGAATGTTTTGAGTTCATTTGGTATAAAGTCAAGCAGTCAAAAAAATAAGAATTATAAGTTAATTTTAATACATTCATTTTTCATTATTTTTTTGACCACTTGACTTTATACTAAATGAATGTAAAAATTTGCAAATTTTATATGTAAATACATCACTCGTGAAGTAGATCGGTATCAACGGTTTAGATTTGTCGTTTGAAGTCTACCCAATAGGTTTTTGAAAAGGTAGCACGACATGTCACTATGCTACAGGTAGCACGCTAGCCTTATTCAATAATAAAATGATCCAAATTAATTAATTAATTAAAAAAATGAATATAATAATTGAGTATCATTATGTATATATAAATATAAATCTACTTGTCTGAACAGAATTTTTTTTAATCTTTTCTTTTTTGCAAGTAGGTCATTGGCATTCATTTATCGTAAAATTCAATTACAAACTTAAAAATAAAAATTAAGTAGTTGTATCTAGAGAATCCTACGAAATAATTTTAAAATGCTAAAGCAAGCTACACCTCGTAATACCGTAAAACCTCATCACAAATTTCTAAAACATTAATAACCTAGAATATATATGCCTCCTCCATTTTCCTGTATCCCCTTACAACTCCATTCCAACTGTGAAAAAAAGAAAGAAAAAATGCACAACTCTTAGGGAACGTTTGGTTTGCTATTTTAGAAGGTGATTCTTTGGCATCTTGCTGCCATATTTACTATTTCCATGTTTGGTAAGAATAATAAGTTAATAGATATGATAATCCTGGATTACCTTGCCATCCGAATGCCATAATAGATGGCTATTTTGCTAGCCACGCGGGAGATGGAATTTCCCAGAAGCGGATATCGTGAAATTTCCAATTGGCCCAATTTTTTCCTAAGTTATCTCTATCGCTATTCACCTTCTCTCTCTTCTTCTCTTTTGCCAGTGAAACTTCTTCTCTACTCCTGAACAATTCCAATTTTTTTCAGTAGCACTCATTGTGACTTCAGTACTTCAATTTCTTCTCTTCGCTTCTCAGTCTTCAAGTACCAATGTCATCTCAAATACTATCACTTCTCAATTTCTTCTCTTCCCTTCGCTTCACTGGAAATTATTTTTGAAAGTTTCTCTTCTCGAACTAAACAACAAATGGAACTGTATACAAAAAGTGAGAAGCGGTGGGTCACCCACTCACAATTTTTTTACTAGAATTTTACTAATCACATTTTATTTTATTATCTTTTATCGCTACAGAGATCCAGAAGTTATGAGTTAAAGATCGCACAATCTAGCTGCTCATTCCTAAAGCCATAAAGGAATCCTTTTTTTTGTCAAACTGGTAAAAAAAAATACTTTGATTTTTGTATTTCATAGATTTGAGTTTTGAATTTGGCTGCATATGGTTTTCCTTTATGTCGATCAAAAACTATATTTTTATACAGCTTCTTAGCTATGACAATCAAATCTACCAACGTTCATATTTATCTACATATTTCAAAAAAATATATATATAAAAAATACAAACAAAAGAACACAATCTAAAAGTAAACTCATACATCACAGAAGCCATATACACAAAAGATAAAAGAAAAAACGCTTCCAAGTCAAAAAAAGATTTGGTTATTATTTTGTTAGATTTAAGTATCAAAGGGTGGGAAGAAGTTAATGATAATATAATCAAATCAAGATCGTCCAAATGGTTAAAATTAGTTTACTCCAATATTTTATTTTATATATTTGTTTAGCTAAATTGTTGAAAAACAGTCTTTACTTTTAGTAATTTATATATTTTTTTGTGTGTACACATGATGGCTTATAGATTATGGAGATATATAGTTGATGGCTTATATTAAAAATTAAAATATCACACAAATTTCATTTGTAGTTTGATCATGAAAAATTTACCTGCCCCGATAGTATTGGATGTAATCATGTAATTCACAATAAACTTGTGACCGATGGTAATTGGTGCATGGAAATTTTATGGTCTCTTATCTTTTGATTTAAAAATATTTTAAAAATATGCTCTTTAATTTTATATTTTTTCTGAGAAATTTGATAAAAATATATTTATTATTTAAAATAATTATAAAATTATGTCTCTTTCAAAAACTATTGTATACAGATGTTGTCAAATCACTGCAAAAATAATTAGGAAACAACGACATATTGTTCATTATATAAAATTCTGTTTTATTAAAAAAGAAAGATACATACAAGATTCTTTTATTTATAACGTGGTAAATATTAAACAATCGATACAAAACTTAACATTTAAAATATTGTGGGAAAGCCAATGATTTTTATTAGTGCATTACAACAAATATAGGCTTACAAAACCTTTTGTTCGGATAGTACGAATAATATTTTCGTGCATAGCATTTTTTTATTATATAAACCAATATTTGAATCGATATAATAGAATGAGGAGGGTTCCAATGCCTCATCTTCTCATACTTCATTCATAACTCATGTTATATATCTCTATTTTCAAAGTACAAACTATCGATCCGAACCGTTCAACATGATATTCATGATAAAATATGCTTAGGGATGAAATTTTATCATTTTTGTAATTTTTTTACTATTATTTAAGATAGGTACAAAATTATTGTTTTTTGAATGGTTCAGATACAGTGATTTTGTACCTATCTTAAAAAATAGTAAAAAAGTTACAAAAATTATAAAATTTCATCTCCAAGCATATTTTAGTATGAATATCATGTTGAACAGTTCGGATCGATAATTTAGACTTTAAAAATAAAAATATATAACATGAGATATGAATGAGGTATGAGGAAATGACGCATTGTAACCCTCCTCTAATAGAATAGTTCTTCCTCTACGTAGAAATTTACAAATTCACAAAAATTAAAAATGTGTAGAAAAGCACATCGTAAACATCAACCAGACAATAGCCAATTAATTTTCTATTATAAGGTTGCTAGATAATTTGTTTGCTTTCATTTTAGAATATAGAGATTAAAAAAAAAAATAGTACCATATATATTTTTTATATTATCTTATTAATATTACTAGGGCTGTCAAAAAAGCTCGTAGCTCGTGGCTCGCTCGTGACTCACATCTGGTTCGATCGGTAACAGCTCGTTCGATAGTAGACCGAGCTGGCTCGCTAACAGCTCGGGCCAAAATTAACGAGCTGAGCTAAGGCCTTAGCTTGCTCGCCAGCTTACGAGTTAGCTCGGCTAGGCATCAATTTGTGAATTTGTATGAATTTGTGTGTATTTTATACTGTCAAGCTCGGTTCAGCTCGGTCCAGCTCGATCAAAAAAGGTTTGTAAAATTTATTTTATTCTTAAAATAAGGTTCAACCAAACCCTGAGCCAGCTTGTGGCTCGTGAGCTGGCTCGTCACAAGTTTGAGCTGAGATTTTAGCTCGCGAGCTGTTACCGAATTGGCTCACTAACAGCTCGATCCAGAATTAACGAGCTGCGCTAAGGCCCAGCTCGGCCCAAGCTAGCTCATTTACAGCTTGTATCACTAAAAAGAAAAATCAAATTCGTCAGATGGTAAATACAAAAAGTTATATAACTATTGTACATTTGTACTATTGTCAAATAAGTACTGAAAAAATAATATTATGCAACCTCAAATACATTTGTACTATTGTCTAATAAGTACCGAAATAAAATCGAAGTCGTGATACTACCTGGAGCGAGTGGATACATAGCTAATTTTGCGTTTCAACATAGAAGCTGCACAGAGCTGTGCACAGCTTATCTGTGGGGAGCTACAACAGTACGACCAGCTTGATTTTCTGTTGCAAGGTAAGTTTGTTTATATTTTAGTTTGCATGAATCCATTAAAACTAACATGCTGCATGATTTGCTACAAAAATGATTCCGTAGAATATCTTCACAGGAAGTAAAAAAAAAATCACCCCATACGAAGTTCACAATAAGAATAAATTAAATATTTTCTTTTCTCTTCGATATAAGTTTTCAATTAAGTTAACATAGTTTAGTCAAATAAAAGAAAATTATAAATAGTTGCAAAATTTTGTACGAACATTGACAAAACATGACTAGGAGGATACATTTTTTAAGCGGCTCCATCCAACTGCAAAAATATTCCATTTTGAAATTTGAACATCGGATTCTTAATTTGATTCGAAGAAAAATTATTCTCAGACATGGCCTGCATTTTAACACTTTCGAGTTTTGAGCCCAAAATGTATGTCAAGGTTATTTTATTGTGGGCTAGAAAATTGCTTCATGGGCCTTACGTTAGCCTTGTGATTCGCTACTCTAATATGCCCAGCCCACAATATGAATGATATATATTTTATTGAGAAAATATATACTTAATTATATGACTTTTGAAAATTTATAATTTGTGTGTTATTTGAAATTAAACTGGAAACTATAATCCAAATATCCGAAAAAAAAATTTGACACTATCAAAATTCGTTATTAATTAAAAACCACCCGGATCCGTTTATGTAAAAAAATACCACTCCGCACAATGGTTTTGCGCACCAGCTAAACTGGGTCCGCACAATACTTTTGCGCACCTCTTGGTCCGCACCATTGTTTGACGCACCGGGTCCGTGCAATGATTTTGCGCACCAAGGGTTTGCACATGCTTCCCCGCGTCTTTGACCTTGATTTCACAACTATTCAAAGCCCAATTTGTAAGGACCATCCGATTGCATCAAGATCCGTGCTAAGTACATTAAAATCGGTGCAAGTATGTCAATTTCCATGGTGCGCAAAATGATTATGCGGACCTGGTACACCAAACCATGGTGCGGACCAATAGGTGCGCAAGGTGCTTGTGCATATCCGTTTTGACTGGTGCGCGAAACCATTGCACGGAGATGGTATTTTTTTACATAAATCGGTCCGGATGGTTTTTAATTAATAACGAATTTTGACAGTGTAAAAAAAAAAAGAAATTTCGGTCCAAATGAAAATTGAGTAGTCCAAAATAGATAGATTGAGAGTAAAAGTTGACCTCCAGTAAAATTTGAGTATGTATCCCCTCAGGTATACTGTATACATGAGGTTTATTGCATGGGAAATCAATGATCCGGATTAATTTCAGCAGTACCAAACTCAATCTGATGCCTATAGAAACTATAGGGTGTTTGTTTTGAGATTCGTGCAAGAGTAAAAGAACGGTTCGGATCTATTAATTGCACTGGATGTGAATTCGTAACATTTACCTGATGAAGCTACTTGCTGTCAAGTACTAAGCTTACCAGTGGCATAGCCAGAACTTTTGTCAGAGATAGGCAGAAAAAAAAATCATGACATGGAGAGAGAATAATCAATCTAAAATTAATCATAACTGAGTGCCATAGGCTAGAAATTGGACTGTCAAGAGTACAAGGGTAGGCAAATTTTAATTTAGAGGTAAGACAGCAATTTATATAGGGTCCTAATAAAATTTTCAAATCCAGGAGTAGGCAGTTGCCTACTCCTGTGATATGCTAGCTCCGCCTCTGAAGCTTACTGAAGCTGTAGCAACAGCTTTAATTTGGGTAAAGATATTGACAAAGTTGTTTTTCCTTCAAGCAGCCCACCAGTCATATATATAACAATTTTGTGTTTATTGGCCTTGCTTTGTGTGAAGTAAAAATATGTCTGTCAATATTTACCCTTTAATTTTGTGTAAAGAACATGCATCTCTATACAAAACTATGCATAAAATAAACAACAACATAGGTAACAGTAACACAGCAAACCTTGTAACATGGAAATTATACACTTCTTCAAGTATATTACAAAAATAAGAGCAATTAGATTATTAGAAAACTTATTTCAAATAAACCGAATAAAATATTTATACATCTGCTTACTGCAGGGTAAAACATGGTATCTCCAATGGCTTCATAAATATACCAAATAATTAGTTTATTAAAAACCTATATTACCATCTCCCACATAAACCAGGAACAGTACCATTGGAAAAAATGACATAATATAAGATTATTGAAAAAATAACACAATACAAGGGCCATCGCCATGTTTTACCCATTTTATTTGACAAGTTCTCTGTTTTTGAAGGAGAAGAATTGGGTGCCGCATATAAATCAATGGCGCCAATCTGAAATCTTGGTTGCGAATTACGGTCCCTTACAGATAGAACCCTAAATCTGTTTAAAACCGTGAAAGTGCTTTATTTTAACAACAAAATTCTTGACAGAAAACAACATAAAGATGAGGATATATGCAAAATTGAACCCCTGTCTGGTATTGAACCTGAACATGATCTTAAGCATTTTAAATTCAAACTTGAATTCTTCTAAATTTCAATATTTAAATCTATGGTTAGCATAATGGCCATGAAAGACTTTTGGGGTTATAAGGATTTATCAACCTGCTATCAGGTGCCAGCTTAGGATTTCCAGACCCAATATTAGTCAAGTTTGGGTTAAAATTACCAGTATCAGGGCCAAGCCAATTATCCGGTTTGGCACACAGTTAAATAAAACACCCCACATGCGAACAAACCCAAGTTCTTCATTAAATAACGTTTTACACAAAACAAAACAAAAAAAAATTGCACAAGATTGAGTTGTTCAGTTACTCAAGAACCACTAAAAAAAAAAAAAAACTTGACAACCTGACCCAACCAATCATCATGAATCTGACCTTGTAACAGAATACTATGACATCCTATAGAGAAATCAAATTAAGTACCTGAATGTATTAGCAACAAGTCGAGTCCCTATTTTGAATGACTTGCGTGAGAAGCGGTTTTCGAACAATTGAGAGCTCTGCTTGTCTATTACTGTCCAGCTTGAGCCTCCATCTGTGCTCGCTTCAAGAACCCTACTCAAAGAGACCCATATATTTTCAAGATAATGGGAAATATCACATAACCTTGCAAAGTGAGAACCCTATGCCTAAGTTATGGGGTTAAAACACATTGGGGTTCAAATCATATAATTTTTTCATGCGAGTATGAGAGTCAATTTTATAGTACTCGTAACATTTTACTCTAAACTATATAAAAAAATTTGAAAAATTTGTATAATCTTACCAATCCATAGGATCCCGCTCAGGAGCATCATTAGCTGACATAAGATCATAAGATTCCAAACTATACATCTGATAATCGGATGCTTTGTAAATTAGCCAACATCCTAGAAAAGTCATAAACAAAACAATAAGCTAGAATATGCAAAATTGCTAGAAATTTGGAATATAAAAAAACATGTTCCTTTGATTGAGTACCTTTCGCTCCATTAGGTTCCTCCCATTTGTTAGCACGAGTGCCTTCAAATGCTGCTGTAGCCTTAACCAACAAACTTTTGCAACTTAATACAAGAATTAGCATAAAACAAACAAGAGAGTAAGTAGAGTGAGGCTATGATACTATGCATAGCACATATTGGTCTGTATAGCAGATCAATAATAATTTTTTTCAAGGTCCCAATAATCAATCTGAACTGTTTAAGGTGATTTTCATATAAAAATATACTTGCAGACTATATTTTATATTTTTTAGAATTTTTTTACTATTTGTTTAGATAGGTAGAAAATCACTATTTTTGAATGGTCTAGAATCTTTAGATCAAGTGATTTAATTTTGTACCGATCTGAAAAATTAGTATTTTTTTTAAATGTAAAATTTGATAAACAAGTACTTTTTCATATGGAGATCATGATGAACAGTTCAGATTGATTGTTTGGACTTTGAAAATGGAGATCAAGTGATTTCTTCCATCTGAGTTTCGAACTCATGACCTCTCACATAGAGGTCATGTGTCTTAGCCACTAGACCAAATGCTAGTTCTCGATTAGATAGAAAATTAATTACTAGCTTACTATTCCAAAAGGAAGCTGCTCGCCACTTGCAATGACCATACCGGAGCAAAGACGATTCGGTCTAGGAAAAGTTATTCCTTCCCTCAGAATAACCTTATTCTTGTAACTATTTATAACCTCGTCAATCAAATCGAGTGCAACAGGCAGAGCCAAAGAGGTATTTACTGGATTCCCAGTTACAGCAACTCTGATCACTCCATCATCACCCCATTCACCCTTCAAGGAAAGAGAATCTAACAATTTTTCAATGCACCCCTTCATCTCCTCAGAAATTTCAAAGGGTTTCAAATCTAAAGAAGATTTCCTCTCCTTGAAAGGTTGACTTTCAATGTCTAAAAGAAAATCCTTTAGCACCTCCATTACATCAATGGTTTTATCTCCAAGTTGAGACAAGAGGAGAGAGAAAGCATCATATATAGCTGACACATGAGCATCTACGCATTTTTGCACGGGACAAGATGACAAATGCAGTGCTTCGGTTTCAGTGAGACCAAGTTCAGATCTTGATTTGCACCACTCAACAGATCCACTTTGCCTCCCTGCTGGTAGGGTTGATTCAGAATCTGAATTAAGATAAGATGCTCTTTCAAGCTCCTCTAGTTCTTTCCTATCACGATCAGTCAGAATTGAGAGGGCTTCAGCTGAGTAATTTCTACGGCATTGTTTTGTTATTGAAGAGAGAACTGAAGAAACAGCATTTTCAGTGGCAATTGTTCTTCTAGAAATAACCTATGCATAAAAGGTAAAGACCAAAAATAATTGATGCCAAAAATTAAATTACAGAATGAATCTCAGTACTTACTCAAAATACAAGGATATCATGTATATGCCTGAATAAAACACATATAACTTTTTTTTTTTTTTTTTTTAAATCTTCGCAGAAGCTGTGAAGTCGAGAAGGGGAATCGAACTCTCAACTTTTGAGTACAACAATCCTAAAACTTTTTCCTAGCCAATTATACTACCTCCCCTTTCTCAAACACATATATCTTTAGTAGCCCTTTTCTTCAAACTACCCAGACAAACACATATATTTGATGTTTTGAGTTTATATTGTACTTCAAAATAACTTAAAACAACGATTGAATCAAAATTGTTTTAGGTCACCAACTTACAAACCAAGCATTCACATTCCAAAATTTATTTTCAAGTTGTTTTGGAAGATAAAGATCCTTGGTGAGCTTAAGCTCGTATTAGCATTACTCATTTATGAACAAAACATAGAACAATGATGATATATCGTGCTTACGCACCTCATGCCACTTCCTGGTATAGCGTCTTGTAACATCATGAACTCCATCTTTGGCAATACCAATGACATAATTAAGTTTCTTGCCCCACCTTAAGAAAGTAGAAAGGAGCATTTAATTTATGCACAAAATCAGCAAAAGTATTCAAGCATGATTTAGCTGGTACAAAAAAATGACATACCCTTGCTCATACAACAGTGGATTATCATAAATACCTTCGCACGGATCGAGATGCATCCATCTGCAAATAGAAAAAAAAAAGGCAAGATATATACTAATTGAAAAAAAAAAAAAAAAAACATGTTTTAGCAAAGGGCCAAGGGCAGAGATGTAAGTTAGACTATATCACCTTCCATGGACTTGGGAATAACATTCCGTCCAGACATGATCAGTGAAATCCACTATCTGATGAAAGAAAAAAAAAATGTAAAAAATGTGGTCAGTGGTAAAAACCTTGGAATTTATATCACCTGAGTTAACAAAAATTTTGAGTTTAGATACGAACTGTCCGATCTGCTTAAGCACGGATATTAAAGCAGCCCTGTGCATTCTACCTCGGGCCAGATTGGCCTGGATTCTGATCGGACAGTCTGGATCTAACTCAAAATTTGAGTTACTTCAAAGGATCAGGTATCAGAATTCAGAACCTTGAGGAAACACCAATGGTTTCAACCCAAAGAGAACTTCAAATTCTCCATTTAGTAGTTTACAAGTTTGCATGGGAAAATAAACAATTAAGTGACACTGCCTTTTTAAACTAGAAAACTAACAGCTGAATATTATTTCCAAATAACCTTTAGTACATCAACATCTGGATGAAATATGACAAAAGGTGGATTAAATTTGCAATATGTATAATTATTTTGAATGTTGCAATATAAAAAGATATATTCATTTGATAAACTAACCAGGCGAGCATCATATTCAAAGGCACGACAGTACAGTGTGAAGCAGTTGGCCCACTCACCACACCGGCCCCTCCTCGTTTCTAAAAGCTGATAAAATGTCCCTAAAGAATCACTTACATTCATCCCCAAAAAAAAGGAAATTAGCAAATAGACATCACAATGATTTCATACCTTGAGAGGATCATTATATCTTGGAAAACGAGTTATACTTGAACAACGGTTGCACCTATAAAATAGATGTGTCATGATCAATGTCAGCTAAGTACATCTTATTATTAGGTTTGTGCCTCCAATTATTACCACTTCATGCGATATGACGTTTTCTTTTTTGAACATATGAAAACAAATTTGGCAAACTATGCAATGTTTAGAATTGATTGTCAAGTTTCTACTCTGCCTGAATCTTATATACATACTCCGAGCATGGGGTACATTTACCAACAGTAACATCATATATTTATTTATTTTTCTTACCTATAAACCTCAACTCTTGAACCACCATACTGGATCTCAGAAGGAAGTGGAGTACCCATGCCAATATTGCTCGTTTCATGACCACAACTGTCGCAAGGAGGTGAATTGACCCATCTAAATAAATAGAGCCATAATGAAAGAGAGATATGGTTCATATATGCAAACTTGTATCAGAACAATAAGTATACATCCATGAAAAAACAACATCTTCCATTAACATTTCACAATTGACCAATTAATTTTGGGTGGTTGTCTACTGACTATGGGAAAATTCATTGCTTGGTTACAGTAAAATAAGCAGGGATATGTTGTTCTGGTCTGAATTCTTTTTTCTGGTAAGAATTGAAAAGTCATCTTTCAAAAAATAGGAGAGACGATACTTTTTATATGTCACGCCTACTTTTTCTCTAACACAAACAGTAAAAAATAAGTCTGTCACTAGTGAATTTCTTGTCTAAACGATTCCAAGTACAAAAAAATAACTTTGTTATGTATGTGTCAGAAAAACAAAAGGTGGGATGTAAACTTTGGTTACATCTTTTCCTATTTTTAAAAATGTAATTTCCAATTCTTAGAAAATAAATTTTGGAAAATACTATAATTAAATATAATTTGGTAATCTGGTGGTTTATTTGTTACACCGAGCTGACCTCGCACCAAAAATAATTGAGAAGAAGTTCTAAGTAGAATTTAACCTGAAAGACTCTTTAAACCACAGAAGTAATTGTAGTAAAAATGAATGATCCTTTTCATCTTTTGATGGGTTGAAATTTCCTTCCTGCTCATATATTTTTTTTTCAATTATACAATGGTCCTCTCAGATCCTTCTTTTTATGATTTTTAAAGAAAATTTAGGTGCACCTTAGCTAATGAAACCAAGGCTTTCTCCTCGAGCTCATCAACTGGAACAGTTTTCTGTGCAGCCTCTTGGCGTACAGCGCTCTCATACTAATTCCAACAATTAAAACAAACAATTGAAACATTGCTTCAGCTGATACAAAGTCAATTTGTTAGGTTTTCATGACTGAGTTGGGGCTCTATTTATGCAATGATGTGTAAATTTGACCAAAACTTAATGACAAGATCACACTAGCTAGCTGTATCAATTCTGCACCAGTTGATCATGTGTATCCTTTTACCAGTAAAAAGTTAAAAACATATCACAATCATCTGGCATATGGCATGAAAAAGAGCCTTTTTGAGTAATTTAAAGGGTAATCTTGAGACCACAGGCTTCTAAAGAATGGCCCGTATTAGAAATACATATAGAATATTTCTATTTTTACTTTTAACAGGTAGATTTTACAATCATCATGTTATATGCTGTTATGCTATAGTCTGTTATAATATTACATAAAGAACTCACCATCAAAACCTGCTTCACGTAAGGTTCAACCCTACTCCTAAATTGTTCGCCATTATCTACCGCACTATACTGTTGGAGTAGGAGTGCCTCCTCTTCAGCCTATCAGTCGCAGAATAGAGAAATCAGAGATACAAAATAACCTTAGGGGTATTCATTGGATCCGGTTTATTTGGTTTTCAACCGAACTGAGAAATTTTGGATAAAATGATTAGGTTTTCGGTTTAAATGGGTCAATTTGGTTGAATTTTTGAATTACTTCGGCTTTTTATATTTGGTTCGGTTTAATTTCTCTTATTTTGGTTCAACTAAACAAACCAAAATTCAATTGATATTTACTTGAATTACTTCGGGTTTTTATATTTGGATCGGTTTAATCTCTTATTTCTGTTCGACTAATATATATCTTGATATTTATATTTATGATTATTAAATGTATCAGTGTATGTATTGAGTTTAAGCCCTTTGAAATTTAATCACTTATTTCGGTTCAACAAAAATAACCGAAATTTATTTAGGTTTTTGAGGTTCGGTTGTTATTCAGTTGACAAGTTTAATTCGGTTGGTTCAGCTAGATTTTTTAAAACCGGATAAAATTTTGTTTTGAGTATATGTTTGAACACCCCTAATTGCACTACTATATATGCTTTATATATATGTGTGTACCTGCAACATCCGAGCCAGCTCTTCATCAGACATCTCTTGGGGCTTTGATGGCTTTGATAGATCCTTAGCTTCTTCCATGGAGACCAATCTGAGCTTATCAGATAATGCATTGAGCCACCATTCTTTCTCCTCTCTCTCTCTTGAGACGAGGAAAGGTATAGTTGATTTATTCTTCGGCTTCCTCTTCCTGTGGTGGATTATTAAAGATTTGGTGTGCTCTGGTGTGGTGTGGCGGGTAAAATTTCTATGAAATGACTCTATAATTGAGATCACATTTAAGTGCGGACCCATATGTCAGATATCAAGCCCACATCTGATCTGACAAATTCAAATCCAGTTGGTACCCTCCTCTGCCTTGTAGAATGAGATAAGTATCGTTTTATTGTTTTTTTTAATATAGCACGAATCTTATAGCGAAATCCTGCAATTTAAATATACTTCCACATCCAATGGTCCGTATTATATTCGACAAGCGGGGAAATAAATAGCTCCCATCTGAATTTGAATTTGAGTTCATATTCTATGGAATTCAGAGTAGGTCTGATCGATCTCCATTGGACCTACTTTGGTTCTGTGTAATGGCCATTTGACCTGCATTAAAATTCGTGCAAACTAATTAAAATATGTGCAGGTCTGTTTTAATTTCTGTGTGTACGGATTTGAATGCTAATCGTACAGTGTTAGAGCTAATTAGACCTAAAAGTAACTCCGATGCCCATCGGACCTACCCCTTTCTGTATTCTATGAGTAACGAAATAAATATTTCATATCAGAATCCCAACCAAAGTACTAAACAGGTATTGTTAGTATCTTTATCCCTACCTTACTGATTTAAGATTATCCAAAGTTAGGAAAATTTCAAATTTCAAATTTGTATAAATTTTAAGATTTCAAGATTATCTGTGCTACGATTTCAAAAACCTACTGTATAAATTTCAAATTTTGATCTAAGTAGCTTAGTAAATTGATTATATAATGAACTTGTTAAATACTAATTTTTACTATTTTTGAAATTATTTTATTATTTTTTATAATTTATAAAAGATGGCCAAAAATGACCTAAAATATTGCCAATTTTCTTTTACTTTTAAACTATTATTTTACCATCTTTCATAAATTATAACAAATAGTAAAAAAAAATTTTAAAATAGTCAAAATTAGTATTTCGCAAGTTCATTATATAATCAATTTAATGAGCTACTTAGATCGAAATTTGAAGTTTATATAATAGATTTTTTAAACCGTAGCACGGAAGGCCTTATTCTATCAATAGCACCTAAGCCTTACTCTAGAACCAAATTAAGTACCGAACTAACATTCTTTTAACATATTTTGGTTGTTCCTGTACATTCATGTCTCTGTTCATGTAAAAAAAAAAATTAAATCACAAAATCTATTATTTGTATCATCAAAAAAATAGTATACAAGGATTAATTACTATTTGAGTCATAGTATACTAATTAATGATGTAAGAACTATAATAAGAGTACTAAAATATATATGGTTAAAATACAAATCGTGTGAACTAAATTACAGTGTTAAAATGGTATGAGCCGTGATATTTATTTGGCCCGAAATTTTTATTAATATAAAAAATAAATAATAAATTTAACAATCTATACAATTTTTTTTATGAAATTCACAATCTATCCAGAAGCTAAAACCGATGATAGTGTCATCGGTTTTAGAAAGCTAGAATCGATGACACTGTCATCGGTTTAAGTCAAGTACAATTTTTGATGCTTTCTGCACACTTTTTGAAACAACGAACGATTCAGATTAAAATAATGAACGACTCAGATTAAAATATTATTTGTAATGATTACAGAGTTGCACAAAGTTTCATCCAAATTAGATATTTTTGTTAAATTTTTATTTTTTCAAAAATAAAAAGACCATAATATTTTTTGTATTTACCGAGAAGTGACTTTTCAACCGGGATCAATAATTCAGATTCAAAGCATTTTTATTTTTTTTCTAATAACACACAAAGAAATATTTTAATTTTTCTTATAGCCATGAAAAATCCGATCTGAAAAATATTGATCCGGAATATTTATTTAAGTCTTTTTAATAAATCAAATTATCTATCTAATTTAAAAAATCTAAAAATATTTCTAAAATTTTAATAAAAAATAAATAAATTATAACATTTTCTAATTAAATAAAAAAATAAATGAAAAATTATTTTAAATTAAATTTGGATGAAAGTTTGCGCAACTCTGTAATGATTACAAACAGTGTTTTAATCTGAGTCGTTCATTGTTTCAAAAAGTGTGCAGAAAGCATCAAAAACCATGCTCGGCTTAAACCAATGACATTGTCATCTATTCTAGCTTTCTGAAACCGATGACCGATAACAATATCATCGATTTGGATAGATTGTGAATTTCACAAAAAAATTGTATAGATTGTTAAATTTATTATTTGTTTTGTTTATTAATAAAAATTTCGGTTAATTGGCACTTCAGAGCCAAGGTGCACACTCAATGCTTGTTTAACTTCAAATGTATACTTAGTTTTTTTTTTTTTTAAATTTTGCTGATTATTTTTCTATAGTTTTATGCGTTAAGAATTAAACAGACATTTTATCCGATGGACTAAGCATTGAGCGAAATTGGATTAAACTGTCTACGGTCAATTTGGCAAAAAAAAAAAAAAAAAAACAATCGATCAAACTGTGACTTAATTCGGAAGGAATAAAATATATTGAAATGGATCAGATTTGAATTCGATAGGAAATCGGGTTGAAAGTGAAAGTCGTTTTTATTTGTACCTAAAATATATGGAAAAAAAAATATAATAAATATGAATTAGTCCTTGCTTAATGTTACTATATCTTGCATTTTTTTGTAAGTTTTTTGAAAAATAATTGTCTTCTGCATCGTTTGTGAATTATATTTAATTTTACAAAGAATTAATCTATGTGAATAATTATTCTCTAGTATTACAGATTGTATGTTTTGTTGTTTTAATCATTCTGATTAAATAAAAATCATTTGCATGTTATTTTTTTTATTACAAATAGAAATGTTTACTTATTTGTTGATTGGAACCGAATTCTCTGTCTCTCCGGATGCAGAATTTTTCTGTTCCTATGTTGCTGATATACGAATTCGGAGCAAAACTAAAAATTAATATTTAAATATTTAAATCTGTCTGAACTTATGAGAGGTAGAAAAATTGAAAAGAGACTATTGTCTGTTAATGAATTGTAAAGGGACTATTGCCTATTGGTTCTTAAATAGTAACTTTCTTTTTGTAAGAAATAGAAAGACGTATCAAGTGGTTGCGACTTGTGAGTGGATTTATAACTAATTTTGCGTTTCAACATAGAAGCCGCACAGAGTTGTGCACAGCTTATATGGGGGGAAGTACGACCTGCTTGATTTTCTGTTGCAAGGTAACTTTGTTTATATTTTAGTTTGCATGAATCCATTCATAGTAACAAATTAAAAGTCGGGTTCGGTTCGATGGGTCAAAAATTTGTGATTTGGATATAATTCGGGAATGATTCGGTACAACAAGGAATAAAAAAAGAAAATCTCAAAAATAACCCCTCAAAAAAAAACAATTTTTCTAAAAAAAGAAATTTGGGTGTTTTTATCGCGAATTATTTGATAAAAGTTCAGTCAAACGAATTAAACGTGGTTCGGTGTGGAACCCCTCAAAAACGTTTTCTACCCGAATTATTCGCGTATAAAATGCGCATCTTGTTACTAGAAATTCATTAAAACTAACATGCTGCATGATTTGCTACAAAAAGGATTCCGTAGAATATTCTTAAATCACCCCATACGAAGTTCACAAGACACAAGCTTAGAAGAATAAATAAATACAAATAATTTTCTTTTTAAATGATGACCCATTCTCTTAGATATAAATTTTCAATTAAGTTAATGTTTTGGCCACATAAAAACCACTAACTTTTCACGCGGAAATGGGCATGCTCGCACAGAAATCGAATCGTGGCCGAACTTCGTGCTCATACGTCGTGCGAACTGTTTATTTACTAATTTTGCGTTTCAACTAGTGTTTTAAAATTGGAACAGAATCCTCTATCTCATAGGGCAGGATTTTCTTACTCCTGAGTTGTTGACATGTGAATCCGCGGTAAAACTAAAATTAATATTTAAATATTTAAACCTATCTAGATCTATGTGTTATCTGCACTGAGGGCAGAAAAATCCTGCCCCCGGAAGAGAGGTGACCTTCTTCCTTTAAAATTATCTATTTAGCTGAATATTGTATTCGGTTGGAATCCGCATAGAAAATAAGTATTCGGTCCAATATTCGGTTTCGAATATTTGGCTACATATTTAGCCGCATATCGGCATATTTGGCCTCATATTCGATATTCGGTTCCGCATATTTGGTCGTATATTTAGCCTCTAATGTGAAGTATTAGATATTTTCTTAATTTGCATAAAAACTAATATAAATTCTTGTTTTAAAATCCGCATATATAAATTCAAATAAAAATTCGAATATGCAACCGCATACCGTATATGCAGTATGTAGTGGTCTTCGGCATACCGCATAAGAACCGAATATTAAAACTCTGGTTTCAACATAGATGCTGCACGGAGATCTGCACACCCAAAGTCGCCATAACGATCTGCGTGATATTCTGTAGCGCCGCCATAAGTTAGTTAAGATGATTCAGTTTGGTTTAATCCATTTTAACAGTACAAGTAGCATGCTGCATTTTAACTTCAAATATTGGTTAATTTGGTTGTAGTTGAGCTGATACGTCAAGTTCATTCAGGGCATGTTCGGATGTCATGGGATTACACGCGATGGGATTTGACGGGAATGAGAACTCATTTTTGAAAAAGTGGGAACCCACGGATACGGGTACGCACAGAATTAATTATGGGAATGTATTGAATTGAGTGTTCGGTTGTACCGTGAGATTAGTTATGGGAAATTCTATTTCTCTTTGTAAAATACTTGATATTATACAATTTTTTTATTAACATGTTATCAATAATGCAATTAAATAAATAAATTAAATAATAACATAAGAAAATTTAAGAAAATAAATTAAATAATAACATAAAATAAATAAATAAATTAAATTAAATAATACAATTTTCTTTATTAGCGGTTACATTCAAGACAATTGAGTAGTTTAAAAAAAAAGATGATGTAGCATAATAACATTATTATAATTTGAGTAAGTTTATAGAAAGATTAATGTTGCATAATAATATTCTTACAATTTGACCTACGTGTTACAATCACAACAGCAGCCAACAGAAAAAAAATGAAAGGGAAAGAAAATTAAAACTTAAAAGCTTCTAACCTAAGTTTTGCTAAAGATTAACAACACTTTTCTTTCCACAGCCAATACCAATCTTTAGCAAAACTTGTGCTCACAATTTGTATGCCTAAACCGGATTGAATATACCAATACTTGATATATTTGTGCCTAAACCGGATTGATCCTCACTGGCTGTATTTATGGTTTTTTTTATTCTTTCTCATGTACCAGTACTTGTTATCATTATTTACCAGTATTATAAATCACGTATTTCAATTAATCATTACACAATAATGGACAAAAAAAAATTATACAACAAATATAAGAAAATAAAGCCTTAAGGGGCATTTATTTTTTAATGTCCCAGTGCCTGATACTGCTGCCCAAACCAAGCACCGCATTCAACCTTAATTTGCATAGGGAGCTATTGTATTGTTTGATTTTCTTGCCTAAATACTAATGACATGCTTGATTTATTTGCATATGGAGCTGGAATTTCATTTGATTTGAATAATGAAGTTATGACAAGAATGATATGCAAAATTACACATTGGTACTCTACCTTTCTAAAAATTGAATAGAGATGAAAAGACCCTTCTTGCTTCACTACATCTATATTGTATGAAAAGGAAAAAAAAATGAAATAAAGTTCTTCATTGATATAATAGTAAGTTAGAACCATCTACCATGATTAGCATATCCATCAATTTCCAAAATGAACAACTATGTTCCCAAAATATAACATCCATTCTTTACCACTACACTATGATTTTCATAAAAAGCTTCAAACCTAAGTAAACTCTAATATTTCCAAAATAACAAATTTCTAACCTTATAGTTTAGACTTGGACAGCTCAATCATCTCCTTGATCCATTCCGTTCTTCACTTGTAGATAGGAATGTCTCACGGGTCTTAGCCTTTGTGATGAACAAATCACTTGCATAACACAAAGTCAAGCATGTTAAAATCTGGCAATTGTTCATATGCCTCCATTGCAGCAGCAACCAAATACTTGTCAGCACGATCAACACTCTTGTTTGCACTTTTCTCCATGACAACACAATCAATTCTTGTCAGCACGATCAATACTTGTCAGCGTGATCAACACTCTTGCTTCATTGCTATTTTTTTTTAATTCTGATAGTGCTTATCAGATATATTACATCCATTTATGTGCTCCTCTCATAAAATTACATCACTGCAAAGCTACCAGTAAAATACTAGAAACAGTAATGTCACCCTTAAACAGCCCCAATTAGCCACCCGACCTCCATGTGGCCCCAAGCAACACAAACAGTACTAACAATACTGGAGCCACAGTAAAGCTTCCCTCTTTGCTATTTTTGTTTGACTGAAAAGGTTGCTATATTTTAATCTTAAAGCAATCAAGTGCTGAAAGGTTATTTTCCTCTTTTTATAGATGTATTTATTAGGTTGCTCTAGATATGTCTACTCAAAATTGCTATTTGTAATTGTCTCTCGTGACGAATTTCTCAAAATAAAAAATTATGACATTGCCTTTTTCAAAAATTCGGACTCTCTAGTGCAATTGACTCTGACGATGAATGCATCTACAATGAAATCCTGCCTATTTTATCATTGGAGCTTAAATTGAAGAAAAAACAAGTTTAAGAGGAGCAAAATAATATAATCAATGGAAAAGCTCAAGCAGCTAGTTAACGATAGATGAAATCAATGAATATACCTTCTCCAGTCATGATTGAAGCAAAATCGATGCTAATAGCTCTTCCCGTCGAGTTTCCGCTTCTTTCTCCTCCGCTCCCGCTCTCGCTCGACTTTCCCGCGCACAACTCTTTCTCCCGCAAAAATGAGAATGAGAAAAAGTGTTCCAAGAGAGAAATAGCAGTAGGCCCCGCACGAATTGGGAAAATGAAAATTGAGTCGGACTCAATTTTTGTTTTCCCACCATTTTACGTTGTTTGGGGAGAAAGTTGGGAAGAAAGGAAGGAACTCACTGGGATAAAACTAAGCATCCGAACAGGCCTAGGATTTAGGAATTGAATTAGCGTGAAACCCATGGGTTCCCATTTTGAACCCAAACATCCGAACAGGCCCTCAAAGAATTTAACACTTTTGAGTTTTGAGCCCAAACTGCATGTTAAGCTTATTTTATTGTGGGCTAGAAAATTGCTTCATGGGCCTTACGTTGGCCTTGTGGTTCGCTACTCTAATATGCTAAGCCGACAATATGAATGATATATATTTTATTGAGAAAATATATACTTAATTATATGACTTTTGAAAATTTATAATTTGTGTGTTATTTGAAATTAAACTGGAAACTATAATCCAAATGAAAATTGAGTAGTCCAAAATAGATGAGGGAATTTCATGTATCCCCTCAAAAACTTCAATATTACGTATTTTCTCCTCCAAAATCAATAATTACATATTTATTCTTTAAAATTGTCAAAAGTCACATATTTGTCCAATTCAACATATTTAACATTAACTTTATATTAATTTCCATTTTATCCTGGTTAAAATAAATTAATTCTAGTGTCCATCTGATTTGTCATTACCAGTCTACACGAATGATACCAGTAAGGCACCATTTACACTCCATTTAGATAACCCACTTGAATAGTATAACAATATTAACTATTGAACAACTACACGAATGATACCAGTAAGACCAAATTTTATACTTTTTTAGAATTTTTTACAATAATTTGGTCTGCAAGTACATATAATTTTCTATCTATCTTAAAAAATAGTAAATTTTTTTGAAAAATATAAAATTTGGTCTGCAAGTACATATTCATATGAAAATTATTTTGATCAGTTCGGATCAACTGTTAGAATTTAAAAAACAAAAATATTAATCCGTATTACAGACTAAATCATGATATGCATAGTATCATAGACACTCTTTGATAAATATATGAGTTTTTTAGATTTTAAAAGATAAAATATGTAATTATTGATTTTAGAGGGGAAATATGTAATATTGAAGTTTTTGAGAAGTATACATGAAATCCCCCCTAGATAGATTGATGGTAGAATTGACTTCCAGTAAAATTTGAGTATGTATCCCCTCAACAAATACATCAGTTTAACAACATAAGCACCAGAATACAACAAAAATCCAGATCAAAACCTAATAGACAAAGCACTTAAAGCTGACTCCAATCTCCATAGTCTTCTTCATCCAAGTGTCTTCCAAACATGAATTCACATCCTCTCTCTTACTGCACATTTACTGCACAAGAGAAACTTTTACAATTATTAAATTTGGACCATTCATTTTTGCTTGCACGAATCTCAAAGCCCAATAATAATGGCCCCTATTTCCTCCCGAATCTCAAACCGTAAAGTGGGGCCCATCCCTTTGTAGTAATCCTACAGAGGATACGGATCCACATTGGACTTGGAGGTTGCCAGCCCCAAAATGCTCCAAGGTAATCTCCAAAAAATCCTCCTGCTATTCCTCCTGACAACCTTCTCCATCCGTTGCCATCTCTACTGCTATTGTCTGATCCATCCTTTGTTCCTTGCATGGTTTCATATCAACCCAAAAGAAGAGAAGAGACTATGTAAATTTAGATCGATGGCTTGTATTTACACTATTAAATCTTTGGGCGACAAATTGCCGCTTTTTGTCATGGAATCTGCACAAGCTCCGTCTACTTCGTCATCATCTTCTGCAGTAGATCAAAACCACCAAATTAAGGCTGAATTGAAGAAATTGGTGACGGTCACGCTGTACGATGTAGCGCACAGGGAGATCAGAAAAAGGTCAGTCAAGCTCTGGTTGAAGGAGCTGGAGAGAGATGCGTATGATGGAAAGGATGTGCTGAATGAGTAACTAATTTAATACTTTTTACTCATAGGTCAGTCAAGTCTTGGGTTAGGGGCCAACAACTCGGAAGTGGGGCCTTCGGCACAGTTTATGAGGCGATTAGCAAGTAAGTCTTTATTTGAACTTTTCTTCTTTACATTATATAAAGAAGTTGATTCTAGAGTATTACAAAAGGGCCGGGCAGGGCAGTGCCCGGGCACGGGCACGGGCGTCATGGGCACAAGAGCACACGGGCACACGGGCATAACGGGCCGGGCATCACGGGCAAAAAAAAAAATTTCTGCTCTGTCCGTTTAATGCCCGTGCCTGTCACGGGCGCGGGGGCAGGACGGGCCGGGCACCGGGGGCAGGACAGGCAGGGCATTTTTTTTTTTTTTTTTTTATAAATTCAAATTATAAATAATTATAAATCCAAATTCATACAAATTTAAATTCATTTGACATGGTTGTAACTCAATAATTTTTGTTATAATAAAATATAAATTAAAAATTTCTTAAATCAATTACTTTAAGTAATTAAGCTATTATTTTAAAACAATAGATTAAAAAATAAACGACATTTTTTGGCACTAAACGACGTTTTTTGGCGATTCTGATTTTCCGGATACTCGGGGTAAACGCCGGGTGACGGTCGCCACCGTCTCGTCCTCCCCTTTCCGAATTGACGTCATACGCGTCAATCCGACTTTCCTAGCAAAAGTTATGGCCGTTTAAAGTTTTAAAAAAATATATCTCATTTTTGAATTTTAAAAAAAAAAAAATGGAGAGGGTGGGTCATTGGGGTGGAGTGGGGGCGGGGGAGGGGGAAATTTGAATTTTATTTTTGAAAAAAAAAAAAAAAGGGCACGAGCAAGGACGGGGCACGGGCACACGGGCGCACGGGCACGGAGGGCCGGGCAATCACGGGCGAGAAAAAAAAAAAATAATGTCCCGGCCCGTTAACGCCCGTGCCCGTGTGCCCGTGTGCCCATGGGTGCCCGTGGCACGGGCACGGGCAGGACGGGCGCGGGCACGGGCAGGGCACGGGTAGGGCACGCCCCCGGGGGCAAAATTCGAACACTAGTTGATTCCATTTCTATATTTACATCATCCTGATCATTACCAAATCCACACCAATTAATGATACTGCAAAAATCTTTCACTATCCGTGAGGGCAAATGTGCCCTTTGCCGACAGTTTCTTTGCAGATACTCTTGTCGGTAATACTGATATGCTTAGAAAAAGTGATTTCTGTCGATGTACCCTCAGCAATATTCACTTTTTATCCTCGGTAATATGCTGAATGAAATGTGAAAATTACTTTGCTGACAATATTAGGCTTGGTAGAGAGAGAGCAGCTTGGGTCCGATGCCCATCGGACTCAAAATGAGTGCGATGAGCTCCATAGCCGTCCGATTCGATTTAAGATATGTGCAAATCACTTTGATATACGTGCACAATTGCTTTAATATCCGTGCACACGGATCCTAAAGTAGATCGGACGGTCATGGAACCCATCGGATCAAAATTTGAGTCCAATGGGCATCGGAGCCAAATTTGTCCCTGGTAGAAATGGAATTTTTAAGTGTGGACTAGAGACTCAATCACTAATTGTGTTTTTTACACTGTATTTTATCACTCTATATGCAGTGAAGGATATTTCTTTGCGGTTAAAGAGGTGTTGATTAATCAAGAGACCAACGTTCAGGAAAGTATCACACAATTGGAACAGGTCGGTATAAAATTTTGAATTTCAAATGGAAATACAATATGTAATTGACCTTTTATATATTCTCAATTTGCAAGCCTGGGATGTGCTGTGTTTTTCTAATTTCAGGAAATTGCTCTTTTGAGTCAGTTTGAGCATGAGAATATAGTTCAATACTACGGAACCGACAAGGTAAATTTTAGACTCTTTCTATTTTGTATGTTCTACAATGGTGCAAGTTCAAGGAAATTTTAAAATTAACAGGTATAACATTATACCAGGAGGAAACAAAATTGTATATCTTTCTAGAACTAATGACACAAGGCTCTCTTGCATCATTGTACCAAAAATACCATCTACAAGATACGCATGTATCAGAGTACACAAGGCAAATACTACACGGGTTGGTGTATCTTCATGAAAGGAACATAGTTCACAGGTAGCAAAATTAAAATTATTGTTACAATTTAAAAAATTTGATTTATATTCTATATCTTTAGTTTGATCCCCTATTGGGTAGGGGCTTTTAATTTGGTTAGGGGTCGCTCACCATACTAAATCATTACTCTGTAAGACCTGCAAGTCCCAATAGAACATTATTTCTCTCCGATCTGTATAGAATGTTATGAACAATATTTCTTGTTTGGATTTTAGGGATATAAAATGTGCTAATATATTGGTTCATGCAAATGGATCGGTGAAACTCGCTGATTTTGGGTTAGCAAAAAAGGTTTGTGGACACTTTATATCTACATCATGTTGAAGAATTGATTATCTGTATTGAACTATTGATTGCTAAATATAATTGATGTTGATTAAGTACATGATTATTTTATTTAATTATTCAAACTCAGATAACCAAGATTACCATCCTGAAGTCAACCAAAGGAAGTGTATATTGGATGGCTCCGGAGGTAAGTTTTGCCTCTTGAGTTCAAAAAGTTGGGAAATATTTGAAGGGTTTGTTCTGCAAAATCTTTTCGTTTCATGCATATCACAAGCATAAGTCCCTTTGATTATTAAGAAACAGCTAGTAGTATTAATGTACTTTGTGTGTTCATGCTTGTGATATGTTTGTTAATTGCTGAGTTGTTGTTTCATAATAAGTAGTGAAATGTGACTTTGTAGTTGTTAATTCTCCTGCAGTTGTTTTAACTTTTGTTGAATTAATAAAAACAGATGTCAAAACTACTGATGCAGATAATCGTTTGTGTAATTGAGTTCTCTTTCTTCGTTTTTTTTCAGGTTGTAAACCCTAGAAAAGCTTACGGGCTAAAGGCAGACATCTGGAGCTTGGGTTGCACTGTACTTGAAATGTTAACCCGCGAGATTCCTTACCCTAATTTGGAATGGGTAAGTACAATCTTTTCACAGACTCTCTCTCATTCACTCTGTTTTTTTTTTTTTTTTTTTGTGTTATTTTTTCTTAAAGTAATTCACAGTGCATACTGCTACTGAACAGACATCATGTAACTTGCTGGTAATTTTTATGTGTGTAGGTACATGCTCTCTTCAAGATAGGAAGGGGAGAGAAACCACCGATACCTAATTATTTGTCAACAGAAGCACGGGATTTCATCATGCAATGTGTCAGAGTGAATCCTGATGACCGCCCATCGGCAGTACAGCTGTTAGAGCATCCATTTGTAAAGATAACTCTGCCACTCCACTGTTCTCCTACTGCCTCTCAATCCTATCCGTCTCAAACCGATACCTGGACTTATAAAATGAAAAAGAAAAGAAAAAGAAATGTATGTGACTTGAGTTACTTCGTCACTCCTCAGGTAGATATCGATTGCTCAAGTCAAGCGTAATGAGTGATATTTGCCAACAAGTTGTGTAGAATTTCAAAATGTATATCTCAGGTAAAAAAAAATAGTACTTGTGCTAGATCAAATAGATTGCTTCGGAACAATACATAAATGTAAAACTGGTACAGAGAAAATGAGAGAAATTGTTTATGCTTCGGACAATTTTAGGTGATGCCTAGCTTGGTGTCAGTTGATTTATAGAGGCAGGATTATTTTACAAAGCGAAGCGTAGTCCGTTACCATTTCAGCATAACCCTCATTTCTTTTCCTCGAATACAAAATCAAAGTGAGACTATATTTCTTTCCTCTTTTTTTTTTTTTTTTTTTTTTTTTTTTTACTTTTCACGCAAGCCATTCAACTCAGGAGTGTTTACATGTTTTGGTAGGCATGCCATATGATACTATTACATACAGCAAGCTGTCATGGATGAAATTTGTTGAGTAGAACTAGCTAGGGTACGTATTATGGCTTAAAAAACCTATCATATAAATTTTAAATTTTGATCTAAATAGCTCAGTAAATTGATTATATAATAAACTTATAGAATACTAAATTTTACTATTTTTGGAATTTTTATTTTTATTTTTATCATTTGTGAAAGATGACAAAAAATAATTTAAAATATTGCCAATTTTTTTTTAACTTTTAAGCTATTTTTTACATCTTTCATAAATCATAAAAATAATTTCAAAATTAGTATTTTATAAGTTCATTATATAATTAATTTACGGAGCACTTAGATCAAAATTTGAAGTTTATATAATAGATTTTTAAAACCGTACCACCGAAAGCTTTATGCTATCAATAGCACTTAAGCTTTACTCTAGAACCAAATTAAAATTAAGTACCAAACTAACATTCTTTTTTAACATATTTTGGTTGTTTCTGTACATTCGTGTCCCTGTTCATGTAAAAAAAAAAATTAAATCACAAAATCTATTGTTTGTATCATCAAAAAAATAGTATACAAGGATTAATTACTATTTCAGTCATAGTATACTAATTAATAATGTAAAGAACTATAATAAGAGTACTAAAATATATATGGTTAAAATACAAATCGTGTGAACTAAATTACAGTGTTAAAATCGTATGAGCCGTGATATTTAATTGGCACTTCAGAGCCAAGGTGCACACTCAATGCTTGTTTAAATTCAAATGTATACTTAGTTTTTTCCGATTTTTTTTTTTAATTTTGCTGATTATTTTTCTATAGTTTTATGCGGCAAGAATTAAACAGACATTTTATCCGATGGACTAAGCATTGAGCGAAATTGGATTAAACTGTCTACGGTCAATTTGTCAAAAAAAAAAAAAAAAAAAAAAACAATCGATCAAACTGTGACTTAATTCGGAAGGAACTCTAGGAGATTTTTTTTTTATAAAATGTAAATAAAAATAAAATAAAATCAAGAAACGGATTGATTACTTTTTAAATTACAAAAACTATCAGAACGAAAAAATTTCGGAATTTGCAAGGGCACGTATATCCTTCTTGTATCGCAATCAGTAGAATGAACTCCAGACCAAACGATTGGAATTCAGTGTCAATTGAGATACAAGAGGTCTATTTTGAGATTCGTGTCAGATTAAAATTGATGACTCAAATCTCATTCTACCCAGTCAAGTATTGCAATGGATCAGATTCGAATTCGACAGGAAATCGGGTTGAAAGTGAAAATCGTTTTTATTTGTACCTAAAATATATGGAAAAAATATAATAAATGTGAATTAGTCCTTGCTTAATGTTACTATATCTTGCATTTATTGTTAGTTTTATGAAAAATAATTGTCTTCCGCATTGTTTGTGAATTATATTTAATTTTACAAAGAAATAATCTATGTGAATAATTATTCTCTAGTATTACAGATTGTATGTTTTGTTGTTTTAATCATTCTGATTAAATACAAATCATTTGCATGTTATTTTTTCTTACAGATATGTTTATTACAAATAGAAATGTTTACTTATTTGTTGTCCATTAATGAATTGTATAGGAACTATTGCCTATTGGTTCTTAAGTTGTAACTTCTTTTTTAGAAATAGAAAGATGCATCAAGTGGTTGCGACTTGTGAGTGGATTTATAACTAATTTTGCGTTCAACATAGAAGCCGCACAGAGTTGTGCACAGCTTATATGGGGGAACTACGACCTGCTTGATTTTCTGTTGCAAGGTAAGTTTGTTTATATTTTACTTTTGCATGAATCAATTAAAACTAACATGCTGCATGATTTGCTACAAAAAGGATTCCGTAGAGTATCTTCAGAGGAAGAAAAAATCACCCCCACAACGAGTCCGTATCCTCTGAGATATCTCAATTTTTGCATGACCGACGTGTCCGGTGCCTATTCGGGGAAGCGTAGGGGGCCCATTTTATTTGGACTTTGAGATTCCTGTAGAACGTATTTGAACGATTGAGATATTTCAAAAAGTCACGCAAAGTTTGAGATATCTCAGAGGATGGGAATTCACGACAATCTACGTGATATTCTGTTGCGCTATAAGTTTAGTTAGGATGATTCAGTTTGGTTTAATCAATTTTAACAGTACAAGTAGCATGCTGCATTTTAACTTCAAATATTGGTTAATTTGGTTGTAGTTGAGCTGATACGTCAAGTTCATTCAAAGAATTTAACATTTTTTTGAGTTTTTGAGTCCAAAATGCATGTTAAGCTTTGGGCTAGAAAATTGCTTCATGGGCCTTACGTTAGCCTTGTGATTCGCTACTCTAATATGCCAAGCCCACAATATGAATGATATATATATTTTATTGAAAAAATATATACTTAATTATATGACTTTTGAAAATTTATAATTTGTGTGTTATTTGAAATTAAACTGGAAACTATAATCCAAATGAAAATTGAGTCGTCCAAAATAGATAGATTGAGGGTAAAATTGACCTCCAGTAAAATTTGAGTATGTATCCCCTCAGGTACATGAGGCTATTGTATGGGAAATCAATGATCCGGATTAATCTCAGTCGTACCAAACTCAAATTGTGTCTATGGAAACTATAGGGTGTCCGTTTTGAGATTCGTACTAAATTAAAAGAACGGTAAGGATCTATTAATTGCACTGGATGTGAATTCGTAACATTTACCTGATGAACTCAGCTCACTGACAGCTGTAGCAATAGCTTTAATTTGGGTAAAGATATTGACAGAGCTGTTTTTCCTTCCAGCAGTCCACCAGTCATATATATATATAGACACACACACACTCACACACACTAGTATTGTGCCCGTGCGTTGCAACAAAAATATATTATAAAATTGAATATAACATGAAGATATCTTTTTGTTTGACATTCACACAAAATTAAGAAAAAAATATTAAATGAAAAAAATAGATCAAATATAATATGAAAAAAGTTCTTGAAGTATCATTGCCAGTGTGATCCTCTTTGATATAGTGTAACATTTGTGAAAATGAACAAACAAATATGAAAAGTATATTAATAAAAAAATAAAAAAATGAACAATATTTATGAAAATGCACACATTAGAACAACGAGCATAGAGTATTTTCTTACTTTTAACCAACAAAAGAATGAAGCCTTTGTCTTTAAAAAAATCTGCTAAAAAATTATATTGTTGGAATATTACTCAAATCATATAATAACTAAAAAGAGTAATAATTCAACAAAAAGTTGATAATCTTTATTTAAAATAATAAACGAATTTAATTAACCTGCTAAAAAAATAATTAATTAAGCTGTATTTTTTTCTAAGCTAGAAGGTCGATATTTCTTATATCCTCTTAACTAATAATAAAAAGATACAATATTTTCTATATCATCTCATATTTATGAACACTCTACTATATGTATGTTTCATAAAATCCTATATTTTTTTCTTGAAAATTTTCATTCTCTGTACAATATTTTTATAACTTGCAGGTTAAATGAATCCATTTATTTCATAAGATATGCTATAAATACATGAATAAGAGAAAATGAAGAAATAAGAAAATAATTTAATTAAATGAATCAAAAATAGATTTAAGAAGGAATAATAAAATAATGTGACAAACTATATAGCAGTATGTGTGGCGAGTATATTTTTAACTAAATTTAGACTTCTACACATAAAATAGATGTATTTAATCAAAAGAAGACATATTATGTGATTTGAGGGTTGATATTAAATATGAAAATTCATATTTCAATTTTAGCTATTGGGGAATCAAGACAACTACGTGCATTATATAAGAATATAGATATATATACACATTTTGTGTTTATTAGCCTTTCTTTGTGTGAAGTAAAAGTTTGTCTGTCAATATTTACGCTTTAATTTTGTGTAAAGAACATGCACCTTCTGTGTTTTCTAATTGAACCGAGGGATTAAGTTGTCTAGCTTTCAAAAAAATTATACTCATCAAAGTTATAACCGTACGTAATCAAGAATTACAAAATTAATACACAAATGCCTCATATTGGGGAATCAGAGGTGGCAGAGGCGAATCCAGGATTTTCATCATGAGCAAAAAAATATCGAATCAGGTTAAAACTCATTAACTAATTGAATACTCGATAAAAAAATAATAATTTGACTTAAACTTTCTAATATTTTGACTTGTAATTTCTAATGTTCTAGCTTATAATTATAATCACCAATCATAATTCAATAAATTTATATTAATTGTAATCCTAAATTTAACCCAAATTACAAATTAAACATTTAGAGGGGGCAAAAAAAAATTTCATAGAGGAGCAAAGTCGATTGGAACCGTTAATTCTGTGGGTCCGCCCCTGAGAGGTGGTTTGATCCGATATCAAGTCATCATCGTCTAATCCTCATCAAATTTACTCATAAAACTTTAAATTCAGATAAAAAACGCACACATCCTGATACTTATTAGACGGCTTATCAGACCGAATTTGATCCAATACCCATTATACAGCCTGAAATGCTTAATCTGTTTATCAAAATTTGTATCAAATCGTGGATTTTTGTATCTCCATCTTATCATTTCTAAAGGAATTTATTCAGAACGGGTCATTTTTGGGAAATAATGGTAACATATATCATCTTACAAACACACATATATTATACTGTATACATCAAGCTCACTTACATCCAACTGTATTCAAAACAGAAATTAATGTGACATATTCATACAGCAGGCACAAAACTAAAGCACACACATACAAATATAGCAGTGCAGTGTATATACTGTATAGCAATTTTACTCTTTTAGTTACTGCGACTAAATACAACATGATCTTGGGGCAAGAAATGGCACACTGGTACAGTACCAGGTTTCACATTCAGCAGTTTAAATGCAATGTGTTTCGGGTTCCATGCTGATGTATCGGCATGGCAAACAGCCACAGCATTGACCACCGTCCCGTCTTTGCCCGTCATCTTCACCGTGTAACCCTTGGTTGATTTTGCCAGGTGACAGTAAAACACAGCATAAGCATATGTTTGCTGATGGCATGCTACAAGCTCATCTTGTGCCAAGTTTTTAACCCCTGAAGCGACAATTGTGTACTCTTGCGTCCGTGTCTCATCCTTAGAATGAACTGTTGTTGAAACCTATCAGAAGAACAATATATATTATTAACAATATAAGGATTGATTTTTCATCACTGAATATTTTTGCCCTTATGTGTTCGACATTTTTAAAGAAAGCTGTCAGAACTGGGATTACCGCTTTGATATTTTTTGTGCCGAGATTGGCAACGCTGAAATCCACCATTGATTCAAGAGAAGTGGCGCACATCTTCTTCTCCCCTTTCATCCCTGGATCCTCACACTCTCTCAGAGTCTCCTTCATTGCTTCCTCCTTATCAGAACCAGGCTGAACTGAGAACCGGCTAACTATCTCCGGTAATTTCTTCGAAGAAAATGGGATTGACTCAGCCTCACTTCTCGGCAAAAACTTAGCATCTGCATCTCTTTTCCCAAATTCCATTTTCAATTTGGAACCAGGATGCAAATCTTGTTCTAAGAAAAAGAAGTTAATCTGACGATTATCGAGCAGTTGCTCAGCGGTGGCAGCATAATTGTACTTGAAGGGATTCACATTAACTCTGTAATGGGGTCTTCCATACTTTGGTTTTACATGTACATTGACTCCACCATGGCCTACACCCACAGTTGTGCCGCCAGGTGTTCCCTTTCCGGCAGCGACGTGGACCCCGCCCTTACCGACTCCTACTGTGGTAGCACCAGGTTTGCCTGTGCCGGCATTCACGCCAACACCTCCTTTACCTACGGACACATAGGTACCGGTCTTGGAATCCATGGCGGTGTCTGTTGATGGAATGAGTTTGCAATCAGAATATATAAGATTCAATATTTTAGTATGGCATAAAGTTTGTTTACTGATTTAGTTTTTCTGGTAAGGATTCAATAAAGGACAGATTAATTTATCCATACTGTATGTTATTTGGTATTGTTATCTACCAATGCTTTATTCAATAAATACAAAAATTTAGAAAGTTTGGTTTCTATGTATATGTACAGACATTAATCGATCCAGTGATTATATCAAGTACTAATATATATGACACTTTGGCAGCAATGATTGGATTAAAATAAAGATATAATGACCGGACAGATTCTGCCAATGTTTCAAATAAAGATAGAGAGAGAGTTGACCAGAGCTTAAAAGATCACTGATGGCAGTAGGCATATGAGTATTGGGTAAAACAGTGTGCCAGTAAACCTGACCAGGCAGTAAAGCTGCATTGCTTGCTACAACTCCAATCTACAAATAACACAAACCCAAATAAACCATTAAAAAAAAAAGAATTGTATGGCAAGATGCAAATTAATATCCTTTGTATATATTAAATATGTGAGCCATATATTGTCAAGAGATTTTCTTTTATAAATTAAAGGGATTGATTGTTTTTTTCCTGTTCGAAAATAGATTAAACCGCACCGATGTTACGGTTCTACCGTATGCAAGTTATGGTTCCAGTGTTTTTCAGACGCTAAATCCCATCTTGATTACATTTTTGCCTAAAAGTTATATGGTAATGGTGAGATTCCATCTATTTTTTTTTTTTTAAGAAAAAAAAAATCTCTTTTCCCAATAATTGTTTTCTTTAATATATAAAAAAAATCCTACATAAATTGCTTTTTTTTTTTTATAATTAAGTACATACCAGGAGAGAGCAAAGGAGGGGTAAGAAACTATCCATAAGCAGAATTGAGATTTCTGAAAAATGAACAAGTTTTGAGAGAACAAACAGAGCACACACTCTCAGAATGCATAGGAGTAGTGATATGGGTTTATATAAGGGAAGATGCCTTCATGTGATTATCACGACTTTTTTGTTGAACACCTAGAAACATAACCATATTAAATAAATTAATGCCGATTTCACATCCTCTCCATTGCTGTATAAATGTAACTCTAGATATAAAATAGGGTCACCCCTTTTTTTAAAATAAAATTTACCGACATCTCTTGATATCACCCTTTTTAGTTGTTATTTTCATATTGGGAAGATTGGTTATTTGCCACTCCAAAATATTCAAATATGAAAAATACCATCACAAAATTATAAATCTAAAAAATGCCACTCTAAACTTAGTTAATTCTTAAATTTACCACAAATACACAATTTTTATACTTTATTTTAATAAAAATTAATTGAAAATACAGTTTTGAGATACATGTAATGAGGAGTCTGATGGGTATATAGAGAAATACATAAATACGTATCTCAAAACTGTATTTTTTAGTTAATTTTTAATAAAAAGTATAAAAATTGTGTATTTGTGGCAAATTTAAGAATTAACCAAGTTTAGAGTAGTATTTTTCAGATTTATAGTTTTGTAATGGTATTTTTCAGATTTATAGTTTTGTGATGATATTTTTCAGATTTGAAGGTTTTGGAGTGGTAAATAACCAATTTTTCCTTTTATGAATAATATCATACAGATTTTACATCTAGATATGGGGGTGTTGTAGACTAATGAATCAGAGGGGAAATTCCTCATTAAAGGAAAGAAAGGGGATGACAATGAGGGAGACGAACTCTCCGAACAATAAAACTTACACCCTGATTTGAGGGTGACAGATTTCGTCAAAATCTACGTGACGCTTTCCTCCGAACAGTACCCGCTCCCTCCCGTTCCCCTCTGCAACCTCTTCGATTCCCCTCTTCTGAAGCAGGTGAGCTCGTCTGGTCAACCCTGATTTTGCGAGCTCTCACCTCTGCACAGTGAATTTGTCGTTTCCTCCCTCTGCGTCTCCGTTTGGAGCACAATCTAGTACTAATACTGTCAATTTTCAATCCAGTATTTAGCAAATGGAACCGGACTCCTCCAGTATTTAGCAAATGGAGGGGAGAGGTGCACTTAATAAAGGAACTCAACTGCCAGCTGCTCAAACCCAATGCAGTTGTACGTGGCCCTTGTGAGGTATTGGCACCGTACATCAAGATGACATGGACGTTTTTCAGAACACGTGTACGGCTGCCTATTCGTAATTTAAAATAAGATATGATTTTAAATAATTTATTTTCTTATAATGTATATAAACACTTCAGAAAAAAAAAAATAGTATTGTAGTTTTTGCGGTCTTCCAAAATAGTTATGGTAATTATATATAGTATGGAAATTTTGCAGATACTTGAGTGCAGTTATTGTCATCAGCTTCCATAAATTTTTCATTAAATTTTGCAGTTACTTGAGTGCAAAACACAATTAATGTAATTAAACTTAATTGAGAGTGATCTTTCATGAACAATACAAAGGCTTCTATTATTCAATTAATTAATAGCGGGGCTAAAAACCACCATAAAATATGTATGGTTAAAAAATCAAATAGGAAAAACAATGTGTACTATTAATTTTCTTGTTGATCTACTGTTACAAACTGGCCATAGACACATTAGGTGATACTTTAATTGTAGAAAATCATAATGGATAATGCATGCCTAGCTACCAGTACCCATATGCATTAATTAAATAGAACATGTACATGCTTTAAACGCTGCGCTGCAAAGTAGCAGCCTTCTAGATAGTGAGTGTATATATATGAGAAGGATGGTGATTGGTGAGTGTATACTGTATAGTGTATAGCAGTCTCCTAGATTCAATTGTAAATGTGGATTCGATTCCTACCTTGAGTTCCACTTCACTGTCTTTTGGTCTTACCGAATTACACCTTCTATTTTTAAATTTTAAATAGTTGATTTAAACTGTTTAACATGTTTGATATATTAAAATATGTTTGCAGATCAAATTTTATATATTTTTTTTAATTTTTACTATTTATTAAGATAGGTACAAAAATTCAATAGTCTAAAAATAATGATTTTATAAAATACTTAATAAATAGTAAAAAAATAAAATAAAAACAATATAAAATTTGGTTTCTAAAAATATTTTAATATGGAGATCATATATTTTGATAGGTTTGAATCAACTGCGGAGACTTTAAATTTTTTAAAAATAGATGCATTCGCCAAGTGTCTTAATTTCACGATGCATTCGGCATTCCCATCATGGTAGATTGGCAGTAAACATTAATGCATCTGAAACAATAAATTAATATAATAAATTAAATGTAAGGTAGTTGGGAATCAAGAACTGCTGACAAATTAATTAATGACTATATATATATGCATCTCTTTGGAAAAAAAAATGTTGTTCCTTTTAAACAGCATTTTTCTTGTATAAATTCAATCATTAGTTTGCTCTAAGATCCATGCTAATTTAATTTCAAAGAATTTCTCAGAAAATCAATAGCGCGGAAAACGATGCATAATCTTCATAATACTATGCTTATTTTTCTGATTGCATGTGACCTTACTTTTGTCTAATTATATTTTATCAGTGTGTGTTAATTGTTGCATGCCACCAAACAGCTCTATATATGATAATGTCAGGAATCCAGAAACATTTCAAGGAACATTTTCATGCACCATATATATATATTTGAGTTTTTTTAGTCAATCTTTTGAATCACGTTAAGATTTGTGCGTACTTGACTTGCACAAATTTTGATGCGGATCGAACAGTTTGTCTGATCAGACACGAGACTGCCCTCGGCCGATGGATTTCGTATCATCTTACAAATCTTAGCCTCTGTTTAATTCGTTGGTTTGTCACCCATTAAACCGAATATCATCAGCTAATCTAAGCCCTGGAGTTCTGATAGCGAAGAAAATATATAGTTGCATGATATATATATATCTTATTTTTTTTTTCCATATCAAGTAGTTGAAAAAACACTCACATATGCTGCTAGCCTGCTACATGAATACAGATACGAACATCGCATTTAATACAATGCATGCTTTTAGGAAAGGGAAACAATCTTTTTGTAAAACTAACATGTGGCACGTATTATATGTTATATACATATTATTTTAGACGTATCCTATGAAATCAAATCATGATGAACAGTGCAATTTCTTCCTGATAGTGAGTTTTGACAGATATATGGTTAGTTATTAGTTGAGTTATTAAATACAATTTGACGCATATGGTTGCCTAAATAACTCTCCAACTGTTTCTGTACATACATTTGGAAAGGTTCTATGAGAGAATTAAAAAAAAAATTCAAAACCAATAATTATACAAAATATATTTTCTCGTAAATTGTTGGTAAAAGCTGTATTTTGCATAAAGTCATTCTACTATTTAATATCCACAATATATTCTTTCATTCGGATTTCAAACCTGCAATCTTTCAACATTTTGCATTTGTAATGAATCCAATAATTTGACAACTCAATTCATGATATCTATACGTAAGTTGAATTTGAAATGAACAAAATATTTCAAAATAAGAGTTCGGTGTCTGATCTATATAAAGGCAAATCCAAGTTTCTTTATTTACTTATGGTTCTCCACTTCTCCTACAAGGGGCACAATTCAAGGAGGGCGGATCCCATGAGATTATCATATTTTACATGACTAATGTGTCCGGTGGCCTATTCGGAGATGGCCCTGTGCAGAACTTATTTGAACGGTTGAGATCTTCCAAAAAATCACTCAGAATATGAGATATCTTAGAGGATGAGAGTAGGGGTGTCAATGGGTACGGTATGGGTCGGTTGGAGGCATTTTCATACTCATACTCTATCTTTACCCATTAAGAATTAACATTATCCTACCCTACTCTTACCCGTTAATATTATCGGATAACGAAACGGTAGCAGGTGAATGACGGATAATACTAATATAATAATTAATTTTATAATATTTTATAAATAAAAATAAAAAAATTCATTATGTTTTACAAATTATATTTTACTCATTATATAAGTTAACTATTTAAATTGTTTTTCACTCATTATAACTTTTATTGCAAAATTTAAAATTTGAAAATAAAATTGAGTTACGACCACTATGAAAATTGAAGTGAAAATATGACTGTGAGTCAGATTCTTGCAGTATTTATATTACATTCTTACGATTGAGTAAAAAGGCAATAAAATGAAGAGTGAAGGAAAAATATATCAAACATACACTAAGTGTGCACTCGAACAGAAAGACGCAGTTTAAGGCACTAAAATAGAAGAGTAAATTTAGGTGCACTTGAAATTGAATTGAATATATATAATTTTAGATTTTATATAGGGGTAATGAGTACGGAATAGTCATTACTGATGACGCCAAAATATATAGTAAAAATCACTATCATTATTGAGTCATTTTGATAGGTTTTGGAAAAATTTGCGTAAGGCCAAAAAACAGAGAAAATATGTCCAATTTAGGCGATTATTGAAGATAGCCTCAAATTAGAACATTACATGGTGTATGCAATAGTCTACACGAAGTGCACAATATCCAAGATGACAAAATTTGATGGAAATCCGCTAAGTCTGCAAGCCGTGTGGGTTCAACCTATGCCGCATGCAGCATAGCCCAGTAGGTCGCACGCGTTGCAGATTCAATCCGAGACTGTTATTCTGCACCGTTAGATCGACAGATCTCAGTTCTTGATTGAATCTTTCTAGAAAGTCCGACTCCTAGGTCATCGATGTTGTTTCTAGATGGAGTGGAATCCAAGTTTGCTAATAAAAAATAAAAAAATAATATACTCTAATATAATAAAAACAATAGAGTAATATCATTTTACATATTAAAAAATAACAAAATTGGTCCGGATCCATAAATTTCTATAAATTTTCTATAAAAACAACAAAGTGATTTCCAGTTCCAGGGAGGGACAAAACAATTTCTAGAGATGAACAAAGTGATATCAAACCCGTATTTTTTCACCAAATTTCAAAATTTAGAGGAGGTCGTTATCCCCCGGCTCAAGGTGGGCCTCCCCTTGCACTCCGACACATTTTGAATAAAACCGAGGTTGGAATTTGATGGCTCTTATTGGGAGAAACTCCGTAATCGTAATCATTTGATTTGTGCTAGAACATTTTGAAGGCGGGAAGAACATCTCATTTGAAGTCTCAAAAAATTGTCTCACAAAAGTAAAATTGAATCGCTAACATATAGTTTACCAAAATAAAATAAAATTATAAATCGTTGCAAAATTTTGTACCAACTTTGACAAAACATAACTAAGAGGATACTTTTTCAGCGGCTCCATCCAACTGCAAACCATTCCATTTTGAACATCGGATTCTTAATTTGATTCAAAGAAAAATTATTCTCAGACATGGCCTGCATTTTAACTTGAAATATTGGTTGTAGTTGAGCTGATACGTCAAGTTCAATCAAAGAATTTAACACTTTTGAGTTTTGAGCCCAAATTGCATGTTAAGCTTATTTTATTTTGGGCTAGAAATTGCTTCATGGGCCTTACTTTAGCCTTATGATTCGCTACTCTAATATGCCAAGCCGACAATATGAATGATATATATTTTATTGAGAAACTATATACTTGATTATATGACTTTTGAAAATTTACAATTTGTGTGTTATTTGAAATTAAACTGGAAACTATAATCCAAATGAAAATTGAGTCGTCCAAAATAGATAGATTGAGGGTAAAATTGACCTCCATTAAAATTTGAGTATGTATCCCTTCAGGTATACATGAGGCTATTGCATGGGAAATCAATGATCGGGATTAATCTCATCCGTATCAAATTCAATCTGGTGCCTATGGAACTATACGGTGTCCGTTTTGAGATTCGTGCTAAATTAAAAGAACCGTCCGGATCTATTAATTGCACTGGATGTGAATTCGTAGCATTTACCTGATGAACTAAGCTCACTGACAGCTGTAGCAATAGCTTTAATTTGGGTAAAGATATTGGCAGAGTTGTTTTTCCTTCAAGCAGCCCACCAGTCATATATATATACGTTTTTTCTTTATAGGCCTTGCTTTGTGTGAAGTAAAAATATCTCTGTCAATATTTACCCTTTAATTTTGTGTAAAGAACATGCACTTGCCTATAAGGAGGAAACTGTGTTTTCTTGAACTGAGGGATTAAGTTGTCTAGCTTTCAAAAATTTTATACTCATCAAAGTTATAACCATAATCATGAATTACAAAATTAATACACAAATAGCTCGTATCGGAGAATCAGAGGCGGCCTGATCCGAAATCAAGTCATTGCCGTCCGATCCTCATCAAGATTTGCACAAACACCTTTAAATTCAGATCAAAAGCGCACACATACTGATACTTATCAGACCGAATTTGATCCAATACCCACTATACAGCCTAAAATGCTTAATCTGTTTATGTAGTTTTCTATCAAAACGTGGATTTTTGTATCTCTATCTATCATTTATAAAGGAATTTATTCACAACGGATCATTTTGGGAAATTATGCTAACAGATTTCATCTTACAAACACTGAAACACACATATATTAAACTGTATACATCAAGCTCACTTACATCCAACTGTATTCAAAACAGAAATGTAACATATTCATACAGCAGGCACAAAACTAAAGCACACCCATACAAATATAGCAGCGCAGTGTATATTGCATAGCTATTGTACTCTTTTAGTTATTGCGACTAAATACAACATGATCTTGGGGCATGAAATGACACACTGGTACAGTACCAGGATTCACATTCAGCAGTTTAAATGCAATGTGTTTTGGGTTCCATGCTGATGTGTCAGCATGGCATACCGCCACAGCATTGACTACGGTCCCATCTTTGCCTGTCATCTTCACCGTGTAACCCTTTGTTGATTTTGCCAGGTGGCAGTAAAACACAGCATAAGCATATGTTTGCTGATGGCATGCTACAAGCTCATCTTGTGCGAAGTTTTTCACCCCTGAAGTGACAATTGTGTACTCTTGCCTCGGTATCTCATTCTTAGAATGAACTGTTGTTGAAACCTATCAGAAGAACAATACAAGGATTGATTTTTCATCACTGAATATTTTTGCCCTTGTGTGTTCAACATTTTTAAAGCAAGTTGTCAGAACTGGGATTACCGCTTCGATATTTTCTGTACCGAGATTGGCAATGCTGAAATCCACCATTGATTCAAGAGAAGTGGCACACATCTTCTTCTCCCCTTTCAACCCTGGATCCTCACACTCTCTCAGAGTCTCCTTCATTGCTTCCTCCTTATCAGAACCAGGCTGAACCAAGAACCGGCTTACTATCTCTGGTAATTTCTTCGAAGAAAATGGGATTGACTCAGCCTCACTTCTCGGCAAAAACTTAGCATCTGCATCTCTTTTCTCAAATTCCATCTTCAATTTGGAACCAGGATGCAAATCTTGTTCTAAGAAAAAGAAGTTAATCTGACGATTATCGAGCAGTTGCTCAGTGGTGGCAGCATAATTGTACACGAAGGGACTCACATTAACTCTGTAATGGGGTCTCACGCCGGCATTCACGCTGACAGCTCCTTTACCTACGGACACATAGGTACGGATCTTGGAATCCATGATGGTGTCTGTTGATGGAATGAGTTTGCAATCAGAATATATATATAAGATTCAATATTTTAGTATGGCAAAATTAAAGTTTGTTTACTGTTTTAGTTTTTCTGGTAAGGATTCAATAAAGGACAGATTAATTTATCCATACTGTATGTTATTTGGTATTGTTATCTACCAATGCTTTATTCAATAAATACTAAAAATTTAGCAAGTTTGGTTTCTATGTGTGTGTGTGTGTGTGTGTGTGTACATATTAAGAATTTGTTTATTTCAAAGGTTAGCGGAAGAACCTTTTTTTTTTAAAGTAAATTCTTAAGTTCACCTCTGTATGCTAAGCAGGTTGTAATTGTGTATGTTTGTTATAATGTAAGATTTTAATAGAGATATTAGCCGGTGTATAATTTATCATAGGAGATAATTAGAACTATAGGGTTGAAATTAGGAGATGATTAGTTAGAAATATATCATAATGAAACTTATAAGTAGACTCAAATATAATTGTAATCAATAACTCAAGATCAATACAAGATTTATTTTGTTGATTTCTACTATTTTTCTCTTTCCAAAAACTATCATGGTATCTGAGCAGAAATAAATGCTGGAAAAACACTAACATCTATTTAAAAGTTTGTGCCTCCAATATAATTTCTCTATTAGATTTGATAAACACTATTATATTTCTACTATTTTTCTTATAGCAGTGTGGGTTACAGGGGCAGAGATACTTTTTCAAGAGAGAGAGAGACAGAGTTGACCAGAGCTTAAAAGATCACTGATGGCAGTGGGCATATGAGTATTGGGTAAAACAGTGTGCCAGTAAACCTGAGCAGGCAGTAAAGTTGCATTGCTTGCTACAACTCCAATCTACAAATAACACAAATTCAAATAAACTTACAAAGAAAAAGAAATGTATGGCAAGTGACAAATATCCTTTCTGTTAATCAATGATCTGAATCATATATTGCTTATATATAGAAGTACATACCAGGAGAGAGCAAAGGAGAGGTAAGAAACTATCCATAAGCAGAATTGAGATTTCTGAAAAATGAACTAGTATTTGAGAGAATAAACAGAGCGCACACACACACAGAATACAGAATACAGAATACATAGTAGTGATATGGGTTTATATAAGAGGAGGTGCCTTCATGTGATTGGAATTGGATTTGCTGCAATACGAATAGTATGAGCAGTAATTCTAAAATTCCTGTTTTTTCAAATTCAGTTGTCTAATAATTTCTGTGCACGTATCTCAAAACAACTGATTTTCTATGCACTAATCTCGAAACAATTTGTTTCAACAGTTATATTTGAAAAAACAGAAATTGTAGAGTACCGTTCATGGATAAAGAATCGCAACAAATTCGGATCCCATGTGATTATTACAACTTTTTTGTTGAACAGTGCCTAGAAACATAACCATCTTAAATAATTAATGCCGATTTGACATCCTCTCCATTGCTGTATATATGCAACTCTAGATATAATATAGAGTCACCCCTTTTTTTAAAATAAAATTTACCAATATCTCTTGATATCACCCTTAGACTCATTTTGTTATGTTTTATTGGATTTAGTTTTAATTTAATACTAACTAAGATTAAGTATATATTAATTAAGATTAGTTGCATAAATAAATAGAATAGAGATACCAATCGGGTCGGGTTGGGTGACCACAGACTTGTTCGGGTCCCATCCATTTTAAATAATTTTGACCAGAACCGAATTGAATCAAAGGAAATAATAACATATGAATTTTGATTCTTATAGTTGTATATCAAATTAGAAATCTAATTAATAACATATCATATGTCATTTGTGGAGGCTGAAATCCTTTGTTTCTTATGAAATCATTTGTGGAGACTGAAATTCTCAGTTCTCATCACTTTCATTTTTAATGTTTCGCTGCATAAGAGCCTAAATAATTTGCCCACAATTTACATATGAGAAGTAGAAACAAATTTCAAAGACATGAATTACATTTCAACAAAATCAATTCTCAACAATGCCGTATGTAGAGGTAAAACTTGTAGTGTTAGAAAAACTTCAATATAAATTCATGGAGTACTAAAACTAGGTTCCTAAGTTCACCAAACCCATTTGTGAGCTCAACTCAAAAATCTATTAGATTGATTTCAAATGATAAATTCAAACTGTTAAAGTCCTTTTACTTTATGAGTGATGCGTCTACATACAAAAAAATTAAAATTTCAAATTAATTTTGTATAGAGTCAAAAGGTCAAAAAAACGTTCAAAGAATGAATGCATTAAAATTAATTTATAAATCTTCTAATTTTGACTGTTTGACTTTTTACTAAATTAATTCAAAAGTTTGAAATTTTTGCATGTAAACGCATCACTCGTAAGATAGATAGATTTCAATAGTTTGGATCCATCATTTAAAACCAATCTGATAGATTTTAAAGTTGAGTTTACAAAGAAACTTGATGAGTCCCATCTTTTAACCGGAGATGTTTGGATTTACTATTATCATTTTTAGAAAAATAATTAAGAAATGGAACTGGACTCCTCTAGTTCAGCCAGATTACTGTTTCTATGGAAAAAGAAAAATCCAGTTCAACTAATTAATTCACTAACAAATTGTTTAAACTTCAATTAATTAAAAATTTCAGCTAATTAATTAAAAAAATAAATTATATAAGATGTTATTAAAAACAACCTAAAATTTACAATAAGAGATTCATAAAATAAAATACAGTTCATGCATCATTTTTCTTTTGTTAATATGTAATTTTTTTTATTAAAATAAAAGATGTTAAATTTTTTAATAACTCTATGATGAAGTCCCAAATAAATTGATACTTATCAAGAATACCAGTCTCTCATATTATATATATGAGTGATGATATATGTGGGCTCCTTAATATAGTAATAAAGTATGCATGCAATTATGATAAAAAAAATTAATCGTTATTTACTGATTACTTTTAATTAATAAAAGAATAAATATGCAATGATGACACTCTCTTTCCTTGAATTTATTTATGATATTATGTGATACATGACTTAACACAGGCAAACAAATATTGTTTTAGGACTATGGTACTGTACTGGACGTATCATCTGTGTCATTTGGGTAATCATAATATATTGCTAGATACCACTTATGATTTATAGAATTAAAAGTAGTTTTAATTCTAATGTCAATGTGATATAGATCCTACTTGGTCACACCAAATAGGATCTAATTAGAGAAATTTAATTTAGTATCATTAGATAATTATAAAATAAATGTCATGGAGATGACAACCTTAAATATAAATAAATTTATGTGCGTGTAAGACATGACATAGGAATTTGTATCTCAGCATAGCGTCAGGAAATTAAATTGATTAGCCCAATTATTTTATTTGTGGATAATTGATACATAAATGGAAGAGAGTAAATAGGTCAATGTTGGAATCATTTAACATATGAGTTAAGTCCATAAGTTTGTCTATTATCTCATTAGCCCAAAAATATTACTCATAAAGATAAACCTAATTTTTTACTATAAAATCACCCCATCTAAGACAATTGAGGCAGCCACCATCTCTCCCTTCTATCCTCTCATGTGTTGAGAAAAAACTCTATTAATCTCATCTAATTGTTAGCTTAAAGAAGAAACAAAGCTATTGATTTAAGAGTTTAAATTTAAGTAGTACATCTAGCAAGAGAAATTTGGATGCTTTTCTTGAATCCTTCGTAGATATTAGTAGAGGTTTTCTTGTTTGAAGATATTAATCCTACATCTCAAGTCCCTACTTCTTAGTTTAGATATCAAAATTTGAGATATAAAGTTTAAACAAGTTATACTGTAAATATATTAGTCAAATAAACAAATCTATATAAGTTTTTTCAAGTTAAATTTTTTAAATTTGCTCTTGAATGGAACCTATATATTTCCTACAGTGTGGACCATACATATATAATAACATTAGTCATGAGTTCGCACGGGCATCTACAGTCAAGCTAGAGGGTCTTAGCCACTATATCATGATTTTAATTTTTTAATCATTTATATTATTATTATTATTATTATTATTATTATTATTATTATTATTATTATTATTATAATTATTAATATTATTATTTTCATTTGTTACGTAGTTCAATCAAAATGCTAAATATGATTAACTTACTAGCGTGGAATTCATATTTTTGTTGTACAAATTTGAATTTAAATCTCGCCTACAATATATAACATACGCATTTTACATTTCATCTGCTAATTATTAAAAGTTTGAGTTCAAACATTAAATATCTATTCATAAGCAGGATTCTAAATAGCTTGTTATAGCTACGCAATAGCTGCGCTATAGTTTTTTCAGACATCAAAAGCTATACCGCTATTAACCGTTTTTTTTATTTTATAATGATTCTAAATAGCTAGCTGTGGTTGTGCTATTGTTGAACTATATTTTTTTTTCAGAACTTAAAAACTAGAGCGATATAATCGCTATTTACAACCTTGTCATAAGCCATATATATCCAACTAAAACAATTACAGACCTTAAGGCCTATGACGTACCGTAATAAATGTGAAAGAAACAAATACCCATTTCTCCAATTATTTTATCATGATGTAATTTTAAACAACTCAAGTCTTAAATAATAATGTAGGCCTTAAACAAATGTGAAAGAAACACTTGAACAAATGTGAAAGAAACACTTGAACAAATGTGAAATAAACACTTACCTATTTCTCCAATTATTGTACCATGATGTAATTTATTTTACAAATCATATTGAAACATACTAACTTTGGGTGATGTAACCTCAAATTTGAAAACAACTCGAATCTAATTAAATAAACAAAGACCCGAGACAACACAAATCTAAATTGTTCAAGATCTAGATTGATTCGAACTTGAGACAAATGAAACCGAAATTTAATAATCGGAGCACTGAATATACCCAAAACCGGAACCCAAATTTAGATCAATTGCATAAAAGCTTGGGACTTTAGGCTTGGAACTCGTCTGAAATCCGACATTTTTATTAATATTCTACGTTAAATAAAAAAAATTGAAATGTACCCACTTTTTTTTTTAGAAACTGTTATAATTTATTTATTTTTTGTATTAAAATATTAGAAATATTTTTTATATTTTTACGAAAATAGATAGAATACTATATAATTTGATTTAGTAGAAAGACTGCAACAAATAACTCGGATCAATATTTTTCAGGCCAGAATTTTCAGGGCTGTAAAGAAAAAATAAATTATTTCTTTGTGTGTTATTGAAAAAATAAAAATGCTTTTAATCTGAGTTATTTATTCCAGTTCGAAAGTTACTTCTAAATAAATATAGAAAATATTGTGGTATTTCTATTTTTGAAAAAATAGATACAAAATCTTAAAAATTAAATGTATTACAAGGACTACAATATTTTCTGTATTTATCTAGAAGTGACTTTTGAACCGGGATCAATAACTCAGATTCAAAGCATTTTTATTTTTTTTCCAATAACACAAACAAATATTTTAATTTTTTTTTACAACCGTTAAAAATCCTGCCTAAAAAATATTTGTCCGAGTTATTTGTTGCAATTTTTATAATAAATCAAATTATATAGTATTTTATCTATTTTTAAAGGAATATAAAAATATTTTCAATATTTTAATACAAAATATAAATAAATGATAACATTTTAAAAAAAAAGTGTTTAAAACCGATTAATTATTGGCTGGTTTTGAAAAAAAATTAAAAGAATATAAAAAATATTTTCAATATTTTAATACAAAATATAAATAAATTATAACATTTTATAAAAAAAAGTGTTTAAAACCGGTTAATTATTGACTGGTTTTGAAAAAAAAATTAAAAATCAGCCAATAATTGACCAGTTTAAATATTTTTATAATTTCTCTCAATAGGAGGTACATTTCGAATTTCTTGGGTTTAATAAAATGGGCTCTGCTGTAGTGCTGTGTGAACCGAAGCTTCAAGAACATTTAATAGTGAATATGTTGGACCCTTCTTCGTATTAGGTTTGTTCCAGGCCGAAACTGAAAGAAAGGAAAGAAGAAAATAAAAAACTGGGCTTGGAGCCTTGGACCCAGGCCTGACCGAATGGGATATTTTTTCTTTGAGATTCGCGCAGAACGTTTTGAGCGGTTGAGATTTCCAAAAAAAACGACGAAAGGGTTTTGCATCGTGGTAATGCCGACGGAAAGCTTTCTCGTGAAAACGACGGAGAAGATGGAATCAAAACAAATGGTTATCGTCAATTCAAGATATTCAGATGAGATATTTTTCATATTTCTTTGCTTCTCTTAAATTGACATTAACGGTGTTCACTCTCTGAAGATAAGAAAAAGAGGTATTATTATATTTCTATGCTTCTCTTAGTTTCGTTGATATCTTAAATTGACATTAATGTTGTTCACTTTTTGAAGATATATAAGAGAAGAAGAGGTAGTATCATATTTCTACGTTTCTCTTAATTTCATTGATATATTAAATTGACATTGACGGTTTATGTTCTAAATTGACAGTATTAATTTTTGGGATTTTACTGTTTTGATTTTATCTAATTATATCTAATTTCACTCATCTCTGATTTGCATGTTCGATTTCTTAATTAATGCAAATATTTGCTTAATTCTTTATTACAACTTCTGAGGATATTCTTCTTCGAAATAGATTCAGAGTGTATTTCTTGACATTATTTCATATGTTTCCTAATTTCATTATTAATGCTATTGTTATCATGTCTTGTTTCCTAATTTTTTGACATTATATATGTGACTAATGATAACTTAATTACTATGCAGTTCGGTTAAGAAATGGCAAGCCTGCAAACTTCATTTGCATCACTGGTGACTAAAAAGCACAACAATTACCACCAGTACAAATTTGTGCCAGGATTTGAGCTGAGAACCACTCAAGCTACTAATAGAGACTATCGGGTTAAGGGGCTTCTCAGCACAAAAGCCACTTTAGCTGTTGATAAACGCATTTCGGATGCTGATTCAGTATCAAATGCAGCTAAGCAGAGAAAGCATACTGTTGACCCTGCAGCACCCGATTTTCTACCACTCCCGTCATTTGAAGAATGCTTCCCCAGGAGCACCAAGGAGTACACGTATGCTTCTTTTTAATTTTTACTTTTGTCAGACATTTTTTTATTATTGTTTTGTTTTTAGGAAATGAGATGAGCTGAAGGTCCAAAGTCCTATCTCTATTTATGTTAACTGGAGGTTGGACTGAAAAGTATATATGCATCATAATTACTTCTTTCACAGGCTGGTACTGGTACAAAACTTGAAATCCCGAATGCACAATGCACTTTTTTATTAATATGAAAACAGTAGGTGATGGAAAAGAACCTGGAATCTCACATTAGGAAGTTTGTATTCAAAGTGTGATATCTAGTTTCTTTGTTACCAGTTTGGATAGTATGTAAACAGGTTTGTAGAATTTGTCATTGCTATATTTAAAAAAAGAAAAGGCATGCCATGGTGTTGCTGTTAGCAGTAACTCCCATTTCTGATGACATTCCGTTTTGACAAATCACTTTTATCATTAATATAAGGAAACATATTTAAAATGAATTGTGTCAAGGAAAACTAAGAACAGTTTTTTTATTTTTAGTTGGGACAATATAAGACATACCTAATAATTACATTTTTCATGTTGACATTATCTGTAGTGAAATTGTTCATGACGAATCTGGGCATGTACTAAAGGTACCGTTTAGACGGGTCCATCTATCTGGCGACAACAAGCCTTTTGATACCTACGATACTAGCGGTCCTCAAAATATTAGCCCTAAATTGGGTAAGTTCGATACTTAGCCATCTGAAATCAATCGGCATTAATAGATAGCCAACATTTATTGATTGTATAATATTTTTCAACCCCTTCCTTTTTTAGGTCTGCCAAAGATCAGAAAGGACTGGATTGACAAACGGGAGGGTAGCACCCCTAGGTACACCCAAATGTACTACGCAAAACAAGGGATCATAACCGAAGAGATGCTTTATTGTGCCACCCGTGAAGGCCTAACCCCTGAATTTGTTCGCTCAGAGGTGGCACGGGGTCGTGCAATAATTCCTTCAAATAAAAAACACTTGGAATTGGAGCCAATGATTGTGGGTCGCAATTTCCTTGTCAAAGTCAATGCCAACATAGGCAACTCCGCCGTTGTCAGTTCAATAGAAGAGGAGGTGCACAAGCTCCAGTGGGCCACCATGTGGGGCGCTGATACTGTCATGGACCTTTCCACTGGACGACATATCCATGAGACACGTGAGTGGATTCTGCGCAACTCATCAGTACCGATTGGTACTGTACCAATATACCAAGCACTGGAGAAAGTCAATGGCATAGCTGAGAATCTCAGCTGGGAGGTGTTTAAGGAGACCCTAATTGAACAGGCAGAACAAGGAGTTGACTACTTCACAATACATGCCGGTGTATTGCTCAGGTACATACCGCTTACCGCAAGGAGGATGACAGGTATCGTGTCACGTGGTGGGTCGATTCATGCAAAGTGGTGTCTGGTATACCACAAAGAGAACTTTGCATATGAGCATTGGGATGATATACTAGACATATGCAACCAGTATGATGTGGCTCTTTCTATTGGAGATGGTTTGCGGCCTGGTTCAATTTACGATGCAAACGACTCTGCTCAATTTGCGGAGCTGCTAACCCAAGGAGAACTAACACGCCGAGCATGGGAGAAAGATGTCCAGGTGAAATACTCTTTCCATTAAATTGACTTCTACAATGAAGCGAAATTTGTTTTAAGGAATTGAATTTTTTAATTATTGTCGGAGCAGGTGATGAATGAAGGTCCTGGGCACATACCAATGCACAAAATTCCAGAAAACATGGAAAAGCAACTGGAATGGTGCAATGAGGCTCCATTCTACACTCTGGGCCCACTAACGACTGACATTGCCCCCGGCTATGACCACATCACCTCTGCAATTGGTGCTGCCACAATTGGGTCCCTTGGCACGGCCCTTCTTTGCTATGTCACCCCGAAAGAGCACCTTGGCCTCCCCAATCGAGATGATGTCAAGGCTGGTGTTATTGCATACAAGATTGCGGCCCATGCTGCTGACCTAGCAAAGGGACATCCATATGCACAGTCCTGGGATGATGCGCTTTCCAAGGCGAGGTTTGAGTTTCGGTGGCTGGACCAATTTGCCCTTTCACTTGATCCAATGACAGCCATGGCTTTTCATGATGAGACCTTGCCAGCTGATGGTGCCAAGGTGGCACATTTCTGTAGCATGTGTGGGCCCAAGTTTTGTTCCATGAAGATAACAGAGGATGTGAGGAGGTATGCAGAGGAGCATGGATATGGAACAGTAGAGGAGGCTGTGAAGGGAGGCATGGAGGCCATGAGTGCCGAATTCACACGTGCCAAGAAGACAGTTAGTGGGGAGCAACATGGTGAGGTTGGTGGAGAGATTTATCTACCTGAGGGTTCTATCTCTCGCACTTGAAAAGGTTTGTCTTTTTTGTTTATTTAGTGCCTTACTATTTATCTTATTGCCGTTATGATAGCATATTATAGAGAAATATTTGTATGTAATTTTATCTATGTATGATTTGCAAACAGGTGTGGTACTCCATTTAGTTTGGCATAGTACCTCCAGTAACACCAAGGGACTTCATGCTTACTGATCAACATTTCAGTGTGGAGATTGGTAAGAATTATTATAATAAGAAAGTTCCTTGTTATGCTATTAGCATTTTGGATGTAATAAGTGAACCTATAAACTTTATGTGCTATGTATAATGTTTTGTGTTTATTTTTATTTCCTCTTATATATATGTTTGTGGATGTGGTAGTAACGAGAAAAGGCACCAGGGGTGCCAGATATGTATGTAATTCAATACATATATATCGGCTGAGAAAGTCCCTTTGAACCTGAACAGGATAATGCCTGCGAAGGGAGTGTGCTCTTTCTTTTTTCTTTTCTCTTTGTTTCCAGGGAACTCCCTCATATGCCTGGGCCCACTTTCTGACACCGCACTCTTTTCTGCCAAGTATTATAGCTGGTAATGTGTGGGAAGTAATATCGAGGTTTCTGTAAATTTGTTTTGAAGTAGATGCTTTCTGGAATCTTAATTTTATGTTTCCCTGAATTATATAAGAAAAGCTTGCAGTTGCTGTTGGTTAATGTTACAGTTGTCCTCTAATTATCACAAGTTTTACACTGCATGTCATTGTTGATTTAATCATCAACTACAAGCTCTTTCTTTGAAGGAAAACATAAAATTATTGATCCATATTGTTTGAAACATTTGCTTCTGAATTTTTAATTACTGATATAGTTTGGCACCGGGGTACGTACTTCACCTGGTAATATGGCAAGGTGGAGTTGACAAAAACCCTTCAAACCTGACCAAGGTAATTTCCCTATAGTGAGGTTTTGGCAGAAAGGTTGAATCGCGGTTAAATACTGCAATCTCAATTTTGGGTAAGGTAACAACTATTTTTTTCTTTTGGTTGGTACTTTTGGTGTTTAGCTTCTTAATTACTATGTTACTCTGCTTAGAATTAGCTTTAGACAGAGTTTCTATTTCTTCCCAAATTTAGGTTATTATGAGTCTTACATACTGTTGCGATGCAGTTTTCTTTTCTCACCAATGGTTGACCTTTTGAACCAGAAAAATAGTAGACTCTAACAGGCTTATATATAATATTGTTATTGAAGGCCACATGAGTTCGTAATGAATTATACCAGGGTATGATAAAAATAAAAATAGGAAAGGGATTTCCAGTCTTGGTTTTAGAATTGTCATCCTTCTCCCAGGAATAGTTGTTCCTTAGATATTTCTATATTTACTAGCTTTGCATCATTTGTGTCGAGTTATATCCCTTGTATAGATTTATTTTCCTTGAAAATAATGATGTATAAATTGTCTTGTGTAATTTGCAAAAGCCCAAACAATTAGGAAAAACCTCTGAGATCTATAATGTGCATTCCTGAATACTGACACAATTAATACGTTACGTTCAAACAGTCACTTTTTTTCTGAAATATAGATATGTTAATTTTTTTAGTTTTGGTCAAAATTTCATTAGGAAAACAAAAGGACCAGGGGCAGTAGGGAAATGATAGATGAGAGAATAGGAGAGTAAAAGAGAAGTACCAATTTATTATCTTTATAAAGTTAAAACCAAATAAAAAAGTAAATGTACTGAACATTGATGTGTTGTGAAACACAAGATATGCAATATCAAATTGTTTATCAAAACATGGGTTAATTTCTTGGGTGTCCTCTTAAGTCTCTAACTCTTTCTGAATTTCTTATTTATCCTCAAGACTTCAATATGTTACATTTACCTCCCAACTCTTTCAATTCTTTCTTATTTATCCTTATAGTTAATTCACACACTTTAAATTTAATATTTTCAATTACATCCCTCATGCATTTCCTTTGTCCTTCACTTAATTGTGTTAAAATCAGAGACTCTAATTCCCACTCATAATTATGAATTCTACAAAATGATGGCCAGGCATACCTATTTTACTCCTTTTTTGTTGGAGATCACTTCGGTTGTGATCATCGATAGAACTTTTTTTTTATTTATTTTTTAACTTTATCTCACACAGAGGATCATATCCATACTGAACCTGGTTCTGTACACGGTATAAGAACTTTTACTTGTCTAAAGTAAAATGTGCACATACAGATATAAGAATTTTTATACGAATGACATAATTATACTCTTTGGATGCTTCAGCTATATTTTCTATTCCAAAATTTCAAATAGAGGGTAGCCTTAAGCGAATCATCTGATATGTATTTAAAGGAGTTCCGGTTTTGGAGGTGGAAACTCCTCCGATTGATCTCGGAATTTCATGTCAGTATAATACAATTTATATGCAACTAATGAATGAGTTGGTACTTTCTGTGCTTGGTTATGGCTTGCTGAATCAATATTTTTCTCCCTATTTTGAGAAGAATAAGAAGCTGGGTTGGACCAGTGTTTTTCGATGCAAAGCAATGCATACCATATTCATATTCTGAATTTTCTGAATTTTAACTGATCTCTTGTTTTTGGGGAATAATTAATTCATTCTAAATTTCTTAATTTTATGGTTTTTGCTTTGTTAACAGTATATCCAATGGTATTGCTATGGCTACTGATTAGGATGGAAATAAATCTGCTGCGATTCCAAGGAATAACAGGAAGGCTGCAATTTCAAATCCACCCATTCACCTGTTTTGAGATTCGTGCATGAAGAAAAATAAATGGATAGATTTGGAATTGCAGAGTCCTGTTATTCCTTAGAATCACAGCATATTTATTTCCGATTAGGACCTAAAAAAAAGATCAAGAGAAAGAATAAGGGTAAAATGACAAAAAAAAGAGTAGATTTTAACAATACTCAAGTGTCATTAATTATCTTTATGGATAAATAGAAAAAAAAAATAAACAAAATTAAAATGTATAAGGGTAAATAGTTATCTGACGAGGATATATAGAAAATTAACCTTAAAAACCTTGACTTGCTTAAAAAATGTTATTTTTAACTAATGCCAAGAACCAATGATTTATCATACTGGAGGTTATAGAAAAGCAAAATGTTAAATAACGGTAAAGAGTGAGTCTATGGTACTATAAATATCACAGTTTAGTTCGTAATATAGATCAATATTTTCGTTTTCAAAATTTAAATGGTCAACTTGAACCGCTCAAAATGATTTTCTTATGAATATGTATTTTCAGACCAAATTTTATATTGTTTATAATTTTTTTACTGTTTTTTAAGATAGATAGAAAATCACAAATATTTGGAGGGTTCAGAATTTTCAGGTCAAGTGATTTTCTACCTATCTTAAAAAATAGTAAAAAAAAATTATAAAAAATAAAAAATTCGTTTTGCAAATAGATATTTTTATGAGGATCGTGTTGAATGTTCAGATCAACCATTAAGATTTTAAAAACGAAAATATTGATCTGTAATACGGATCAATCCATAATATCCATAGTACCATAGACTCTCTCTATAATAGCCAACCTAAAATTCAAAAATGTTTTGCTTGGAGACCAAAGATTTGAACACCATGTTTCACACTACGCTAGCTAGCAGCTGCTACATGCAGAATTCGCATTCTCTGAGATATCTCAAACTTTGCGTGACTTTTTGGAATATCTCAATCGTTCAAATACGTTCTACACGTTTCTCAAAGCTCAAATAAAACTGGCCCTCCACGCTTCCCCGAATAGGCACCGGACACATCGGTCACGCAAAAATTGAGATATCTCAGAGGATACAGACTCCTACATGCAGGGGCGGACCCACACGGGGAGGGCTGCTTCTCCTGGATTTCAAATTTTAGTGGAGATCTATCGGTGTCCATTAATTTTGTTTGTCTTGAATTTTTGTTTTATTTTCTTTTGAATGCTTGATTTGTAATTCGGATTAAATTTAGAGTTAAAATAAAAATAAATTTGTTAAATTTTAATTGGTAATTAGAATCATAAGTTACAACATCAGAAATTACAAGTCAAAACATTGAAAAGTCCAAGTTAAAACATTGTTTTTATTGAGTATCCAATTATTTAATAGATTTAAATCCGATTCAATATTTGTTTGCTCTTTCTTGATGAAAATCCTGAATTTGTCCCCGGCTACATGAACACAGATACAAACATTATATTTATACATATTTATTTTATACGTATCCTATGAGTTGATTTGTATTAGGGTTTAAGTTTATTTTAAGTGTGATTCAAGTTTGGTTTCATCACGACTTTATTTGAATTCAAATTTTGAGTTGGATCTTAAGTTGTATTCAAAGTTTTATTTATGTTTTCATTTATTAATATTTGATTTAGGTTTTGTCTTGATTCAGATGTACTTTAAATAAGAGTTTTTTCAAGCTTATTTTTATTTAGATTTGATTTAAGTTTGGGCATATTTGTGTAGACTTGCATTTATGTTTTATTCAAGTTCAACTTTGTTTAGATTTTGACTTACTTGCTTTAATTTTATTTTGATTTATTAAAGCAAGATATCCAATTTAATGTATATGTTTAAGATGATATTTAATTTTGATTTATGTTTTAGATTCGTTTTTATAATTCACCTTGTATCTATTTAGAATTATTTAACAATCTTAAATTTTAGAAAATTATTTGAATCTATTTAAAGTTTGTTTTCATTTTGTTGGAATTTAGGTTTAGTTATTATTAACCTTGCTGTACATTTTAAATTTTATTTGCATTTTATTTGAATTTATTTAGTTAATTGGAATTATTTATGATTTTTATAGATTTTATGACATTAAATTGGACTCAATTGGATTATTATAAGGCTTGAAGGGTCTAATTAAAAGATAAAATTTTCTAAGGACCTATGTGTAAATTTCAGAGGGCTTTATTAGTGATCTTTGAATTTTTAGGGTTATTCACTTATATGACAAGTTTTCAGTTTTGAGGATCTTTCTGTCAATTATAAAAGCTGCAATGGTGCCTTTGTAAGTTTCCAGCGTGGTGGGCATGCGCTCGGTCAGGGGACAATTTAAATGAAGGGACGCTGCAGGTGGGGCCTTCAAATGATCGCCTGCCCTCGATCGACCGTTTGAGAGCTCAATCGCTGTAAAGTGGGGTCCATTGGATGAGGACTGGAGATGAATGGCGATGTTGGAATGGAGAATTTCAGGGGCGACTAGTTGCTGAAGACTGAAGTCGTCAGCCCAGATCAGCGGAGAATTCCCATCTCAAGATCTGTGCGCACAAAATTTGAAGTAGAAACTCACAAACTTTGAAGCAGAGCGCACGAATCTTAATGAATATCAGACGGTGTTTAAACCGTCAAACTAAAGTAGGTCCGATGGACGTCTGACCTACTCGCAAGTTAGATCAGCGATCTGTACGAATTCGCATCCTCTTGAGATATCTCCAACTTTGCGTAACTTTAGAGAATATCTTAACTGTTCAAATAGTTTTACACGAATCTCAAAGTAAAAATAATACTGCCGCGCTATCCCGAATGCGCACCGAACACGTCGGTCACGCAAAAATTGAGATGAGATATCTCAGAGGACACGCTCGATCTGTACGCTAACGTGTCGTGGCGTCAGTGATTAGGGTAAAATACTTAACCGTTTCTTGTAATTCTTGATCCTATAGGCTGTAGCTACGTGTATAAGGAATGGGATGTGGAATCAATTTAGATAATTATCTAGCAATTTTCCGAAATTTTTATTAATAGAAAATTAATTAAAAAAATATGGGCAATGGAGAAGGATTTTTGGGAAATTTGAAATGTAGAAAAAACATGATCCATAACATCAAGCGGACGTTATAGTCTATCGTGTCATGCTTAACGAAATTATAGTCTATCGTGTCATGCTTAACGAAATTAATTACTGTAACTAAACAAAGAAAAATGTAAATAGGATGTGATATTTAGCAACGTCCAAGAACTCGAAAAAAAAATATTCGGGCGTGTTGGCCTAGACCAGATTCCAGCAAAAAAAAAAAAAAAACAAAAGGAAAGGTTCGGGCCCAGGTTCCAACTCAAATTCACATTCCCATTCTTAATTTTCTTTTTGTTTTGTTGTGTTTTGCGTGAACTGACCGTAATAGGGCAACACGGCCTAATTTTTTTTCTTTTTTCGTTGTTTAGGTTTTAGGATAGTGTTAATTAATTTCATTAAGCAGGATGTGGTGGTTTACAACGTCCTCTGTTAATTAATTTTATTAAGCAGTATGTGATGGTCTAAAACGTCCAGAAAACGTTGTAAACTATCACATTATTTCTATTTGTCGAATTTTTCAGAAATCTTTCTCTCATTGCCGATATTTTTTAATTAATTTTCTATTAATAAAAATTTCGGAGCAATTTCTACCAAGACTTTGGATCTCGGTATTAATAAATTGAATTATATTCGCTGGGTTCTTTGTTCGATTATCGTTTTAACAAAATTGACATCATATTGAAACATACTCACTTTGGCTGATGCAAAACTTGAAACAATTAGAAGATCATATCGGGACTTATGAGAGTATGAATACTTACAAAAAGAAAAATGGATGGAACACATTGTTCATTAATGCTTGAAACAATTAGAAGATCATATCGGGACTTACTTGAAACAATTAGAACACATTGTTCATTAATGCTTGAAAGGTGGCAGGTGCGTTTGCATTGGGTACAGCCTACAGAGAATGCCAAAATGGATGGAAATATGTTGGTGCAAATGAGTCAGAGTGCGACCAAAGATGGCATCCCTCGTTTTTTTATTTTTTTTTATTTATGGTTTTCGGTAATTATTGACAACATATATATTGATAAAAGAAAATTATTTACAAGTTCTATATATGCATATTACAACCTCCTTACATCTATACAAATGATTTAGTACTTCGCATCACAACCTCTCATCGAGGCTCTCTAATTCTATCATAAATGTTTACTCGCCAATTATCTTTCTCCAGTGCTGTATCGGTGATAAGCCGATGCACCGCCTATCTCTTTTCCGAAAAAAATTTCCTGTTCCTCTCTCGCCAGAGAGCCCACACACCCACCGCCCAGATGAGACATCCCTCGTTTTTGCATGCTCTGTCCAATGTTAAGCCTTTTTAGTGACCTATAGCATTCTACAACACTTTAGAAAATAGCATATTGGAGTTTGTACTACATGATGCTGTAATACATGCATTTAAAGAAAGATGAGGAGCTTTCATGATTGTGTTCCAGTGCTTTTATGAAATCCTGCCTAAGCAAGAGTCAAGTCGGTTTTGCACTATTTATTCTAAGCAAGGTGAGGTTTATGATAACATTCTTGAAAGATTGCTGGCTTTTTAAATGACAAGATCTCAAATTGCTTTAAACAAAATCCGAGACAACACAAATCTAAATTGTTCAAAATCTAGAACTAGGGTGCTCTTAAGTTCACCAAGCTAGCCTTTTTTTGAACTCAACTTTAAAACCTATCAGATTGACTTCAAATGATAAATCAGAATCGTTAAAACTCTTCTAACTTATGAGTGATGCATCTACATGAAAAACATTTAAACTTTCAAATTAATTTAGTATTAAGTCAAGCGGTCAAAAGTAGAAGGTTTATAAATTAATTTTAGTGCATTCATTTTTTGAACTTTTGATCACTTGACTCTATACATAATTAATTCATTTTTTTTTAATGTAGACGCATTACCCGTAAGGTACAAGAGTTTCAATAATTTGGATTCGTCATTTGAAATCAATCCGATAGATTTTAGAGTTAAGTTCACAAAGAAGCTTGGAGAACTTAAGAACACCCTAGTTTTACTCCAAGATCTATATTGATTAGAACTTGAGACAAAATGAAACCAAAAAAACAAAGCACTGACCCAAAACCAGAACCCTAAAAAACCAAACTCAAACCAATTGCCCAATTGAGATGTATATACATTTCTCATATCATAATGCTCTATGGCACTCTTTTGATTTGATAGCGAGGGTGCTAGAAAAAATTATATTGGGGCAAAACAAAAAATAAATGAACACTTAATAAAAGACATCATAACTTGTTGGATAAAACAAAGCTTTCCAACTAATACTAGGTTATGAGACTGCATTATATCCTATCCATATAGAACAGGAGCTTGCTCTATCCTTAGCCTCTGTATTTGAATGTTCTGTTGGTAAATCCCCTTTTAAATATATTGGTCTTCCTATTCATTTAAAAAGTTTTCTAATTCAGACTGGGATTTCTTAACTACCAAAATAGAATCTAAATTACAGTGTTGGCAAGGCATAATGATTTTCCTAGGTGGTAGATTAACTTTACTAAACTCTGCTTTGTCAGCTGTTCCTATCCATGCTCTTTCAATTTACCAAATACCAATGGAGATACTACCAAAGGTAGATAAGATTACAAGAAAATTTCTCTAGCAAAAATTGGGACATAATTTCAAATGGTACTATTTGATGAATTGAGAACATGTGTGCTACCCAAAACAATTTGGGAGGATGGGGGTACTAGATTTACAACAGATGAACACAGTTTGCTATCCAAATGGCTATGAAGGTTTAATGATCCATGTGTCCAAGGGCTGTGGAAGTCTGCCGTTCAATTAAATTTGCACTTTTACCCTTCCCTTTTTTGGAAAATAATCTTGACTTTTACACCTTTGGTTGAACCTAATATTAAACATAACCCAGGAAGAGCAAGTCAGGTTAAATTCTGGGAGGATGTTTGGTTTGGTTATTTTGCTCTATCTATTTGTTATCATTTCCTGTTTGACCTATGTATTAATAAGACTGTCCAACTAGCTTTGGTATTGGAATCCCAAGGCCATGCCATACAGTTTTGTAAGACTCTGACAGGGCTTAATCAACATGAATAGGAAGAGCTGTTACAAATTATTCATTCCTTCTGCCCAGGGGCGGATTCAGGATTTTCGTCAGGGGGGGGGGGGCGGGGATATCGAATCGGGTTTAAATAGCTAATCGGATTTAAACCCATTAACTAGTTGGGTATTTGATAAAAAAATAATGCTTTAACTTATACTTTATAATGCTCTGACTTGTAATTTATGATATTCTGACTTATAATTATAATCACCAATCATATTTCAAGAAATTTATTTTAATTTTAACTATAAATTTAACCCGAATTACCAATTAAACATTCAGAGGGGGGCAAAAAAATTTCCAGGAGAGGCAAAATCATTCGGAACCGATAAATCTCCACTAAAACTCAAAATCCAGAAGGGGCGGCTGCCTCCCCTGGAATACACTGGGCCCGCCCCTGCTTCTGCCCAGAGGACATACAAGATAGAATTTCTTGGAAAAGGGAAGCTAGTGGTTTTTTCTTCTTCTATCAAGCCACTTTATCAATTTATATCTTACAGGGGGGTATCCACATTACCTGATGGGATTCCAAATTGCCTTCGAAAATTCAAGCCTTTATGTGGTTACTGTCCCATAGGAAAATTTTAACTAAACATAACCTCCATAAAAGAGGATGCCAGGGGATACTACCTGCCACTTCTGTCAAGAGGCAGAAAATGTGGATCACCTCTTTATTCAGAGCAGTAGAACTAGGAAAGTTTGGTTTTGGTTAGGGGACTGCCAAAATTTTATTGTCTACTGGCATTCCATTGATTATATACTTTCCTACACATATGCACTTAGGCAACCTTATAGAAATGCATTCCTTACTGCGTTTGGTGCTTTAGCCTAAACAACTTGGAAATTATGAAATTCTATTTACTTTGAACAATCCTCCTGTGATACTGTTAGAATGTCTATCATTCAAATTATTAATTGGATTACTATTTGGACATGTGCAAATGCGAGAGCAACTGAAGCAGTGGGACACTAGCTGCTAGAAGATCTTAGCCACATTCCTTTGCAGTCTGAGATGATGGGACCTCACTTACTTGAACGGGTCCCGGTGGAATATGCGAATACTGAAGACTCTGACTGATAGCTTTATTTGATCTAGTATTATATTACCTTTTGTGAGATGTGAGACTAATTCTCAAACTCTTTCTGTTTCTTATGGGTTGGTTATACCCCTGCTTTTGTTAGCTGCTGTTTTTCAGTTTACATACTCAGCTTGAGTTTGAGATATATTCTCAAAACTTTTAGTTAGATGTAACTTAAGGCCCTGTTTGGCAGCATTCCCTGATTTTACTGTTCACGTGGGAAAAAAAATTCACTCAGACTGAATTTTTTTTCCCACGTGAACAGTGAAAATCAGTTCAAAAATTCTGTTTTTTCCAACCCATTTTCCAGCCCAATAGGCTGCCGAACAGGGCCTAATCATGTTTCAATCAATTGAAACGGGCTTTTGGCATTTTTACTAAAAAAAAACTATTTTTATACTTTATTGTTAAACTATCATACTAAGAAAATATTTTAGTTAAATATTTTCAAACAAATTAAGTAAAGTATCCCATAAACTCTACTAGGCTCTGCTCATTGGTTTGTTTGCATTATGTTGTTTTCAATCGCCTCTTGCTATTTGAGTAGGGGTGAAAACAGTATGGATAATATACGATCCGTATTCAAAAAATTAGATGTGGATATCCGATATCTGAATATCCGTGTGAATAAGGATACTGATATGGTTTTACGTTTCAATTATCTGTCCCTTATCCACTCCTTTGTCCACTTGAGCCAATTGTTGAGTCGGCTGTTGTGTCAGACCAAGAGGGGAATGAACCCGAGAATGGTGGAACTCAAGCTCTGGGGGAGCTGAGAGTGTACACGAGGAGAGGAAAGTAGAATGAGGGTACAATGCCTACAATGCCAACAACGCCGCCTATGCCAAGTCCCTTGTCTCTACCAGTCCCTTTTTCTTGAAAGATCACCTTAGGAATATCAAAAGAAACAACACATTTTAGTTGGATAATGATGACACTTATGGATAAGAGATTTACAGAAAAAGAAGGAGCATGCAAAATATTAGACAAAATCAAAGAGTTGGTACATTGCACTGTATCCTTACGAACCACGGGCTGAGCCGTACCATCGGCTATCTGAATGCTCTTTGAGACTGCTAGGTGAATATAGGAAGAAAATTCTCCAGCAGCATCCGTCATATGTCTAGATGCACCAAAATCAATGATCAATTCTGGTGATATATTGGTGGATATAGAGACAAGCGTGTGTGTGTCACAAGTACCTGTGGCTGAATGAGCATTAGAAGCAAAGTTACCCCTGGATGAAGATGAGGTGAATACACTATCTACCACACTCTTTCCATCACCCGTCTTCTGCTTCCTCATAAGCATGTCCAAGAAGACCTGCTCCTCTGTAGAGAGGCCAACATCAGCCACACTCCCTTCTTTCTCTTCCTCTGCTATCCCAGATGAGCCTGATAGCCTCATCTTCTACCACCTCTGCGACCCACGGCCATGACCACGACCTCTAGGCTGGCCTCGACCACCCAGTTTCTCTCACTTAGTGGCTTAGTACAAGCCTGCTTTAGGTGACCTACCTTACCATAGTTGTAGCACTCGTGTGTCTCACCCTTGGACCCGATATTACCTGAGTTGGAGACAGCTAGAGCAGACTTCACCCCTGAAAGTCCCCCTGCCCCAGCCTGCAGCCCAATCCGGCTCTCCTCCTGTATCATGGCCGAGATCACCTCATCCAGTGAGGGAATCTTCGGCTGAGTGAATAACACTGCACACCTCAGCTCAAATGCCAAGTTGAACCCCCTCAAAAAGTGCATAGTCTTCCTCTGTGAATCTCGTTCCCCTTTCTTACACCCGAGATCCTTGCAACATGCAGCTGGTGAGAAATGATCATAGTTTGCCCATAGTCGCTCTAGATCTGCGGCATACTCCTGAATCGATCTATCTCTCTACACTATTGCCTCTATCTCCCTCTCAATCTGAAACACCCTCATATTATTGTCGACCCCAGCATAGATCCTCTGCAACTTCCCCCAGACATCACTCACGGTCTCTATGCCATCTACTGTGACAGCAATAGACGCAACCATCGAGTTCAGAAGCCAAATGTGCAACAGGCTATGCGTAGTCTTCCACATACAGCTGAGTCCCTTGCTGGCTCCCCCTTCTCACCTGTCAGATATCCCTCCAGGTTCCTTCCTGATAGAGCTCTCATAACCCGACGTGACCAGCTCAAATAAGTGGCTAGTCCATCAAGTTTCAGCTCCACAGGTGGAAGGTTCAGCTTCATATACTGTGGCTGTGCTGATCCCTCGCCTCTTGACCCCCTCAAGAAGTCAAGAAACACCTTTATATCCTCCTTCCATTTCAACTTGGCAATCACCTCTTCTATTGAACTCTTGCCCGCGCCAGAGTCCTCTGCGGTATCCTTGTCTTTGCCAAGAACCCTCTTCTGCCATTAATCCGACTCAGATCTAACCTCCTTACACAAATCTGAGTTCAACCCTCTTTCTCCTCCCTCAAAACCCGATCTTGCATCCTCAAGATCTAGATCCTCCTCATCTCCAACCTTTCTTCCCTTTCTTTGACCCGATCTTGATTTATACAACCATCCAAGACCGATATCAAAACTCGATCAACCTTCCAACGGGTATCGTGGGGTATTAGTCCCCCACGCCGGCCTAATCAAGCAAAAAAACTAAGCAAACCCTAGGTGGCCGGCCAGTCTAGGAAGAGAGGGCTCGACTTAGAGAGAGAACCGGCGGCTAGAAGTGCTGAAGCAGTGGAGAGAGACAAATTGCTACAGTAGCGGAGCTATAGTGTCGCGCTACAGTACCATGGATTTCTACAGTAGCAGTGCTACAGTACCGTGGATTGCTACAATAGTGTTGCTACAGTACCGCAGATTGCTACAATAGTGGTGCTACAGTACCGCATATTGCTACAGTGTTTGTGGTGGATAACCCTAACTCTAATTTAGCTCTGATACCAACTAGAAAATGAGCCAAATGAATTAATTCTTTATTGATGACCTCTTAGGGTATATATAGAGCTTGCATCTTACAATCTAGTATCTAGATTCCTCTATATTCCTATTTCACGAACAGATCTCTAAACTAGATACAAATTACCAACAGTTAAACTATCATACTAAGAAAATATTTTAGTTAAATATTTTCAACCAAATTAAGTAAAGTATCCCATAAACTCTATTGGGCTCTGCTCATTGGTTCGTTTGCATTATATAGTTTTCAATCGCCTCTTGCTATTTGAGTAGGGGTGAAAACGGTATGGATAATATACAATTTGTATTCGAAAAATTAGGTGGATATCCGATATCTGAATATCCATGTGGATAAGGATACTGATATGGTTTTACGTTTCAATTATCTTTATCCAAATAGTATATATATATATCATATATTTTAATATATATTATAAAAAAAATATGTTATTCACCATTATAGTTAAATAAATATTATGAACTTTAGTATTTTTTAATAATTTTTTATATTATTTTAATATATATCCGATCCGATCCGATCCGAACTCCTATCCGTATCCGTTTCCGAAAACAAAATTATGAATACAGTTTTACCGCTATCCGCTTATGTTTTCACCTATATGTGAGGCTTCTTATTTCCTCTTGTAATTTCGAGCAAAACTCAAGGGGCTTGCTACAGGTCCAGAACATACAACGCATCCTTGGAAATGATTAGAGCACTGGATTTGTTAGGCCAACAATATCTCTAGATAGGTAGGGTAGATAGGTAGGGTAGGCTATATGTATTGCTGTAAGTGTAAGGCCATGTTTTTCAGAGCTTTTTTTATAAACCATAATTAAAAAAAAAAAAAAAAGTTCAGATTCCAGCATGATGAGTTGAGTTTTTACAAAAATCATAAAAAACAGACTGCCAAACAGTTCTCTACAGTATTTTTTTTTTGTAGAGTTTGTTTGTAAAATAAATCAGATATTTTGTTTGATTTTGTATATTAACAATAAGATTAATGGAACAATTTGAATATATATATATTTTTTGTGTATTTTGACCATTTTATCATTTTATCAAATCAATTGATTGATTTTTTATATAAAAAAAATCAATAAATATATAAAAATCAATAGATTGGTTTTCAAATGTACGTATTATTTTTTATATTTTAAAAACAAACAAATTTAATTATTTAATTGTTATTTTTATTAAAACTCATTTTAATTTAAAAAGTTCTTATTTTTTTGTAAAAATATAAAATAAGTGTTTTATTTATGAAAAAATATGTTAGTATTCTAATTGGTCGATTTTTTAAAATAATGATACATTGATCTATTACATTGAGAATTTAGAAGTTTCTGTAACCATAAGTTTTGAAAAAAAAAATTAAAATAAAGTCGATTTTTGCCATAAAAGCTATTAGATTATGGAAAATATGTCCATTAATCATTCAGAGACATTATTTTCTAGAAAAAAGTATCCAGAGATACAAATTTTTAGTATTGTTATTGTAATTCACTTTTACATTTTCTTTTAATTTTCTTCACGGAAATATTTATTGATTTTTTTATATAAAAAACCAATCAATTGATTTGATAAAATGATAAAATGATAAAATGGTCAAAATACACAAAAAAAAAATATATTCAAATTGTTCCATTAATCTTATTGTTAATATACAAAATCAAACAAAATATCTGATTTATTTTATAAACAAACTCTAAAAAAAAAAAAAAAGTTACTGTAGATAACGGTTTGGCAGCCCGTTTTTGAGGTTAAAACTGAAAACGGGCTGCCAAACCATTTTTTATGGTTTTTGTAAAATTTCGTCTCATTATGCTAAAATCCGAACTCTTTTTTTTTTTTTTTTTTAATTATGGTTTATAAAAAAAGCTCTGTTTTTCACACCGGGCCATAAATCAAGCCCACCTATTACCAATTCTATTGTACTCTTAGAGTCTTAGGGCTTGTTCGGATGGCTCTTTTCCGATAGGAAATGATGAGATCCGGATTCTTGTCTCGAGACTCCATTCGGATGGCTAGTTTTTTCTACAAAAATTTTCCGTATTTGTCGCCAACTCTTCTCCGCACAAGCTAAATTTTTGAGAAAAAAAGCTATTAACTCTGACTGAATTTTACTTTTTCCAGCTGTGGCAATTGTTGCTCTTTCTCTTTCCACATCGCTTTTCATTTGTTAAAAAAATAAGCTCCATTTAAAATTTATTATTACTATCCGACAAAAAATAGACTAGTAATAAATGTCATATCAAATATAATTAAATTTCAATATTTTATTGCAATTAGATTTAAAATTGTTCATATTAAATCAGATTAAGAATTACGAACTGTTTACAAAATTTAGAAATGTTATTGTTATAAATAAATATTATTTGATCATTTTTCATAAATTAAAAATTAAAATTAGACAAGTATTGTAGTATTACTCATACATTATTTTATTTTGATACAAAATAAACATAATAGACAACAATTTCTTTTTGTTAATAAATGATAATATTTCAATATAGATATGCAGATTTTTTTTAACATAAATATTTAAGTTTTCCTATAACTAATTTCACGGTACAACCGAATACTCATTCATCACATTCTCATTATTATCATTCCTATGCATACTCATGCATATGGGTTCCCATAAATTATTTAGTGGGTTCCCGCATCCGTCAAATCTCATCTCGCACAATCCCGTGACAAACAAATAGGTCATTAGACTGTGCTCTACAAGTCTTTATTAAAAAAGAATGAGAGGGAAGGAAAGTGAGAACCTGACACAGGTTGCTTCGGAATCGAAAATTTTGAGAATAGTAAAGGGGAGCAGACAATTGGGAGTAGGTCTGATGCCCATCGGACCTACTTTGGTTCAATGGGTTCAATCACCATCCAATTTGCTTTATTAAAATTTGTGTTTAATGCTTTAAATTTTGTGCGTGTCTGTTTTGATTTCCGTGCGCATAGATCTTAAGATGAATCGGATGGTCATGGAACTCGTTGAACCCATAAGTAGGTCCGATGGACATCGGACTCTCTCGTGTGTGTCTCTCATCCCTTTACTTCTCGTCCCTTTCTGTGGTACAATTATTTGTGAAACAAAGTGTCAAGGATGAGATGAAACGCTTCCAACAAAATCCATTTATTAGAACTTTTTCTAAAATGTTAGCTTTATTAGGTCCTGTTCCTATTTCAACCTTTGTTAGTCTCCCAAAATGATTGCTTCATCAAATCATGCAACCCTATCTTTTTTTTTTTGGGGAATTAAAGCTAGTTTTTCTAATAAAAATTTTGCACTCAGATTAAATCTCATTTTGGTTATGTGACATTCTAGATTAATAACATATATATACTCTACAAGCACCCCATAAATCACTTGGGAGTATATTGTAAATTTACAATTTGAACCATTTGATATCATGATGTGCATCTAAAAAACCCACCAATATCTCTTATAACTATCTAGAGTTAAAATCATAAATAAATAAAAAAATGGAACACTAGAGTAAAAACTGAAACACTTTTTCAGGCTTGATTTTGATAATAAAGTGATGTTTGTGATATTTGATCAGTTGTTGTGGTCCATGAAATAAACCCAGGACAAGCAAGCTAGCAATGATTTGAAGCATTGAAGGAGAGAAGTAGATTCAAAAGGAATATTCTCACATGGTCTCTTCAATATGGGGCCTCCAAATTCACTACTGTCCGCTCATATTAAAAAATGTAAGGGTAAAAGAAATTAGAAATTTCCAGAAAAAGGACTGAAACCTTACAATGTCCTAGAGAAAAGACCTAAGGCATTGCCCTCCAAGGAATTTGGGAAATGCCCATCAATGCCTTATTGTCAGACCACTTGTGCCAGAGTGCAAATGCACTAGCTGTCCTGAAACATTGGCTATCACATCATGTGTCAGTGAAAATATCATTTGATGCATTGAGCATGCATGACCAACAGAAATTTTACATGATCTGGTGTCCATTTGATTAGATTTTTTACTATTCTCATCATATATTTGTAAGGTAAAGATGAATAAGAGTAGTTACAGGTGATTCTGGTAAAGCGAATGCATGTGCCAAGGTAAAGCAAAAGCAATAACTTTTTTCTCATGTGGGGTGAACCAGGATTTGTGGGGCTTCAGTTGGGAGATTTCACTGCCTGGTTCATTTTGGGTAGTAGTAAATCATCAAATAATCATAAAAAGCTGATACACACACAAACATAGAATAAAAAGCTAATATAATATAAGGCACTTAACTAACTGTTCATGCTGGTAAAACAGAAATGTAATTTGGTAGAATATGTTTCCCAACCGATTGTCAATGTTTTAATTTGTGGAGCTCAGAAAATTCATTTTAATTCATTGATCCACTCAATTTGACCAAAGTCAAACAGTCAATTTTTTTAAATTCTTGGCCACGTGTTGGCCACAGGCTGTCGGAATTCAAGGAACCGAATTAAGTAATGGCCATAGACCAATGGAAAGAGCCAAAGACTTAGAAAAGGAAAGTTTGTATTAACTCTCTTTAATTATTTGTTGTGAAAATCTGGGTAAGATATTAACATTGCTGGTTTGGCTTCATGTTGCGCATGAGGAATAGAGTCGAAATGAAAATTCATATGACTTGTGCGTTGCATGAAGCCAAATCGGCACTGTTAATATGCTTGCCCAAAAATCTGTGTACTAATCAAGTGGCACTTAGCAACTAAACAGACACTTCAAATAAACATGTAATGCATCAAATCAAAGAAATTATGAGTAATCGCATTTATCTTGAGTGAAGTCTACATAAAAGAAAATAAAGTAACACAAAGACATCAAAAAAAATTCTCAGATGTCCTTTTTAAAAAAAAAAAAAAAAAAAAAGCTTAGCTGAGCTGCTCATTTTGTGGTTGCGAGGAACCACGTATGCATCAGTTTATGCTTAGTGTCCCAAATTCTAGCAATGTCTTCTCCACAGTGCCACTTCCTGACATATGCGGTCCCCCAGCCTCTCTGATGTGAAATTCTCTTTCCTCGAAAGTTAACTCGTTGCGCTGTCGCCAAACCAGCAGCCCAAAGTATTATTATAGGACCCATTTCTTTCCATTCTTCACATTTTCTCAGAAGTTACTACTGAACATTTCATTAATTTTTAGTTATTGAAATATGCTATTAAGTATTAAAGGAGCAGAATCCATGAAAGTGTCAATCCTAATTAAGGCAATAACAAAATGATAAGGTATAATTTCTGAAAATGTGTTGAACAGTACTAAAGCTAACATTTCAATTGCTATAGCATCTTCACTGAGAAAAAATGAAAGTGCATGTAGTTGCTGACAGCATCTGATTTCTTTTGCAGTTTAGATATTGAACATAGAGGGAGCCTATCGCACAGAAATCTAACAAAAGAGACTATGATAAAAAGGTCTAATGCATTTGATCATTTTGGTGATTTGACACAATGTAGGGCCAATAAGAGAGAATGATTGCCCCATGGAGTACTAAAGCACTTCAATTGCTGCTACTATTGATCGATTTTGATCGTGTGGTGGTAGATAAGAAAGTGGCGTGACCACAGAATCTACTTTAAATTATTAGTAATTAGATCTGATTGCCAGTTCCTGTTATTTGGTCTTTGATACCAGACATGGAACTGATCAGGAAGTGGCCCCAAGGATATACTTTTGTGGGATATCTGATTCCACTGAGATTCTGCCATTTGCTTTTGAATTTATGTCTTCTCTAACATAGAGTTGAACAGCATTTATTACTTCTCAAGTATTTACATCATAATTGTTCACTGTTATATTATACTGCTATGTTGTGATTAGTACCTATAGTGAAGGCAAAACATGACATGAGATGTGACCAAAGTTTATTTTTACATGACGTGACTAAAATGGTGGATGATATTCACGTCACGTGAATAATCACATCACGTGTGGTCATACTGTGACCACATGTGACGTATCTAATCGTGTTTAATTATTGTTTTCAAGTTTTTATAGTTTTCAAGTTTTAAGTTAGTTCAAAGAAAATAATAACAAAACAAATCAAAAAATAAGAAACTATTAAAAAATAAATTATAATTAATAAATAATGTTGAAAAAATTAGTCACATACGTGTCACGTGATGTGACGTGATGTGACGTAACAGAGTCCATTGCATAATGTGACGTGATGTCACTAAGATGGCAGATGATAGTCACATCATGCGAGTCATGTCACGTGATATCATGATGTATAACGGGGTAACTAATTTTCTTCTCAATGTACATACATGATGTATATTATAGATTATTAAAGAAAAATTCCAGGAAATAAACAAGATGTTGAAGAACAATGCCACACAAATTAATGGTCGAAAGCTACAGGAGAGGTGAATAAATCCTTTCCTATATAAGAGAAGCAATTGTGTTGAAAGCAAAAGGAATCTCTCCTCCGATGTAGAAAATATATAGTGAAGAGAGAAAGAAAGCAACCCCTGCAACTATCACAACAACTTGGTACTGCTTGACACATCATGCTACCGTATGGTATAACGAGTTAATGACATCAGATCGTGCGATTTTACATGACGCTTCTCGTATGATGAAACTTGGGTCTCGGTAATGTATTGTGACTTGTACTTAATTGTGCTTCTCTGTATCGAGATCCAGGATCTCAGGACTACTGAATAACCCGATCAATACTTCAAATGAGTGGCTGATAAATGATCATTTTATTTGACTTTGATTAATGCTGAGAATAAATTATGAAACCGTAAGGGGAAAGGGGTTCGCTGAAGGTGCTAATTATGAAAAAAGCCGAGATATTTCGCATGAATAACAAGCTCTTAAAGCTTATTTATGATGAAACACTCCTGCCTGTACCAGTTTCAGAGAAACAAAAGGCACCAACCAAGCATTCAGGAATGCAATTAAAATTGAAAAAATATTTTAATCTGATTTCAAGAAACAATCCTTGTTTATATTTGTTCTTGTTGAAAAATCATTGTCAAAACCCAAGTTACTGAATCTGATACACCCAAGGCTAGGAGATATGAGTAGAGAATATCTCTAGATATATGGTCCCCAACAAATACAAATACTTCGACTAGGACAAGTGAAAATAGAAGGATTTCTTATCAGGAGAAATATTTCTTAGAGAACTATGGATTATGGAACCCACCTCTAAAAGAATAAAAAAAAAAAAAACTATGTAACCATAATTACAGAATGATGGGGAAACAAAGGAATGCTGGTACTACTCTGTCTTTGACTCTGCTCTGATCATCAAACGAACAAGAAATATTTTAAGTTTTTTTCAAACAAATCTTTGAGAAGACATGATATTGAAGAAAAGTAAAGATATATAATTCACATCTATCCTAGCTAATACATTACCATATTACAACACATTAGAACACACTAGACCTATATAACAAACAACTCCTTTATGTCATTGGTTAATTAGTCAAAGCCAATGATAAAATAAAAAATTGACAAAAAACAAAACCATCTACACAAGTCATATTCCCATATCTTTTTCTCCTAATGCAAGCTATAGTTAAATATATGTCATTCCCGCGTTGTTAAAAGCAAGATGCTTGAATTCATTAGTTATATTGATATGTCTCTGTTCTCTTCCACAATATTTCTATATCTTGTGCAATCCTTGTGGCATCCATGGAGGCACCCATCAACCCTCGCCGTGTGAATCCTACAGCATAAAGCCCCATTTCACCTTTCCATCCATTTGGAAACGGTTTCCTCGGCAACCCGTCAGTTTCTGAGAACATCTCTGTTTCCTACAAAATTATAGGAAAATTACATTTAAAATCATAAATTGAAGCATTATGTAACAGAGAATGAAAAATTGATATATGGTTTCAATCTATTTTTCTCAACTGAGATTGATATAACATGCAAAAATTTGCTCCATTATCATACCTTTAACCAGAGGGGTACATTGCTTTTATACCCAGTTGCTAGAACGACCGCATCAAACTCCTCCGATTGCCCGTCTACAAATTCTACTCTTTTCCCCTCAAATTTCGACACAGACGGTTTAACCTATGAACAACAAATATCTCAATTTCAGAATTAACTGCAACATATTAAGTACGGTGTATGTAGTTTAAACATAAAATCATATTATTTGATAGGTAATTAATAGACTAACTACCTTGATGTCTCCTGATTTGATCCTTGATAGTGTGCCTACATCAAGAACAGGTGTCTTTCCAGTTACTGATTTGAGCTCAAGGGGCCCGATGTTTGGTCTCTTGAGCCCGAACCGAGCTGTGTTGCCGAGCATGAACCATGAAATAAGTAATAGAACACGGTCAACACACCGCACAGGGAACCACTTTAGAAGCCACATAGAGAGCCCAAAGGTTGATTGGCCTAGCATTTCCCTAGGAAGTATGTGTACCTGGCAAATGTAAGATGGTACCAATCAGCAAAATGTTTTTCATTTTGTTTATTCATCAGATATTATATGAAGATATTTGTCAGGTTCATAATAATATTTTCCTAAAAAAATATTTGCTTTCATGCTGGAATATGTAGTTACTAAAGTAAACATTTGAAATGTTATCCAATACCAAATGGGAATTTATTGATTCTTTCAAACCATCAACTTTTTACAACACTTTTTCTGTGTCTCTACCAACTGTTACTAAATGGGAAAGTGTTAGGACGTCAAAGCCACTTGAAAATTAAATAGGAAAGAAATAAGAATACATGTGGGCTGATGATTGGTAGAGAGATGTTCTTTGAAACTGGTACAGAAATTAGGCCCAAAATAATGCTCCAACTAAGATTGCTTTTTGCATGTTAATACAGGCCACTACTTTGTGCGGCGGCAGCTTCTATCTTTTGTTGGAACAAAGCCTAATTATTCTCTTATATCCTCTCATGATTTTATAATCATGCTTTGCATTAAACTTTGAATAAGAGTGACAAAAAGGTGCAATATCTTAACCCAAAGCAAGGTTCTTATGGGAATTCATGTACATTAATTAATAACATGACAGACTGTGCTTCAATTGTGGTGGTTGGGCCCCACAGTTGATGTGTATAATTCTAATTCAAAGCATAGAACTACTGTGAATTCTTTTACACTGGCTTTATAAGGTAACTAATGTTACAACTCTGGTAAAGGAAAATACATGATGGTTGGTTGTGATTTATGAAAGGGAGAGAAACAGAGGAATGGGATGTTAACCTACCAATTTCACCATGTGAAAATATCATTAATAGGAACAATCTTTTTATTTTAGAGACTTAATGGAATATGAATTTTGAGCCTCTGAATTATATATGTTTAACATAAACCAAGAAATTGCTCTAAAATCTTAACACACACAAATAGAATAGACAAATTCAGTTCATCAATTGTAGTCTATAAATTATATACAAAAGACCAGTACTTTCTCTATCTCTCTCCACAGAATCTCTCTTTCTAAGCGTGAATGTTGCTTGGTCATTGAATGAATATTATTAATGTGTACTTATTTAATATATGAATGACTACAGGATTGGAATGCATGCAAAACCCTAGTCCCTAGTCACTCTTTTAATTAATCCCTGACTTTCGGTGTAGACCACTAAAGGCTGGTCAATAGGGCTTTCATTACCATCCAAAAGTAGCAAAAGAGACCACCTTAAGTTTCAAAACGCTGATACTAACACTAAATTAAACATGACTAATTAAGTACAATAATATAAATTAAAATGATAATGAACCACGCACCGTATCTCTGACGACAATATGCGGGTGCGCATTGTGATTGCACAAGTCTAAACAAACCTCCATGCCAGAGTTGCCACTTCCAACCACAAGCACTCTCTTTCCTTCGAAATATTGACCGCTCTTATACATACTCGTATGCATCACTGGGCCAGAAAATCCCGTTAACCCCTCGATCTCCGGTGTCACTATCTCTGCATTCTCTCCCGTTGCAACAATCAACCACCGACATGTATATTCTGCTTCCTCATTTTTAGGGCCAATCGTATGTACTCTCCACATGCCTACGGTTTTGTCAAACTCTGCACTGGCAACTGATCGGTTAAACAAAGGATTTATACCAAATTGTTTTGCATAGGCCTCAAGGTACAGAACAAACTGCTTTTTTGATGGATAAGGCGGGAAGTCGAATGGGAAAGGCATGAGAGGGAGTTCACAAAATTTCTTCGGGAGATGGAGACTAAGCCTATCGTATGTTTTATGTTGCCATAGAGAAGCTATACAATCTGATCGCTCGAGAATTATGCTCGGGATGCCCTTTTCTTTCAAACAAGCAGCAACTGCCAGACCCGATGGTCCCGCTCCTACTACTATAGGTCCCGGTACTGTGATGCATCGTTTGGGACTACTACTTGTTGCAGTAGATGGTACCGACATGTAGAGATTGTCACTTTTTTGGTGGTATTCTTTCAAGAAAAGTGGGTCATGGATTCTTTTGCCTTCATATTCTCTCCAAGGATCCATGGGTTGCATGTCAAGAAATAGCATGCACATGTACAATGAAAGTTGGGACAGGGTTGTGAGATATAGAGAGAGAGAGAGAAAGAGAGGTGGAGGATAGAGCACAGAGATACAGGGCTAAGATGGAGGTGCATTTATAGTGCCTTTTGGTATCAAAGTTTCTTTAAAAGATTTTAAGTACACATAGCTACTACAGAACAAGGTACATGACAGTAGGCAAGGCGCACATGAGATTCTAATTAGATCTATTATCTATATATCAAGCTATACGTGGCAGTTATATATGAAAAGATGCGTATATATATTTAGGAGTGATAAAGAGATTGTTACCTTATTGTCTCTAAACCTAACTATATACAAATAGATGTAACACAGTACAGGAATGATAAAATGGATACAACACTAATAAGATATATACCATACAACAGCAAAACAGCATTTTCAATTTATCTTCTATATATATAGAGAGAGAGAGAGAGAACATCTCAAAGTTTAGATAGCGATACCTTATTCTTCATTTTGAAAGTTAATTCTTGATGCATTCATAATTATTTATGTAATCATTTAAAATATTAAAATTTGTCAAACTCGTTATAGCTAAAGGAAAAGCCTACTGCTTATGGTAAAGCAGTGAATTACAAGCTTTACTAAAGAATATTCCAATATAAATAATAAGTACAAGATTATATTATCTCTGCAAATAAAGTACAATTTCAATTACAAAAATCCTAGGAGGAAAGGCATATGATGGCATCAAATTTTAATTGTACCTTTGTTGACCAAAGTAAAAAAGTGTTTGGTTTAATATGAAGCTAGGGTGAATAATAGCCGTAAACTTAGTAGAAAATTCAAATAATAAAAGTTGCCTAGTACTGGTAGAGAGGTAGAAATTGGTGGTAATTACAATATCAGTTATGGCACAGCTTTCTTTCAGGTTCCAAATTATTCATGTTTGATTTTGGTTGTTATTAAGAATATCAATTTAGATATTTTAACTATTCATAAATATCTCACCACATGCGTCATAGATTTTTTTGAAAGCAAACAAACTACTGCCTGTTATTTTTGCTTCAAAATATTATGTAATTATATGCATTATTCAAACAGCTGCAATTCAATAGTTCATAGGTACGTAGCGGACGTTAATGTAATATCCAGATATCACAATCACATGCATTCATATATTCCTTATAATTGCATGTGTACAAATATCAAAGTTCTAAATAGCAATTATAGTAGCATAGCGGAGAGACAAAAAAAAATTATGGTGAATAGCGTAACTATACGGAAGCTATTGTATATAGCTGTTTTTTTTTTTTCTTTTCAAAATTTATATTTTATATTTCTACTAATTATCAACATGATTAATATTAGATAATTGGAATAAAAACTAAATGACAACTAATCTAAGTCTATATTTTTTAAATCATGTAAATAAGAAAGAAAAAAGGATCTACAATAAGGTAACACTATTTAATAGTTCATATTTCATGGTATTACATATTATAATAGACAAAAAAACAATTAATTTTACAAATCAAATGAAGTCATACTTATTGAATATTTTATATATTATAATATTCAAAATCAGTTTTCAATGAACAAACAGTAATAATTTTACAAGTCAATACTAAACGAATAGCAAGCAAAAGGAAAAATTAATATTTGAATATTTTTCGATATAGAATAAGAGACTAAATCACAAATTGGAACATAAGCATATAGTCCGATCTAGCATACTTAACATAGCAGACTATGTAGCATCAGAAATATGAACAAAAGCACAAAAGCTCGTGTAAATTTCAAAAAATAAGCCCATGTAGCATAGCGGTAGCAATAGCATGTAGCTATCGTAGCTGAATTAGCGCACTTTTATCTCATAGCTTAGCTTTTATGGTATGAAAAAACTATAGCTAGTTATTTAGAACACTGATAAATAAGTATACTGACTTCATTTCACATGTAAAATTAATTGTTTTTCATCTATTATAATATGTAATAGTGACTTAATAAATAGCAAAAAATTCCTAAAAATGTAAAACTTGGTCTCTAAGCATATTTTAATATAAAGATCACATCTAATGGTTTGGAACGACTTTTTAGACTTTGAAAATTTAAAAATAACTTAGTTGCACGGAACCTTAGGAACAATCGATTTGATATTAGCCAACCTATATATATATATATATACACACACAGAGAGAGAGAGAGAGAGTACAACTAACACGTTTTCTCTAGTATATTAACAATATGCTTCCAGCCTCCAAAATATATCGCACTGGCTTCAAATGACAAATCCAAACCGTTCAAACCAATCTCCTTGATGAGAGCTTCGTGTCCATATAAAAAAAAAATCATTTTCTAATTTATTTACTATCAAGTCAAGCGGTAAAAAAATAAAGGATATAATGCATTAAAATGCGCACAAAATCTTTCATATTTTGACCGCTTGACTTGATGGTAAATAATTCAAAAATTTTAAAATATTATATGAAAACAAAGCTCTCATTAAGAAGATTGGTTTGAACGGTTTTGATTTGTCGTTTGAAGCAGATGCGATAGATTTTGGAGGCCGAAAGCATATTATTAATATACTAGAGGAAGCGCATTAGCTATACTGTGTGTGTCAAATTTCTGAAAAATAAAAAATATATATCATTGTCGTTTTCAAAATTTCGAAATCAAAAGGGAAATTCAAGTAGACCGCTTAAAATTGGTAGCCAGTTCGAAATTTTTTTAAATGAAAAAAATATTTATTCTTATCAATCAATTGTAAGTTTGTAACTTGTAAGCAATGTGACATATATATTATACGGATTTTTTTAAATATTGAAACACCTATAGATAACGCAAGCCAAGTACATCATTCAGAAAAAATAAATTGACGTCATTGACAGATCAAATTCGCTGGGCTTACGCTACAATGTACTTAGAGCTAGTTTTTGGGTGTAGCATAACATTCAAGTTTAAAAAAAAATGAGAATGTCACAAGTCAAGGGGAATTGACATGAATCTGTAAGATTGATCAAAATGATTCATACAAATCGAGGCAATATATTTATAATTTGAAAAAACTTTTTGCTAGAATTCCGCAAGTAAAGAATCTCATAGTCCAATCATAGCTAGTACCATAGCTCGGCTAATCTCCTTGTCAAGATGTACTTTTTCTTAAGATGATTTGTGAATGTCATCTCTCATCAGAGATATGGAGTAGGTCGGATGGGCATGGACTTACTTTTAGATTCAATTAGCTGAACCGTGCGATCAAAATTAAGATTACTGTGCACGGATATTGAAACATACTTGCAAAATTTTTAATGTAATTAGCACGAATCTTGATGCAATCGAATAGTCATTTTACCAATCGAACCAAAGTAGGTTTGATAGGCATCGGACCTACTCTGAATTACTCTCATCAACGCTGTGCTTTTCTTGATACATAATTTATTCCATGGGACCGGTTGAAAGGTAGGGGTAAAAACGGAGCCGACAGTGGAAATTTATTTATAAACAATAATTAAAAAAAAAAGTTTAGAAAACAATACAAAAACCATAAGAACTGAGTTGTCAATTCGGTCCGAATTTTTTTTATTTGGGACCGAATTGGCAACACGGTCCCGAGTTATTTTTCAGTTTTTACAGAGAAACTATGTAGGCATTAATGTAACGTCATGTTTTTTAGTTTTTTCAACTGGGACCGAATTGGCAATTCAGTCCCAACTTTTTTTTTAGAGTTTGTTTATAAATTATTTTCTAGTCGAGTTAATGCGAGAGTCTGAAAAACGAAAATATAAAATGTAAAACACAATAAAACATGAATAACATGAGACATTTGAACCATCTTATTAATGTATACATATTGATAATTACTATAGGCATAATTATATATATAATTAAACGTCCAACCGAAGAATTTCTCCAAGACAAACAAGACCATAATTTCTCCAAATCAAAGAATTCGTAATTTTTTAATTATAGTTTACTTTAGTAATCATATTGGTCGAAATTCTTTCGTTGGACGTTTGTTTTGGAGAAATTCTTTAATTGAACGTTAATTATTCCAATTTGAAAATCCAATCAGCCGATCCGAACTGCTCAACATTTTCTCCATATTGAAATGTGCTTGGAGACTAAATTTTACATTTTTTTTAAAATTTTTTTACTATTTATCAAGCCACTTTTAAAATCGCAGATCCGAGTGAACAGTAAAAAAATAGTAAAATTTTTTGGACCATTGGATCAACAATTTTCAAAGTAATTTAATAAATAGTAAAAAAAATTCCAAAAAATATAAAATTTGGTCTCCAAGCACATATCAATATGGAGAACATGTTGAGTGGTTCGGATCGGTTGTTTGGATTTTCAAAATGAAAATTTAGTGCCATGGAGTAAAAATTTGTTTTACTTCACAACTCACCATAACCCATCTCATATATATATATAGAGAGAGAGAGAGAGTAGAACTAGGGTGCTCCTAGGAGTACCAAACTTATTTGTATTCTTAACTCTAAAACCTATCGGATTAACTTTGAACAACCAATCCAAACCATTGAAATCATTCTACCTGCGTCTACATGTGAAAATTTTAAAGTTTTGAATTAATTTAGTATAAAGTAAAGTGGTCAAAATTAGAAGGTTTCTAAATTAATTTTAATGCATTCATTTTTTGGAAGCATTTTGACCACTTGACTTTATACTAAATTAATCCGAAACTTTAAAATTTTCACATGTAGACACATCACTCGTAAGGTAGAAGGATTTCAGCAATTTGGATTAGTCATTCGAAGTTAAACTAATAGATTTTAGAGTTAAGAGTACAAATAAGTTTGGTACTCCTAGGAGCACCCTAGTTCTACTCATATATATAGAGAGGTTGGCTAATATCAAATCAGTTGTTCCTGAGCTTCCCTACAATCAAGTGGTTTTTCAATTTTCGAAATCCAAAACATCGATCCAAACCGTTAGATGTGTTTTCTATATTAAAATATGCTTGGAGACCAAATTTTACATTTTTTTGAAATTTTTTTACTATTTATTAAGCCACTTTGAAAAACCACTTAGTAAAGGCGTATGTATATATATATAGAGAGTAGAACTAGGGTGCTCCTAAGTTCACCAAACCTCTTGTGAACTTGACTCTAAAATATATTGAATCGACTTTAAACGATGAATCCAAACCGTTGAAACCCTTCTACCTAATGAGTGATGCGTCTACATGTAAAAATTTTAAAGTTTCGAATTAATTTAATTCAAGTGGTCAAAAGTTTAACGTTTATAAATTAATTTTAATGCATTCATTTTTTGGACTCCTTTGACCACTTGACTCTATATTAAATTAATTCGAAACTTTAAAATTTTCACATGTAGACGCATCAAACATTACATAGAAGGATTTCAACGGTTTGGATTCATCTTTTAAAGTCGATTCGATATATTTTAGAGTCAAGTTCACAAGAGATTGGGTGAACTTAGGAGCACCCTAGTTCTACTCATATATATATATATATATATATATATATATATAGGTTTTGGCTAATATGCTACGCGTAGCTAAGAGACCTCCGTGCTACGGCTCAAAATTTAAATTTTCAAAATCCTAACGGTTGATCCAAACCGTTAGATATGTTCTACATATTGAAATGTACTTGGAGACCAAATTTTATATTTTTTGGATTTTTTTTACTATTTATTAAGCCACTTTGAAAATCGCTGATCCAACGGTGGCTTAACCAAACAGTGAAACCGTTGGATCAGCGATTTTCAAAGTGGCTTAATAAATAGTAAAAAAATTCCAAAAAATGTAAAATTTGGTTTCCAAGCACATTTCAATATGTAGAACACATCTAACGTTCGGATCGACCATTAGAATTTTGAAAACACAAATTTTGAGCCGTAGCACGGAGGGGCTCTTAGCTACGCGTAGCACCGTAGCCCAGTCCTATATATATATATATATATATATATATATATATATATATATATATATGCCTTTACTAATTATCAATATGTATACATTAATAAAATATTTCAAATATCTCATGTTATTCATGTTTTATTGTGTTTCACATTTTATAATTTTATTTTTCAGATCCCGCGTTAACTCGACTAGAAAATAATTTATAAGCAAACCTTAAAAAGAAAAAATTTGGACCGAATTGCCAATTCGGTCCTGGCTGAAAAAACTAAAAAATATGTTGTTACACTAATGGCTACACAATTTTTCCGTAAAAATTGAAAAATAATCTGGGACCAAGTTGCCAATTCAGTCCCAAATAAAAAAAAATCGGACCGAATTGGCAACTCGGTTCTTATGTTTTTTTTTTAAATAAAAGTAATCATATTGGTTTCCTAAATTTTTTTAATTATGGTTTATAAAAAAATTCCGGATAGTGAATCATATTTTTTTTATAAGTTATTTTTTATTTTTTTTATTTTAATAAAATCTAAACAATTGATTCAAACCGTTCAACATTATCTTCATATTAAAATGTGTTTGGAAATCAAATTTTATATTTTTAAACAAATTACTATTTATTTTGAATTTTTTGAATTTATTATTTTTTAATGGTCTAAAATTATCTGAAAACAACATTTTTTACAAATCTAAATAAATACTAAAAAATAAAAAAAATAAAATTTTTTTTGTCTCCAAACACATTTTAATATGGAGATCATGTTGTATTGTTCGGATCAAATATTTTGGAATTTGATATCGTAAAAGTGACTTATAAAAATATGGTGTCAAAATGTGTCACCATAAAATAGTGTAATTAGATCTCTCCTCTTTTCCATAATATATATTAAAATATATTGTATATATCTACTATTCATATACGAATAATTGAAACTAAAATTATATCAGTATCCTTATTCACACGGATATTCGAATATCAGATATCCACGTCTAATTTTTTTAGTACAGGTCGGATATTATCCAAACCACTTCCATCCCTATTGAAAGGGCACAAAAGGAATATATATATATTTTTTTTTTAAAAGAAAAAGAAAAAACAAGGACCGCATGTGCCAAATAACCAACAAATGTCCATGTTTTGGAGAAGTTCTGGTCCAATGCACGTTGGACCAATATTAGATCTGGTGAATATTCCAACCGTTTAATTTTTGGCTTAATTTAGGGAAACATGTTTAAAGTTCTAAATTAGGTTCACACCTAGCCTGCTCCCCTTAATTGTCTTTAGTATATATTTGACCTAATTAGAACGTGCATTGAATTAAATGCAACACCAAATTAAGTTTGCATCAAGTACACAGTCTTTTTTTATATTTGGAAAGATAGTTCTCTAAGATAACTTCCCTGCTGAAATACGGGTCAGATCCATATTTTCCTTAAATATATATATATATAGAGAGAGAGTTGGGCTATGGTGAATTGCAATATGTGTTCTTATACATTGGTCTATAAATTGTTAGTTTTAATTTTTAAACAACTGATTCAGACCGTTCAATTTGATATCCATATTAAAATATGCTTGGAGATCATATTTTATATTTTTCGTAAATTGTTTGTTATATTTTTAGAATTTTTAAAATCACTGTTTTTCTATGGTCCAGAAATCTTTAAAAATAATGATTTTAAAACATTCTAAAAAAATAGTAAATTTTTTTCAAAAAGAATATAAAATTTGGTCTCGAAACATATTTTAATATGGAAAACACAATGAGCCCTTTAAAACGATTTAATATGGAAAACACAATGAGCCCTTTAAAACGACTGTTTGAATTTCAAATCTAATGGTTTATATTCCAATGTACAATAGGGGCTATACATTGCAATGCATCATAGCCCAACTCTGTGTGTGTGTATAAGTGCCCTGTTTTCATTTCGTTTTGGAAGATTATTGCACTATTCATGAAGTACAAAGCTATTTACTAATTTATAAAATTATTATTTTTAGATAAAATAGGCCATTTACAAGGTTTCAAAATAAAAAATTATGAACATAATGTATAATTTAAATATTGATGGGTTGTATAAATTGAAAGAATAATTTCGAATGATTTCATAATCAAAATTAATTACCACACAACTTGCTGATGTGAGAAAAAAAAAATATATCTTTGTGTGATTACAAACTTAATTTTAATAAAAAAAAAATAATCTACACTAATCTTAACGCAAATTGAACAACTCAGAAACGACATCAGAACAAATTTGAACTTATTGTCATACAAGTGCTCCATTAACTGTACCTACTATACCTCAGGCATATGTCCAATGAACCCATATCCTCTGTAGTACTGCACGGTGGAGTTCACAACCTTACGGTCTAGATTTATACCTTCAGATAATAATGCTTACACTATCATTTTTTTTAGAATTCTGCTGCCTTATTTTTGTAGTTACTGTTGTGGTAGTTGTATCAAATAACATACAGAAATTTGTGAAGGGGTACGAAATTTCATGTATCAAATATCATACATAATTGTTTAAATTTACATTGTTATATCTGTTTTGACTTCATTGAGGGATTTTCATACTAGCACAGTGTGATGGTGTTTATATATAATCAATGAGGCACAAAATATGGTCAAAAGGTATCAGGAAAAAAAAAATGAATAGTGACAACTGACATGGAGAGAAATTTGCTAAATAGGAAAAGACAGAAGGACATAAATTTGTCATAAAAAAAAAGAGATTGGAACATGGTTAGAAGGATGACAATAAAGACTTTCCATTTTGTTTATTCTAATATCACAAAATCTTGAGTTCACGTGCCTAAATATTTCTCACGTTTTAAAAATTATCAAATTGAAAAACAAAAAACAGGAAAAAAGTTGTTATGAATTAATTACTCGTTGACATTAGTTGCTATCGGCATGGCTTAATGCTTAATTAACCTCAATAACCGTGTGGGTCTTTTCTTTTCTTTTTAAGGGTTGTGGCTTAACCGTGTGGGTCTTAAAAAGAAAGGCATAATACTTGAAAAAATAAATTGTCATCAATGTACAACTAATGAAAGCATAATACATGAAAAGTTTAGACCAGAAAAATATATGCTTTTTTTTGGGGGGGGGTGTTACGAGTGAAGCTTCGTCATAGGGGTGAAAACGGTATGGATAATATTCGATACGGTTCGTATATTCCAAAATTTAGATGTGGATATTTGACATCCGAATATTCGTGTGGATAAAGATACTGGTATGGTTTTACGTTTCAATTATCCATAAGGATACTAGTATGGTTTTACATTTCACTATTTGAATAGTGAAACCGTTGGATCAGCGATTTTCAAAGTGGCTTAATAAATAGTAAAAAAATTTCAAAAAATGTAAAATTTGGTCTCCAAGCACATTTCAATATAGAGATCACATCTAATGGTTCGGATCGACTATTTGAACTTTGAAAATGGAGATTTGAGCACAAAGTAAAACTTGTGCTTTACTTTGCAAAGCACAATAGCCCAACTCTCTCTCTCTCTCTCTCTATATATATATATAGAGAGAGAGAGAGAGAGTAGAACTAGGGTGCTCCTAAGTTCACCAAACCTCTTGTGAATTTGACTCTAAAATATGTCGAATCGACTTTAAACGATGAATCCAAACCGTTGAAACTCTTCTACCTAATGAGTGATGCTTCTACATGTGAAAATTTTAAAGTTTCGAATTAATTTAATATAGAGTCAAGTGGTCAAAAGTTTAAAGTTTATAAATTAATTTTAATGCATTCATTTTTTGGACTCCTTTGACCACTTGACTCTATATTAAATTAATTTGAAACTTTAAAATTTTCACATGTAGACGCATCACTCATTAGGTAGAAGGGTTTCAACGGTTTGAATTCATCGTTTAAAGTCGATTCGACATATTTTAGAGTCAAGTTCACAAGAGGTTTGGTGAACTTAGGAGCACCCTAGTTCTACTATATATATATATATATATTATGAAAATTTTATGTTATTCGCCATTATAATTAGATAAATATTATGAACATTAATATTTTTATATTGTTATTATAAATATCTAATCTTATTTGAATCTTTATCTGATCCATCTGATATGTCTGATATCTACTCTATATCTGTATCTGAAAAATAAAAAAAGATATGAATATAATTTTACCACTATCTGCTCTGTATTCGCTCTGTTTTCACCTCTACCTTCGTGTCACCACAAAATTGATAACAATCCAATTAATTCGCAGAATTTAGATTTTTTTGTTGTTGGTAAAATGTGAGAATTGAAGTCTCTCAGCTCACTCTTAAAACTAGCATTGAATTCTTATGATATAATTTAGATATCTTAGAAGGGGCAACTTTTATATTTTGTTTTGTTGATCTGGGTTTATGCTGGAAAATTAAAGCTTCTAGTATCTATTTGCTCTTAAGTTCACTTTTCATCTCATTTATATAATTCCAGTTTTATTTTTACAAAAATGAAAATTACAATTGAAATTCCAAATTAAAGCATAATGCTCGATATACATCATATACACATTGCATTGGCATAGAAATAAAGGGATTGTTAACTCAATTTTAGGGTCTGTTCGACTTTGTTACTGTGTGCGCGTTAACTGAATTTATTTTCCCATGCACACAATAAAAATCAGTTCAAAACTCATTCCCGTTACTGATCCCGTCTATAGGGAATTCACATCCTCTAAGATATCTCAAACTTTGTGTGACTTTTTTGAATATCTCAATCGTTCAAATACGTTTTGCACGAATCTCAAAGCTAAATTAATACTGCCCTCCTAAGTTCCCCGAATAGGCACCAGACACATCAGTCACGTAAAAATTGAGATATCTCAGAGGATACGCACCCGTCTGTAGCTGGACAAGCCCTATAAAGTTGCAACAAGAAAGGTTCACTGCCTATATCTTGTAATTTTGACAGTGTACGTACTTTAGTTGCTGGGGTTTAAATATGAATATTTTTATCATATTATTCTGTTTATGGACCAACCTTGTTTTTTCTCACTCTATAGTTGTACTTACCAATTATATCCTCTGTTATGCCCAACATGTCTATTTCTATGTTGACCTTTTGACCTAGGTTCTTTTAAACTGTTATGTCCTTTTATTAGTGTTTACATACAGTCATACATGCACAAGTAGGCAAGCATATACCAATCGTTTTAATCTCAACTGGAATTCAGACTAGGTCCGATGCCCATTAAATTGAGAGTAGGTCCGATGCCCATCCATCGGACCTATTTTGGTTCAATAGGTGTAGTGACCATTGAATTGTATTAAGATTTGTGCGAACTACATCGAAATTCGTACAAGTCTGTTTCAATTTCCGTGTGCACAGATCTTGATGCTAATTGTACGGTGATAAAGCGAATTGAATCTAAAAGTAGGTCTGATGGCCATCGGACCTACTCTTGTCTCTTTTAACTGATGCTTCTGTGCACCAAGTACCAAGCAAAATTTGTCAGCGTTTTATTTACAGAGAATAATAACGAAGAGTGAAGATTACAAAATTTGAGTTACAATGACATCTAATCATGAATTCTAGCATATATTTTATAGCATGCAACCTACATCGTCCGCTTTGTGATGGCAAGAGGACATGTCATTATCTGATACATGCAATATATCTAACTAAAACATCTCCCGCTGAAACTCTCATGGCATAATCTAGGCAGTTTTACAATAATGGCCATTTCTAAATTCTAACTAAAACATCTCCCCCTGAAACTCTCATGGCATAATCTAGGCAGTTTTACAATAATGGCAATCAATATACTAGGGGTGCAAACGGATCGGATATAGATTGAATATTAGATAGATACGGATATGGATTGGATATTAAACAGATATGGATACAGATATCACTTTTTATAATAGTGAATAACATAAATTTTTCATAGTATATATTAAACTATATATTATATATTTACTATTTAGATACATATAATTAAAATTTAAAACCATAGTATATGTATCCGCACGGATATTCAGATATCAATATCATTATCTAATTTTTTATTACGGAATCAGATATGGCCGGATAATTTCTGACCCGTTTGCATCCCAACAATGCACACTATCCAACCATCCATGCACATTGTATCACAAAACCAATCTTTTAGACAGGTCAACTATCATTATGGAATCTATAGAGGGAATTTTTTTATCTACAGAAATTATAAAATTCGGACTTACAAAGAAAGAGTGTCTCGTTCCTATCATATATAGTAAGATTAGACTTATTGAGTCTAATTCATTGATATCTTTGTTTTTTAAACTGTGCAGAGAATTTGCAAAAGAAAAAAATTATGCATCATGAACAGTGATTCCGATCCATAAAAATATTAATTTTCTGTGGCACCAAATCCTCTGTATTTATGGATACAAAGGGCTTGGTGCTGCAAAAAATCAACCAGTTAGTGAATGGATCGTGAATAGTGATTCTGATCTATAAAATATTGATTTTTTGCTGCACAAAACTCTCTGAAAGTTTTGTACCGTAGAAAATCAACTCATTTATGAATTGGAATCACTGTTCACGATCTATAATTTTTTTTTTATTCCCTCAATGAGTCCGATCTTACACGTGTCCAGCCTATTCGGGATAGCGCAGGGGCTAGTATTATTTGAAGGGTCTGAATCCTTTAAAACTCGTATTAGAGCATCTCGAACGGTTTGGATCAAAACTAAAAAATTGGATTACTTCATGGGATCCGAATTCGTACTTGACATGTTTTATATTTTATTTTAAATTGTCAGAATTGATAGCCAGGCCAGCTGATCAATTACGACTCGTCAGAAATTCAGAATTCAGAAGTGGTTTGGTGCATCGAATAAAAGTATTGTATTCAATAAAGTAGACAAAAAAAAAATCTATGTTTAACACAACTAAATTTTCATCAATTTAGATACACACTGAAAAAGTAGCAATGAATATGCACTTTCTGGGCAGTACCTTCAGAACCATTTTATATTCATTAATATACTTCTCTCTGAAGAAAAGGCTGTAAATTTTTTTCATGGAAAGATTTATCAACACAAAAATAATATTAAAGTATTACCTACAACAGCATTTTTTGCTATGCTGAAATCAAAGCCTCTCTTACACATTCCACATTCCCTGACAATGGGACCCGTCCATCAGCGACTTGTAACAGTTTCTATTCTAGGGAATCAGTAACAAGATACCTGTTATCTATTTAGGCCTTACCAGTAAATTGCATAGGAGAAGAGGGCATCAGGAAGGCCATTTACAGGGTTCCTGTTTGTGCATCAATTAAGGATGCATGGCAATAGGGGCGAAGTTAGACTTTTAAACTGTAGAGATTAACTACATAAAATTTTCATGCTGAGTTGCAGATTAATTTTACAGTACTCTTAATATTTTACTCTAAATTATATAAAAAATTATACATAACTACAAAAAGAGTCAATTGACCACTTTCATTCTACTTGAATCCGCCTCTGAATAGCAAGATACATAATTGGACAGCGTCACGTACCATCAATATACGTCCTCTGTACAGTTTCATCACTCGTAAATCCCACTCCGTCCCCAAAACAAAAAGAAATCTACAAAAAAAAATGTCAATTAATCAAACATCCTTTGATTCAAAATGTGCTACTCTGCATCAAGCTGCAGATGATACACACTTAAATTATTGCCTGAAAAGTTTGATACACTTCTATCCTCTTTTACTTGCGAAATTTGTATGTATCATCACCAGTTGTGTTCTTTAAATATATGGCTTCAATTTTGTGACAACATTTAATATTAATTTGCGAAATTTTCATTTTCCCCCCTATTTTCCTTCAATCATCCATTTTTCCAATATTGGGTGGTTCTCTGCTTTTGACAGAGGGGATCAGGGGATCTGTTACTGGCTGCTTCAAATAATTTTAAGCCAATTATAAAATAATAAATTGTAAATCTAATTGCGTTAGATAGATTTCATGCTTTTAATTTCATTGGTACTTGGTTTTAAAATATGTCACTCCTGAAACTGGCAAATAATGAAATAATATGTGGATAAAGGTTAGGCTGGTTAGAACACATAAATTAAGTATAGATTTTCTGCATGAAATTTTATATTAATTCATGATGTTGGGTTTGATTTTAACTATTAAAGTGGCATTTAGGCCCCCATCAACTATGAAAAGTTAAATGCTAATCATTGTTAATCTAATAAAGGCAGCTTAAGTTGTAAATAAATAAGTCATAGAGCAGTTCCCTTCTAGAACAGTGCTCAAAGTACTAGCAATCCTTTGACAATTTTTGGAAAATAAAATTAAAAATTGATCTATATTATACACGAGGAGGGATCCATTTACACTATTTTATGATGACACATCTTGACATTATATTTTTATAAGTCATTTTTACAATTTTAAAATCCAAATAGTTAATCTGAACAGTTCAATATGATCTCCATATTAAAATGTGCCTGGAGACAAAATTTTACATCTTTTTTATTTTTTTTAGTATTTATTAAAATATGCACAAAATTATTGTTTTTAGACAATTCTGAACCATTGAAAAAATAATTTTCAAAAATTATAAATATATAGTAAAAAGTTTCCAAAAAATATAAAATACGATCTCCAAGTACATTTTAATATAGAAATTATGTTGAACGATTCAGATCGACTATTTGTATTTTGAAATAGCAAAAGACTTATAAACATTTGGTGTCAAATTATGTCACCATAAAATGATGTAATTAGATCCCTCCTCTATTATACACATATCATGTTATAAAATGTGATGAGATTATCAAATGTCCAATAACATACTTATAATTTTGCTTTTTGATTTTCAATTGTTTGAATATTCTTGAATACATTGTGAAGAAAATTGTCAAAATAATCATTGTCAAGTGAAAGTAAAAAGATAAAGTGACTCAAAGCTTAAGCTTTAAATATCAAATAAGCGTCCCTACAAAGTACAAAAGGAATGACAATCATGACCCAATTTCTCTTCTTTCTTTCCCTAATCAGCTTTAAACCTTATTACACTTTTCAAAAAGAAAACGCGCAACATTAAAATTTAGCATTTATAAAAGATGCTAGGCTCTAAACTAAGTAAGAAAGGAAATGACAATTTTTTTGGGCCTTTTTGGTATGAAACAACTCAACTTAAAAAATGAAAAAAGGACAAGGTATAATAGCAAAGGGTCAAAGTCCCGGCATTTTTTTCCATAACCAAAAAATTAAATAATATAATACTAATAACCGAATTTTGAAAAAAATTTCAATCCTAACCAAACCGCCCCCCCCCCATTGGGCGGTCCAGAACCCTATCAGATCGCCCCCCCACTGGGCGGTCCAGACCCCAAGCAGACCGCCCCCCCACCCGGCGGTCTGCTTATTTTTTTTTTTTATATTGTATTTTATGTAATTGCTTGTAATTTATATTGTATTTTATGTATTTTGTTGTTATTATATGATTGCATTTCCGTGTAATTTCCTTGTGAACAAAATAACGATGAATTTGGTCGAGTGAACAAAATAACCAAATCACGTCTAGTCAACATAAAATATAGAAACAAAAATATAAGTAAATAAAATAACCAATAACGTCTGATCAACATAAAATATAGAAATGAAAATATAAATATACTGTCAATGGCTACAATATGAAATATAAAAACTAGTGACGACGATGACGACCGGACAATGACAATCTGGGAGGCGCCCCGCATGCCCTCCGCGGCTGGACACGTCTCTGAGGCTGTGGAGGCTCAGAGGGCTCTGCAGGATCCTCGTCATCAGCAAAATCAAAATGCATGTCGTCCTGTGTATACGCAGCATCCGGCCATGGATCAAACTGGGGAGCCTGCTGTGCCCCACTGCCGCTAGCCTCGTGGTCGTGCTGCCTCGGGGGTGGCATCGATAGTGTGGGCTCGTCCCAGTCCCCTGTATACATCGTCGGTGGCTGTGTCCCAAATGCAGCATCCGCCCATGGATCAAACTGGGTAGTCTGCTGTGCCCCACTGCCGCTAGCCTCATGGTCGTCCTCTGCCCCAGTGTCGGTGAGACCAAAGTCTGCCGGAGTGAAAGTGGGCTCGGCACTCCATGTAGGGTGACCATCCTGTAGTTAGATAATGTTAATTTTCTTCATACAAAAAAAAAATTAATTATATGGACACGATCCAACTGACCTCGTCATACTGCACTGGCACTCCATATTGATTGTAGTAGGCGTGCCATTTCTTGGTGTCCAGCACCCAATCGTGGAACGCCCAATTCGGGTTATCTTCTGCAATATTTGAGTGGAACATCTTAAGAACACATTTCGAAACAAAATTGACGTGAATGAAAAAAAATGAACTTATAATACTGCGGGGGGTGGTGGTAGGTCTCTATCGCGTACGAGAGGCGGCTCTTGGTTGGGCTGGTTCGGAATTGGTGAGTCAATCTTGATCTCACGCCAGTTGATGTTCTCGCCAGCATCGTGTAGCATGCCAACGAGGCGCCCATCAAACTGGGAATCCTCGACGATCGGAGCACTGTGATGCAGCATAGTACACCCGAACGCCCGGAAACCATTTCTCGCCATGCACACCAAGCTGTGTGCAACTCCTCGAATTGCCGTCAGTACCTGTAAATAATATTTAGAAAATGAGTTGTGCGAAGAAAAAAATAATATTAAAAATAATCTTTATTGCTTACCGATCGAGTGTTGATTGGGCCCCATGGCAAATGGGTCTTACTCGAATCACCTATCATTCTCCGCCGAAGAGAATCACCGTAGTCGCCCTGCAAGTATACGGTAGTCATGCACCACCGCCGGTACCCGGACCATATACCTCAATGTCCGGGGTCCCGCTCCCAAACCGACGTCCGTCGGGTCGGGCGGGACCCACAAATTGTCCTCGAGCTGCGGGCAATCCCTGTACAATCCCATATGGTGGGTGCGCCAATCCACCTCAGTCTTCTTGTGCATAGTCCTGCATTATAAGTTAGTTATACAAAATTTGTGAAACAATATCAATAGTTTATGAGTATTATTGAGTGTGTATTAATACTTACTTGTGCAGCTTCTCTGTGTCCTCCTCACCAAGTATGGGGTCATCCGGAATGAAGGCATCGAAGCCGAACTGACGAGGCACTCGATCAGGATAGTGATACTCAACTATCCAGTAACAAACGAGTGGACCCCGGTACAAACCGAGATCCCTCTGCGCCATCGTCAGCCGACAAAAAATGCAAGACCGGTACCACGCCCGATACGGGAACCACTCGACGTTAGCTTGGTGCAATAGCCGGAGGCGAGTTCGGACGTACGAGATACCCGTCGTCCCTCCCTTCGGCGTATTCTCGTAGCGCTGGTAAGCACCCCATATGATAGCATATGGGGGGTATCTGTCGATGTCGTCACCCGTGTGCCACCTCACATGTGGAGGAATAATGGGTCGGCAGACCGGTAGGTGCGACCAGGACCACTGCTGGAGTAGCATGAGTGGCCCGTTGAATTGCTGGCTGTCTCTCTGAAATTTTATAAGTGTATTCATTATTATCAAATAAAAAACAATCGTAAAGCACATTAATTGATGGAAACTTACCAGACATGCGTGACACAGTCCTCTGTACAGGGTGGCAAGCACAGCTCCACCCCAGTTCCATCGCGACGGCTTATCGAGTTCCTCCAACTGCTGGAGGAACATGATCGGGACCGAGTCGCCACTGGAATCGACGAACATCGTGCTACCACATAAGTCAAGCACGAATGCTCTAACGTACCTACAGTTTCAATAAAACGTAAAAAACTATGTATTTTTAAGTAATAATTTTAATTTAATTAATGCATTTTAATCTTACCTCCTGACGCGCTCCGGATCAGCCGTCTGGGGGGTGATGGCAATCTCAGCGGCATACTGCCGGAGAGCCCTAAGACTAATGCAGTAACTGGAGAAACGCTCCACTCCTCCTTCACCCCTCAGCTTGAGCTTCTTTGCCACTGCCTCCACATGCGTCCCCAACAGATCTGGGATCAATTGTTTGAGGTTCTTATGATCCGAGACACCTCCTACCGGATCTCCATCGATCCGCAGACCCCATAAGGCACTGACATCCTGTAGAGTCACTGTCATCTCTCCTACAGGAAGATGGAATGAATGCGTCTCAGGCCTCCATCTCTCCACGAGTCCGCACATAAGTGCCTGGTCAATTCTCCTTGGTTGTTCCAATGTGCCTAGCTGGTACAACCCAAGGTTCATCGAGCACGATCCATCGGTGGATGTGCCACGTACGCTACCTCGGGCATGCGGTGCCGCACCATCAACATGGTCTCATCCCCGCATTTATTAATGTTTTAGATGAAGTTATATATGTGTTTTGAAACATAATGTTTGCATTTTCTTCGAATTACTCAACGTACCTCTACCGATGCAAGTGAGACACGATGACGTCTGTGGAGAAGCCATAGAAGGGGACTGAATGTATCTGCAGTGACACCCTGCGCATGCATGGTCTCTGTGCTCCCACTCGGATCGGCATGAGAATGCGAACTCTCGGCGGTGTCTGAGGTATCTCGTGATCGTCCAGATCTAGTCATCCTACATTTCAAAATATTAAGTTTTACTATTATTATTATTATAATAAAATAACAATAATAATAATAACAATAACAATAATAACAATAATTATTATTATTTTCTTATTATTCTTCTTATTTTAATTATAATAATAATAATAATAATAATAAAATAACCATAATAATAAAAAAATAACAATAATAATAAAATTACTATTATAATTATTACTATTATTATTATTATTAAAATAAGAAGAAGAATAAGAAAATAATAATAATAATAATAATAATTTCTAACGATTCAAATTAAACAATTTCTAACCATTTCAATAAAATAATATCTAACAATTGAAACCCAATCAAACAATTCTAACAATTCTAATATTTATAACAATTCCAATCAACAATTTCTAACGATTCAAATCAAACAATTTCTAACCATTTCAATAAAATAATATCTAACAATTCAAACCCAATCAAACAATTCTAACAATTCTAATATTTATAACAATTCCAATCAATAATTTCTAACGATTCAAATCAAACAATTTCTAACCATTTCAATAAAATAATATCTAACAATTCAAACCCAATCAAACAATTCTAACAATTCTAATATTTATAACAATTCCAATCAACAATTTCTAACGATTCAAATCAAACAATTTCTAACCATTTCAATAAAATAATATCTAACAATTCAAACCCAATCAAACAATTCTAACAATTCTAATATTTATAACAATTACAATCAACAATTTCTAACAAATCCAATCAAACAATTCCTAACCATTTCAATCAACAATTTCAATCAACAATTTCTAACGATTCGAAACAATTTCTAACAATTTCAATCCACAATTTCTAACGATTCGAAACAATTTATAAAAATTCGCAAAAAATTTCGTACCCGAAAACGGAAGCGGAGAGGGGTCGAAAATGCAACGAAACTGTGAAATATCGCTTTCGGAACGACAAAACGGGGTTTCCGGCAGTTTCCACACGAAGAACGGCGGATCTGGCGGCGGCTGGCGGCGGCTGGGGGAGGGTGTTAGGGTTTGGTTTGATGGGGTGTGGGTGTTAGGGTTTGGTTTGATGGGGTGTGGGGAGAGGGGTATATATAGAAAAAAAAAATTAAGCAGACCGCCGGGTGGGGGGGCGGTCTGCTTGGGGTCTGGACCGCCCAGTGGGGGGGCGGTCTGATAGGGTTCTGGACCGCCCAATGGAGGGGCGGTCTGGTTAGGATTGAAATTTTTTTCAAAATTCGGTTATTAATATTATATTATTTAATTTTTGGGTTATGGAAAAAAATGCCGGGTCAAAGTCGGTCCAAAATTTCTTTTGAAGGTTACTTGGTGATTACGAAATGATAGTTTTATTCAATAAAATAAGTTTATAACATTAGACAAGCTAAGTTAATTTAAAAAAAAAACTTTTGAAGGTTAGCATAATATAAATTGGTTCATACTATGAATTAATATTTTTATTTTTATTTTTAAAATTTAAATAGTTGATCTGAACTGTTCAACATGATATGAAATTGCACTTGCAAACTATATATTTTTTTTTACTTTTTTTACAAATTTATACTATTTTTTACATAGGTAGAAAAATCCCTACTTTTAAATATTTTACAAATATTAGATCAACTGATTTTATGCTATCTAAAAAATTGTAAAAAATATGTAAAATTTGATCAACAAATACATTTTAGTATGAAGATTATGTTGAACTATTATTCAGATTGACTGTTCGGACATTGAAAACAGAGATATTGATTCATAATATGAACCAATCCGCACTATGAATACTACCATATCCTCACTTAAATTTTTTTATTAAAGATAATTTCTTCTACATTAAATAGAAACTAAATGCAAACCTAACATCACATATTTTGTTTCAAATTTTGTTGGGTAAAAAAAAAACAAGAAACGGAACAACAATATATTCAAGTAGATTAGTAATAACAAAAAAAAATTAACCTCAATTTTAATTTCCAGCCCTAAAGTTTTTGTGATCCAACAAAAACAAAAATATGAGAAATTACAAGTAGTATTTTAACAGTTACACTAGTGCCATTTTGTATTAGATTCTTTTCTTCAAGAATATTATAAATTATAGTGAAGCAAGCACAGAAGCACTCATTTGAAAAAGTAAAAATATAATTAATAAAATTTGAACTTTGAACTTTGAACTCTATAATATATATCCTCCTTGTGCTCCTCAAATTGATTGGAACAATAGCACAGCAATTAAAAATGATAGAAAAGTAATACTCAATTACCAATTATTACACCAAGGCTTCCCTAGGAGTAGGCACTAGTATTTACTTTCTTTTGCCTTTGTTAATCATTAGCCAACCTAGGCTTTTAGATTGAGAGATTAAAATATAATACCGCGTTAATCCATCATTTTAGCATCTAAAGAAGAATCAGGATTCTCTAAATCATGTCTATGTAAAGTTTCGTGTGGTATTTTGAACAAAATAAATATAGTAAATTCGCTTTGTGCAGGACAGAACTATAAAATTTAGACTAGACAAGGCCAGAACTAGAGTATTGAGATTGTGGGTGCTACATGAATAAGCATCACGTAATTTTAATTTGTGAGGACGACTGATAGTATTAACTCTTATAAATTAAAAAAAAATTGTGTTTTCTAGCGAATAATTCATGATTCGAGTTTTATTCGCGAATAAAATGTATTATATTTTTGTGTGTTTTATTCGGAGTTCGGTTCGGAAACATAAAAAAAATGAATAAAACCCGAATTAATTGTGTATATTGTTACTATGGTTCAGTCTGTCTGTCAGTGACCAGCACACCAAAGAGTGCGTACCCTCTAAGATATCTCAATTTTTGCGTGACCGACGTGTGTGGTGCCTTTTCAAGGATAGCGCGGGGGCCAGTATTATTTGTACTTTGAGATTTGTGCAAAACTATTTAAACGGTTAAGATTTTCCCTAAAGTCACACAAAGTTTGAGATATCTTAGAGGATGTGAATTCCACACCAAATGGGTGATCTGAGTTTGCCACAGAGGATCTTTGCATACTGGCCAAAAGGTAGTTTATGAGTTTATATGTTTAGAAACTTGCTCGTATTACAAAAGTTTGCAATTCCTTAGTTGCCTTTACGAAAAGTCACAAAATGTAATTACATTCAGACCTATTTGAAGCCGCAGGGAATCAATCAATACATCTTTGTTTAAGTTTTACAATTTTTAAATTTATTGGATTCGGTATCTAATTCCTTTTACGTGGTAACATATTCTTAAGGTAAGCATGCATTAAACAGAGTATAATTGCTTAAATTATATCTCTTGATCTCCCCTTCTGAATAACTTTTTCATTAAATGTGAAGCAGCAGAGAGATGGTATTATAGAAGTGGGGTCCACTGAACCTACTCAAATTCATTACATTGCAATTAGAAATAAAAAGTTTTGTGATATTTTTTAAAACAAATTTCCTAAATTTCTTTAAAGATGAACCCACTGAACTGAAACGCTAGCTCCGCCGCTGGAAATGCTGATCCACAATTTTTTATTGGTTTAATTTTAAAATGGCCATATTTAAAAATTGCAGTATCTCCAATTTTTCTAGTGCAAGTCGAGATTTTGGAGTAAAGATACGACAATGTTGTATTTATTTCATATAATGCGCAAATAATATAATTAAAATGAAAAAGTATATAGGATAAGTGCGTTTTTTTATTAATAACCTCAAAAAAATATTAATAAAAATAATCAGACTCTTAAATTTTTTTTTAGAACTAACCAAACTGCCCTACTGAGGGATGGTCCACACTTCACCCCAGACAGCCCCCCTGCGGGGCAATTCACTATGACTACAGAACCGCCCCCCAAGGGGCCGGTCCTCAATTTTTATTTTTTTATTTTTTATTTTGTTATATGTTATTATATGTTTGGTTATTTTTTGTATGTGTATTTTGTTATATGTTTGGTTATTTTTTGTATGTGTATTTTGCTATTTTTTTGCTAGATTATTTTGTTTTACACTTTTTGTTAGATTATTTTTTGTTTTACATTTTTTGTTTTAAATTTTGTTTTACATATTCCCAATCATAATCCCAAAAATTGATCACATGATTACTAAGTGGTAAGAACATAACTTTTATGCAAATATTGTATTAGATCTTGAGGAGTAGTATATGTTATATGGATCACATGAGTTGCATATTCCATTTTTGTAAAGTACTATGTACAAAAAACAATGTCTATATATGTCGTATAGAACAAATTTATAAAACAAAAAAATAAAACAAAATAATATAACAAAAAATATAACAAAATACACATACAAAAAATAACCAAACATATAACAAAATATAACTAAATAAAAAAATAAAAATTGAGGACCGCCTCCTTTGGAGGCGGTTTTGTAGTCATAGTGGACCGCCCCACAGGAAGGCGGTCTGAGGTGAAGGGCGGACTGCCCCTCAGTGGGGCGGTTTAGTTAATTTTAAAAAAATTTAGGGGTCTAGTTATTTATTTTTATTTTTTTGTTATTAATAAAAAAAATCAGGAATATGTGTGTTGCATGATCTAAAAAAAAACACCATCTTTATTTGATTTTATGTTGTACTAAATCACTAATTAATGTAGGGGCGGACCTACATGGGACTAAGGGGCAGTCTCTCGTCCCCGTTCCTAGATTTTGAGTTTAATGGAGAGCTATCAGTTCCGATCGACTTTGTTCTTCTCTTGAATTTTTTTTTGTCCTGTTTGGATTTCTGATTTGTAATTCGAGTTAAATTTAGGATTAAAAATAAATCTTTTTAATTATGATTAAGAATTAGAATTATATGTTAGATTATAAAAAATTATAAGTCTGAGTATTGAAAAGTATAAATTAAACTATTTTTTATCGTGTACTCAATTATTTAATGGGTTTAAACTCAAATTACCTATTTAAATATGATTCATTATTATTTTTTTGCTCCTGAAGAAAATACTAGATCCGCTCCTAATCTGATGGCCATATACTTAGTGCACTTGTTTTATAGTAGTATAATTGTAATCATATATGAAATTTATCAAGTTGGACTCCATCTTTGATCTCTTACAATGGGTTTGTATAGCAGTTGGGAAATAAATCTGCTGTAATTCCGAAACTATTGAACAGTAACTCTAAAATTCTTGCAATTCGAATTCAGTCGTTGAAATTTTTCGAAAATGTATCTCGAAACAACTTATTTTTCCTTGCACGTATCTCAAAATAATTCAACAGCTGAATTCAGATTACAGAAATTTCAAAATTAATATTCATTTCTGTCGGATTTCAGCATATTCCAATCCATAGCACTTGACAGCCACTGTCAACTCTTTCAAAACAAAAGGACAGAGCAGGGAAGCAATTATGACATGCAATCTCATCCGTCCGATTCAGATTGAATGGCATGACGCAATAAAACTTTTTAAGAAGATAGTTAAAAATTCATACAGATTATAGACTGATGATTTAGAATTTTAGATTGCATCTTTAAATATTTGGATCATCTAAAATTAATGATTTTTTTTTATTTATTTAAAAAAAAGTAGTAAAAAATGTTAGTAAAATTTTTTTTTGTAAAAAAATATAAAATTTAGTCTCCAAATACATTTTCATATAGAGATCATATTAAACGGTTCAAATTAATTATTTCAATTTTAAAGTCAAAATTATGTATAAATAAAAACAAAATGACCTAAGCATTGCAAACTACTATATCCTCACTCTTTATATATTGCTACTCTACGACGCATTAAATTACTTGATATATAGAATTTGGGGCAAACTGTTCATAAATTCTTATCATTTTTTATTTTATTTTCTTTGCCCATCATGAGGTATCTAGCTGTCTTGAAGCACTTTATATATTTTTCATTTCATAATACCTATGTGCTAGCTATAGTGAACACATGTGTGCATGCTCTAGCTAGTTCAGTTATTATGACATCTAACAAAAATGTTGCATCACACAATTAAATAATACATGTTTATATAGTTTTTAGGGATTTTTTTTATAAAACGTAAATAAAAGAAATGAAAATCACAAAAATTACTCTTCAAATAATAAATACCATAACTGAAAATAATTTTTGGTTATCTCAGGTGGTAACCGAATTTTTTGTTTCAATTGTCCAATTGCCACATATTTACACCCAGGCCACACCATATCATAATACCATAGATTCTACAAATTAAAATTTAAGAATAAAAAAATTAGGTAATCGGCTATAATTTCAGTTACCAAGAGAAAAACAATTTATCCGTGGTAACTGGAAATTCTATCCGGTTATGATTTTTGTTTTGTGTGTGGAATGGTGGGGTGTGGTCGTTTGTACAAAAGGGATAACCGAACAAAATTTTCGGTTATCAAATAAGTAACTGAACAAAACTATCAGTGCTTATGATTTTTGTAATTTGAAAAGTAATCAACTATTTTGCAATTTTTTTATTTACGTTTATAAAAAAAAAAAAAAATCCTATATTTGAGTTCGGATCTAAGGATAAGACTGGTTAAAATGCAACCATTTTAGCATTACATAGGCCTTATGAGTATGAAACAGTGTATTTGTGAATTAGTAGAGGGTATATTTGGTTGCACTCTTAGAATAGCTAGAATAGAAAAATTGACATTTGTCTTATTAGAATAATTTTTTTCTAATAAGACAAACAAATTTGGTTTCCTATTATAGCTATTCTAAATTTCTAATCCAACCAAATATCAAATAACTTGTTTCGATTCTCAATCCAACCAAACATATCCAAACTGGTTAAGTAATTAAGACCAGTTCCTTGTTCTAATTTGACAAATCTGTTTCCTTGTTGAACTTTACTGATTAATTATTATTTTTGTAAATAAATGGGCAAGTACATATATTAATATATACACAAGTTCAACGTGTAATATCAAGTTAATTTTTTTATCCTTTTCTAATATTTTTAGCACCTGAGTGAGATTTACACTTGTATTTTCTTGAGTTGACATACAGTCCATTAATTCGAATTTTATTATGTTGACACTTTATATATCAGGTTAAAACACAGTTTTGTTAACACATATGTTTTCTTTTCAAATAGTCAACTAATTAAACTTCAGAATTTTACAAGTTTTTGTTGAAATTTAGCTAATTAATTTAATTTCAACTCATAATTAAACACTTTGTGGATGCGCATAAACTTCAGGCTTTAATTAGCGGGGTTCGTAATTATTAATTACTGAGAGAAAGATGGAGATCTAGTCTTTCAAATTCTAATTGTTTAAAATAATCCTCTATTTAGAGTTCTCGAACTTGTGAGCTCGTACTTAAAAAGAGAAAAAAATAGAGGTTTAGTCTTCCAAATTTTACCGTTGCATACGAAAAACACAAAATTAAGTAGACAAATAAATTTTTGTAATTTATAGGAGAGACGACTTAATTAGCTCTATTAATTTTCTTTCTACTAAGATCTGCTCATGCAGACACAAGAGTGAAATCAGATTTTCAAGCTATTGAAATCAGATGTAATAGAGATCGATAATACAAGTTCATACTGTATATGAGAGTCAATTTTACAGTACCCATAATATTTTACTCTAAATTACATAAACAAAATCATTAAGAAAGTACAAAATTTTGAAAATAAATGGATCCAATTATCCCCCATTCAATATACATGAATATATCATTGTATACACGAAAAATATTGAGTCTCCAGACCACTAACTGATTTATTTATTTTTATTAATGCAAGTTGTTGAAACAAATAATTTGGTGAACATTTCAAGAGAAATCTAGTAATTATACTGTTAAACAAAGTTGGGTTTCAATTTTTTACAGTTCCATATATTGGTCCCACAAGTTTACTTTGAAATATCACTAGAATTCCAAATATAAAAAGGTACTGATTCCTACTTGATTATTTAGATCATTGTTGGGCTCAAAAAGATTGATTTAAATAATAGCAAAGTTTATGCCATGTAGCTTGTGATAAAATACATTCCTGATGAAGGGAGAAAGGGATCAATAAGTCATGCATGCCTGCTAGCTTTGTCCAATGAGATTAAAAAGAGTAATTATATTTATCCCCACATTCAAGTCTCTCTTTTGTCCTCGTAACTACAATACAGCTTGTCTCCGCAGATGAAGGTTGTACTATAGTCCCCATTAATTATATGGTCCGTCTTTCTCAGTTCTTACACTTGTTCTTGCGTCAGCCTTCATAAATATAAATACTTGAAAAATAACAGATTAATACTTGCAAAATAAGATATTAATACTTGCATGTATAACTTGATATGATGATCCTTCTTTTTCAGCTACCCCAATAGTCCTCGCACCAACCTCCATCTAATAAAGCAGTGGGGACTTCGTATCCCCGCATCAACCTTTTAATAACAAAAATAATTGACCTCATAGATATAAATACTTCAGTGCATAAATATCAATATTTGTAAAATAAGATATTAATACTTTGATTTGTAACTTAATATGACCAAACGCCTGAATATTAAACTCTGTACAATGTATAAACATATAAATACTTTAGTGCATATGTATAAATACTTTTAACACTTGATATTAATACTTTCAGATGTCATCCAATGTCATATGTAAAAAAATATGAAGTATTGTAGTCCTCCATATAGTTATGGTAATATTGATATTTTTTAGAAACGTGTATGATCCTCTCTGGTCTCTTCCATTTAGTTGAGTGGTCCCCTACATGCATTTATGGCGCATGAATAGTTTGAGAGATTTTATTGGAGAGACAATTATTTACGTTAAAATATTTCCGTGTATAGGTATAGATACTTTCATTTATAGGTATTAATACTTTAGAAATTGTACATTTAAGTGTGGAAATAGAGGTGCAGAAACAATTATCAGAATCCAAATAAAAAAAGATAGAAAATAAAAATTATTTTGACACTCCTACTTTTATAAAACTTAAGAAGCTTTCTATGTTGCATAGAAAACTAGTAGTGCAACATATACGATATATTATATATATGGAAGTATCTTCAAATCAATATTCATTAACAATTAATTAGTTTTATCAATATACTTGTAAGAATAGAAGTTATCATATCTACAACTGATAAGACAAGCATATTTTTGTACAAATTAGACTCTACTTGTGACAACTAAACATTAGTTAAAATATTATAATGAACGGAAAAACGGGTACGTACTATATATTATTGAATAGCATACAATTAAATGCATATAGATCACACTAGCTACCGATTTTTTTTTTTTTATTAATACCATTAAAAATATTACAGAACATATCATGACTTCAATAGAAATTCCAAATATGATATTTTCGCTGAATTATTTATCAGAATTAGGTTTTTTCTCTAACCAATTTAATTATATGTTTGTTGACTATTTTAAGTTGTTTTCTTAATATTTAGAATAATTGAGGTGTATTAGATTACGAGATACTCATCCAGATTATGATCAATATTTATTTTTTATAATAATATTAACTATAAAAAATTCGACAATCTGAATAGTACTTTTGTTATCTCAATTATACCTCATTCATTGAATTAAATGAATAACAAAAAAAGTATACCTAGTTTTATATATTTCAATTATCTTCTACGATAACTAGTACAATCTAGTATATATGTTCCAAATTTAAGAAACAAAAGAAAGATGATGTTAAAAATCAGAATGTTAAAAATCAATTATTTTCTTTTTAAAATCATCAAATAAAATATCTTTCTTTTAAAATTGTTAACAATATGTGTTTTTCTTCTCTCTTCTCAATTAAATTAAATTGGATAATTGTGAGAAATTACGTCAAATGCATCAAATTACAAATTAAAAATACAGAGAACATATTAATATGTTTATTGTTAAGAGAGAAGAGAAAGGAGAAAGGAGGAGCCGGAAGAGAGGACCTGCAAATTTTATTAATATCCTCAATTAAAAAAATAAAAAATGCCCTTGTTTTATTTTATTTTGACAACTGTCTCAACCGATAGGAATCCTGGTGGTTCTATTCTGTAGAGGATATCCGGTTATTTTTTTTTTTCTAAATTGAGAAGTAAAATTGTTCATCAATTATTTTTTTAAATGATTAATATCAACTTCACAGTATAAACTCTGACTAAATGACAGAACAAAATTAAAACACTTTATTAGTTCAATTATAAAAATGATAATCATTCTTCTTTCGGACGAGCAAATATAAATGCTCCAATAATTTTACACGGTTTTATTGTATGATCTATATCACATGTGATAAAAGAAATAGAATGTTTTCATGTCATCAATCTATCAATCTGTACCTTCATGTTATAATGCATCTCTATCAATTTTTACAAAATCATTTATCTCATTTTTGAAGCGCATGTAGGTTGTTTATGTATTTCTCTAAGACATCTCTCCCAAATAGGCGATGTTAGGGTGAGGGATTAGGCAAAATATATGATGTCTTCACTGAGAAGGCGATTTTGAACGAAGAAATTTCCAATGGGCGTATCTAACTCGGTGCTCGAGTGTTCAATTTCAGCATATCACCACTTTTTCGGAAAGCTTGCAAGGAGAAATAGATTTTGAACCATTATCATTCATCGGGCTAAAGTCGCAGTTAGAAGTGCAAAAAAAAAAAAAAAAAAACAACAACAAAGGGAAGAGTCTGAAAACTTGAGTTGAAGTTTCTCATAAAGTTTTTTCTTTCTAATTTTCTATTTCTTGTTCTTTACCATATTTTTTCTTAGATATTATTCATGTAAATGTATAAAGTTTCAGATATAGAGTTTTTTTTTGTTATATTTTTATTTTTTAGTTCAAATGTTATTCGTGTAAGTATCTTCATTTTGAAATTTATTTTAGCATTTTTGGTATTCAAGTCTAAGGTATACTTTAAAGAAAAAACAATAGTGTTTTATTAAAATTTCAGTTTAATGTTTTCATTTTAAGAATAAAAAAATTACCATAATAACTAAGAATCCTAGAAGCCCACTACAAAACAGAACCATCAGGATTTCTAGCGGTTTCTTTTACAGACAAGCCTAATCTTCCTTCAGAAAAGTGAACAATTTAAAAAAAAAAAAAAGGGCATTTGAATTTTTTTTAATTAGGATATTGTTAGTTTGTAATAATCTAGAAGTTAATAATACAATAAATTATAATAAAAATTTGTTTATGAATTGAGTGATTAATAAACTGTCATTTTGTTACCTTGAGTATTATTGAATTTATGGATCAATCATTTATATGAACTAGAGTCAATAGTTGGAATTGTGAAACTCCATAATACTAAATGATATATATACTCTTAAAAGTCTCTAACCGAGGTAATTAGCAGGAACACTAATTTACCGTTACAAGGTTCGAATGTGGATTAAAAGATGGTCAAGTTTTACAGACCATTGACATAAGATGTCATTTTAACCACATAGATACATGTTCTAGGAACATGGTATTAGACAGACCCCGAATGAAACATTAAATATAATTGTGTACATGTCATTAATGTTTTCATTCAGTTTAAAGTTCTAAAGTATGATGTATTCATCTTTTCTACTAAGAGATGTGTATGTGTGATTGTTATCTAATGCTGTCGGTAAAACGTAGTCATAACGGTAGCTTTTCGGTATACATAGCTTAGCTGAGGTAGTGATGGTTTACCAAAAGTATTATTGTCCCTTTTATCTCTATACGAGTTACGGTATCACTGGGCCCCTTGATAGAGTAGGATTATGTGCATGCAGTATAATTACAAGAGTAATTATATTTGATAATCTGCTCAAGATCAAGAAAAGATTATGTTTGCAAGAATGACATACACCTACCTTGAAACTGATCTGATACTGTGAGACATAAGAATTAACACGACTAAAATAGTTTACTGGATCTTGGTATTGTATAGTACAGCATCATCTTTGTAATTGGATGGTCAAGAGTGTAAATGTCAGATGCCTCCTATGATTATAGAAGTTAAAATGGTTTTAATTCTATTTACCAACATAATACAGATCCTATTGGGTCACACCGTAAATGAGACTTATCAGAGAATCTTATAATTAATTATAAATAGTTATAATTAATAAAAAGATATCTATGATTAATTATAAAAAATATAATTAATATAAATGTCATAAAGATGACAAGCTTAAATATATTCAATTTACAAGCGTGTACGATACGTTGTGTAAAAACTATCGCAACAACAGTCGCTAGAAGTTATAACTGATCAGATCGATTATAAAGTGAATTACAAATATTAATTATGAATTAATATTTTGGGCTCAAAGCCCATTTGAATTTTAGGCCTAAGTTAAAAATATATTTTAATTAGAAAGCCCAAAAGTCAAAAGTCAAAAGTCAAAGCCCAAAGCCCAAAGCCCAAAGCCCAAAGCTCAAACTAATCAATTGATTAATGGGCTCGATGGCATTTTGGTAAATACCATGTTGCCCTAGGGGCATATTGGTCATTTAGGCTATTTCAAAAGTCTATAAATAGAGGGGTAGGGGTAGAGATAAATTCATTCCAAAAATCTGATCGAAGTCTGATCGATCTGATAGTCAGTCTTTTAGAACTTTCGGTTTTTCTCTCCCAAATAGTGTTGGGCTAGAAAAGAAAGATATACATAATCCACGTATAATCTTGCGAGTTGTGAATAGTGCTTTTACGGTTGTCGTGAATAGTGTTTTCGTTAAGTTTCGTGAATCTGATTTTGCGCGAGACGCAGTCAGTTTTTACGATCCTTGTGAATAGTATTTTAACGTCTTTTGTGAATAGTGTTTACGGGATTCGGAAATAATATATTTGCGAAAGTCGCAGTATATTTATTTTGTCATTTTCTCGGTGAATAGTGTTTTTGCGAATCCCGTTGGTCAGTATTACTGACAGTAGAAAGCCAGCGCTCTGGTGGTTCCTGGTTGACGACCGATAGAGGCATCAGACATCTGATGCTCCCGTTGTAAGTCAGACTGCAATCCAATTCGAATTTGGATCAAGGTATAAATATGTTATATTAATCTATTTAATTTGTAAATAGATTAAAGTTTTAGAAATCAATTATGGAGTAGATATGTAAAATGATTAAATTGGGTTTTGATGCCAAGGAATACTAAAGGTGGATCGTCTTGGAAAGTATTCTGACATATCTCGTTTAATTCTTGACTTAAGTCAGAAATAAAATTTTTGTTTTACGTTCTTTCCGTAGCTTAAACTAATTAATAGGTTTGGACCGTCCGTAACCCAACAGATATTAATACAAAATTTGGGAGGGAGGGGAAAGGAAGAAAAAAGTTGGAATTCAAAAAAATATTATTGTTAATAAGTTAGAAGAGGTATATTTTATTCTTAAAGAGAGGATATATATTTTATAAATATTCTGGTCACAAACAAACCAGGCAGACACGCTATAAATGGGCCAATTCCTGACATATAGGCAACTAGGTGGAAGACAAATGTAAATTAAAGTTGTCTATCATCTTGTGATTATAAAGATCGGTTCAAAAATTGATAATTATCTTGTCTGTTCGTAAAATCGACGACGTCTAATTTAGTAATTAAGATATTATTTTCATATAATAAGATGTATCATGTTTAAGATTTAATTTCCACATTAACAGGGGAAGAGTCAGACTTTCATTATGAATATCAAACATGAATGAGAGTTAAGCATGTACAATTTTTTTTACGACAAATGAGATCAATTTCACCCATAATATTTTAGTTAAACTATATTGAAAATAAGACAAATACAAAAACAATTGGAATCAACTGATCTCATTTATTGAATATAGATTCGCTCCTGCATATTAGAGATGCTAAAATTAATATAGTATGGTTGTTTACAAAAGAAGAATGTATTCGATAATCGATGTATGCATTTGATGATTAATATATTCAATAATATTTTAATTCAATATTTCTAATTTAATTTGTACTAAATGAGCTTTTAGAAAAAGGAAAAAAAAAGTAAAAAGAAATCACGTGTCAGACGTTGTGGTACCTTAACCAATGGTGGTGGCACTTTTGAAAAAAAAATGCTATAAAAAAATTTAGAATATGCTAATCGAACCCAAAAAAATTATAAATATGCAATCTCTACCTACAAGAATTATATATTTTTTGTTAAATAAAATGATGCACGTACGGCTGTTTAATTTGGACACCTGTTGAATCTGTTAAATGTGACTGCTATTAAAAAAAATATCAATCATTTTTATATTAAATTCCTGTAAATTATCAGGTAATCAGATAAGAAGGAAAAGATAAGGCTGAATAAAAGGTTACAAGTACAGGGGAAAGTGTATTTGAATTTTAAATAAAAAATAGGAAGGTTCAGATGTTTGTATTAAAGAGTATTTGGTTCGGATCTGATTAGATTTCGGGGACGAACTTGGGCCCGATGGGCTCCATAACCGTCCGATCCACTTTAAGATTTGTGCGCACGTATATTAAAGTGGTCGTGCGCGTATATTAAAGCAACACGCACAAATTTTAGAGCTGATCAGACGGTGATGGAGCCCATCAGATCCAGTTTGAGTCCGATGGGCATCGGACCCAAGCTGCTCCCTAGATTTCGGGTTCTGGCGGGATTGAGCTTGGTCCGTCTTGAATTTGGATCATTTTTCTGAGTTTCGAATCCTTTAGCTAATTGGATCGGGTCCGGTTTGGAGTCATTTGTCTTCAAATCATGACGAGTTTCGAATCATTCAAGTCCTGCTTAGGTTGGATTTTTCTCTAGCTCCGACTTCAGATTATTTCAGATTAATTTGAATTAATTTAGCGTTTGAATGAAAATCAAATTATATCATATTCAGATTGGATCAAACAAGTGCAACTTCCTTTGTAAATCCACTAAGGATTAATTCTCAAAACCCTTTAAACTTTTATAACGAATTGCAGTTAATAAAATAAAAGCTTGATTCCTGTTCTTACTAAAAATAAATAAATTATAATAGACATCAAGGGATAATAACTAATAATAAACGGTTCATAACAATAAATGTTATATTGCTAAGTCTAAATTTTTATATATGCCTCAAAAGAAATTCTAGAATAAGAATATCACCTTAACGGTGAATAAAGCATGCATATTGATAATTGCAATGACAGGGAATGTTGTGTCTCTCTCACTTTTATCCAAAAAAAAAATTTGAATGAATTGAATTATATATTCAATGATGTTATCACAATTTATCTAAAAAAAATCATATATATGATATCACCATATAATAACAATACTAAGATATTATTCGAGTTCCCCTAGATTTAATCTTTATTGTGTCACATTGAATGTAAATATTTATTATATGTCATAGTAAGAATAAGCGATGAGTTATTCGGACTAAGTTACTTAACTTCTCTAAACGGATTAATTTATTCCATACTTATTCAATTTGTATAGTCTAATTTTTTAGACAGATATTCATCTTCAATATCTTACTTATTTACGCAGACTAATTTAAATCATAACTTGATATATCAAATTAAATATAAAATATGAAAAATAAGACAGAGGACGCAACCTTTTTTTTTTATTACTTTAAGCAACAATCAAACATGACTTTTGATTGAGGATCTTTCAACTTTTTCAACTCGTTTTCTTTTTTATCTTCTCTTATATTAATTTGTCTTATTATTCCCAATTTGTCAAGTGCCTATGGAATCAATAATATTAAGGACATTAACAAAACAATTTGTTTAAAAGTTTAGTACCAATTGGAGAAAGATTGTCCCTTGTATAATGTATTAAAAATTAATTTTATCCAGCCAGCTCCATCACCAATAGCTATAATATTAATATATGCATCAAATTGACAAAAAAATAATTGTTTGGCATCAATGTACACAACTTGATTTAGTTATCTTGATGTGATTTGCGGCTTTTACAATAAAAAATAAAAAAAAAATAGTTTGGTCAAAATTCCTGTTGCCTCATCCAATAAGTTAACTTTTCAAGGGGCATGCATGGATTAAAGGAATGCAGTATCAAATAATTTTTTTTAAGTTTAGTACCAAATATAAATATAAATAAATATAGAATAATGTTAAATTGGTATTGCAATGATATGCTAGCTTATTTTGGTCGAATTATACATGAAATTAACTAGATGCTTGTTTGACAAGTTAATTAATGAAAAGTTATTTCTCCCAAATAGGAGACAAATAAAATAAAAATTAAACATGCATATGATTATGGTAACAACATAGCATTCATTATAAATTATGAAACAATGGATGTCCCTTTCCAAATTAAGAGAATCAAACCTCCATTTAAGCTTGGTTACAAAGTAAACTAGCTTCTGAAAAAAGAAATAAAATATTAGAAATCGACCACTTGTAGTAAAAAATTAAGCTTTTCCTGATTCTTCAAAAAGCAAAATAAAACAATGTGATTGCTTTAGGAATCAAAGACAGGCAGCGACTAATAATTCCCTCCATTCTATCTCCTAAATGTCTCCATAACTAACTTATCCATAAAAAAATACAATGGAGACCACTAATTAACTGGGAGAAACATTAATTACTTGGGGGACTACTTAAATTTGAAAAAAAAATTACAACTGGCGGGCACATGTATAAATACTTATGCGCGCAAGTATTCATATATAATATATCAAGTATTCATATCTAAGATATTAAGTATTTAAACAAAAAACTGGACATCAACTTTCTTTTCTCTCTAGTCATACACCTTTTACATGTTTTTAGAAGTCAGTTTTTTTTTTCGTTTAATCTAATCAATATTTCTAACAATCCGCGAGAAATTTTTCAAATCTAAAACCATGGATATTATCTACGTAATTTTCTCTTTCAAATGAGATCCATGATGAAGTACTTTCGGGTTTTTCGTCGTTCACGTACTCATCTCTCGGCATGCAAGTATTCATACCTCAACGAGCAAGTATTCATATCTTATCAAGTATTAATACTTACTCAATAAAGAGCCATTTTGTTATTTCAAATTGTTTAGAGAACAAACTTGCCTGTGCAGGGAATAATTTCAGAAAAGAGTAGATCTAATGTCCTACAAAATAATACACAAATGAATAAACTTAAACTTAAAAAATATTTATACTAAAACATATAAAGTATTAATAATATAACTTTCAAAATATCATTACTATAAAATATTCATACTAAAACATATAAAATATACATAACAAAATCAATAAAATTAATCTTACTAAAATAATGTAAGTATTCACACTATAAGATTGAAAGTATTCACACTACAAGGTATGAATACTTGCTTGACGAGGTATGAATACTTGCATGCCGAGGTATGAGTATTTGAACGACGAAGAACCCGAAAGTACTTCATCATGGATCTCATTTGAAAGAGAAATTTACGTAGAAAACATTCGTGGTTTTAGATTTGTAAAATTTCTCGCGGATCGTTAGAAATATTGATTATATTAAACGAAGAAAAAAAACCCACTTCAAAAACATGTAAAGATGGGTGTATGACCATGAAGAAAAAGAAAGTTAATGTCCAGTTTTTGTTTAAATACTTAATATCTTAGGTATGCATACTTTATATATTATATAGGAATATTTATACGCATAAGTTTTCATACATGTGCACACCAGTTGTAAATTTTTTCAAATTTAAGTGGTTCCCTAAGTAATTATTGTGTTCCCCTAATTTGTTAGTGGTCACCATTGTACTTTATAGATAAATTAGTTAGGGGGACATTTAGAGAATCAAATGGTGGGAGACAAAATCTTTACTCAAGATTTTAACATGTATATGTTCAGAAGAAAAACAATATAATATTATAAGAATATGCAAAGCCTGAATGAAGAGATTTCTTTTATTAAAAAGAATTATCTCTTTCATACAAAAAAAAAAAATCAATCTAGGCTGTGATATATTGCAATATTTGAATTGGGACCAAGTCTTTATTTGTTTGTTTGTTTCTTTCTTTGCAAAACCAGAGGGCACAATATATATATATATATAGAGAGAGAGAGAGATGTGCTATGGTGAGTTGTAAAGTAAGAATTTTGTTTTACTTCATACTCATATCACTATTTTCAAATATCAAATAGTCGATCTGAATGCTCAACATGATATTTATATTGAAATGTGCTTGGAGACTAAATTTTATATTTTTTGAAATATTTTTACTATTTTTTTCTAAATATTTCAAAATAACTGTTTTTAATGATTCTGAACCATTCAAAAACAACCGTTTTTTTATCTATCTTAAAAAATAGTAAAAAAAATTCAAAAAAATATAAAATTTAGTCTCCAAGCATATTTCAATATGAACATCTCGTTGAGTGGTTCAGATTGACTATTTGACCTTTGAAACAAAGATATGGACGTGAAGTAAAATAAGATACTTACATCGCACATAGCCTATCTCTCTCTATATATAGAGACACACACAGTAGGATGCATAAGTGGAAATCATCTAGCAAATTATCCACAAAAGAGAAATAATTTTGTTGCAAGCGTGTTTAGTGGTTATCTTTTTAAATAAAATACTTTTACAATTTTTTACAATTTTACTTGGATTCTAAATAGCTAGCTATATATAGTTACGCAATAGCTGCGTTATAGCTTTTTTGAACCTCAAAAGCTATAATGCTATTAACCATTTTCTTTTATAATGATTCAAAATTACTAGTTATGGTTGCACTATAACTGCACTTGTTCGCATAAAAGTGTACAACAAAGTTTCAGTACAGCAAGCTGTACCTTTTCAACCTCGATTCTACTTCTGAATTAGACTGCAAGTGTACAGTCCTATCGTTGGTATTATCGGGTATCGATCCACGGGACGGTTCAATAATTTAACTAGATTTCTACCTAATTTATCGTTAAACTAGAAGTGTTGAAAAGGGTTGAGTTGGTTGAAATATTGTTTGACAATAATATAAGAATGCAAATAAACTAAACTGGATTTTAAAACTAATTAAAACAGGCGTTCCCTGGGTTTCTGATTTCATCTGCAACTCTGCCTCTCACCTGACACGACCCGTGTACTCTCGTACACGACCCCTGTCACACGGCTCGTGTAGTCTCCTACACGGTCCGTGTCGAACTTGAGGGAAACTGCAGTTGTCTGGTTTCTCTGCTAATTGATTATGTATAGGATGAATTGACCATACCTGATATTCCTAAACCTCAACTCTCGTTTGTTGGCTTAATAAACTCGATAATGGAAATACAATTCAATCCTTTTAGGGTTCTAACCCAAACTCTCGTTTATTGGTTTGAATGACCTAAGTTACTTGTTTGATTTACTAAAGGTAATCAGAATCTCTCAATTGCTGAAAAGTTCACCTCTCGGTTACTAATTAGTCTTCCCTCTCGGTTCATCGACTTACCTCAAATACTGGGTCTGGTTGAAGGATAAAATTAGACGCAGTACTTTGTTAGACGTGGCCGAGTCTAATGGTAAGAACCAAATAACAATCGAACAACGCAGATAAGCAATAAAGATCATACACAAACAAGCAAACACAAAATATCAAACATAATCAAACAACTAACAGTAAACAAAGTATTCGACTACATCGTGACCCAAGAAACTAAGAAAATTACTCAAACATCATTTTTAAAACAAAATAACAAAAGAAAGATAAACAATTCATGACGAAAACCAAAAAATACGAAGAAGATTCGTCGGAATTCTCTCGATTTCCTCCTCTCTACTTCGTCTCCAAGTCAGTTGTTGTCAAACTCTCCTAGGGTTCGTTTCTATCAGATTGCTTGCCTCTCTGGTCCAAGGGATCGTCCTATTTATTGTCCATAACCGTCCTCCTTTAATTAGGCATTAATCAACAAAATTAGATTAACTGCCAATTTGTCTGACACGGTCCGTGTGAGATGTTGTATTGACCGTGTGCCTGTGTCTCTTGTCCGGGTCGTGCAGCGCTCGTGTGAGGGGTCGAGTAGGGTATGACACGGTCCGTGTGATATGTTGCACGGCCCGTGTGGCATGTCCAGATTGCCAGATTTCACCCTTTCTTGGCCCATTTCCTACAATAAACAAACAAAAGCGCAGCAGTACCATATTCTATAGATAATCAATGAATAAACATGATTTTACTGTTTTAGACACAGATTTTGGTACAAGATTTGGTCGGAAATGTAACTAAAATAACGAGATATCAGCACTATAACTTTTTCGGATCTTAAAATCTATAATCGTTATTTAGAATTTTGATTTTATATATATGCCCAAGTAGTACAATATAAAGCACCGAAAACATCTGTCTTCTGTGACTCTGAACTATTTTAATTTTTTATTTTATTAAAAGCTAAGTGCTCCCACTATGAATATATATACTCATCTCTAAAATTATAAAATATGATCAGTTTTGTCGTATTCGATTTTTTTTTAAAGTTATTTAATTAATAAATTTTATGCTATCACTATTTTTCAAATTAATTTTAAATTTAATTAATTTGACTAATATTACAATTCAAACTTAAAATCCTTACAATTATCAATTATCAATTACAGAATAATTACAAACAAATATAACACTTCTACACATATTGCTAATTAAATAAACTTAAAATTACTAATTAGTCTATATCCTACAATTAAAAATTGTAATTTATTTCGGCTTCTACAATTATGATATATAACATGTTTTTGGGCTTCGTCTTAAGAAATAAAAATATGTAAAGGAGAAAGAATTTAATTTTTGAATTAAGACAAAAATTGGAAAATAAAATGCAACATTAAAATTATATAAAAAAAGTTAATAAATGATCACAAAATAAAGTAAAAAGTTTCATATATTTACGGAGTAGAACTAGAGTGTTCTTAAGCTCACTAAGCCTCTTTGTGAGCTTAACTCAAAAATCTATCCGATTGGCTTCAAATAACACATCTAAACTGTTGAAACCGATTTAATATACGAATGTTGCATTTATATGTCAAATTATATTTTTTCAAACTATTTTAGTATAAAGTCAAGCGGTCAAAATATGATGAAAAATGACTCATTAAAATTAACTTATGAATCATCATTTTTTATCGTTGACTTCATACTAAATTAGTTCAATAATTAAAATTTTTGACATGTAAACACATTACTCATGAAATAAATCGGTTTCAATAGTTTGGATGTATTGTTTGAAGTCAATCCGATAGGTTTTTGAGTTAACCTCACAAAGAGTCTTTGGTGAGCTTAAGAACACCTTAGTTCTACTTGTAATTAAGTATACTCCACAATCCACATAGGCACATATTAATAACATTTATTAAAATATTTAATAATTTTAATCATATGATTAAATTGACTATTGTCATTAATAAAATTATATTTTATCATTAATATTAATTGATTCTATAAAATATTTAATAACGAGATTGTACCTTAGAATAATAAAATTCAACCAATCTTGATGAAGTACCAATTTTACAAATTCGAACAAAAATGCTCTCACAAACACACCATTTACTTAACGAGAATCTGAAGTGGCGTTCAAGCCTGTTTCCTTCGCTGGAGAGAATTAATATATTTTTGTTTAGATACAAAATTTTTTTTATTATAATTCACACGAATATTAATAAAGGAGCTCATACATTCCACCTTAGCTAAATTAGTTTGGATTTTGATCGAACGGTCCGGATTGAAACAAAAATATTTGGTTACCTCAGAGGATATGGATTCCTCAGCGAAAGCAAAAATGAATTCGCAACCTCTGAGATATCTCAAATTTTGTGTGACTTTTTTGGAATATCTCAATCGTTAAAATACATTTTGCACAAATTCCAAAAACTCAAATAATACTGGCCCCCTACTCTGCCCCGAATAGGCACTGGACACGTCGATCACGCAAAAATTGAGATATCTCAGAGGATACGCACTCTTACAAATAGGGGTGTCAACGGATATGATACGGATAGAGTACTAGAGTGGGGGACAAATTTGGATCCGATGGGTTTCATAACCGTCCGATCCGCTTTAAAATTCGTGTACACGGATATTAAAACAAATATGCACAGATATTAAAGTGATATGCACAATTTTAAAGCAGATCGGACGACTACGGAACCATCAACCTCAGTTTTAGTCCTGGGCTGCTCTCTTAGAGCGGAAGCATTTTCATTTCCATACCATACGCATAATATCTACCCACGGCACCAGTCGCATAATGGAAAAGCCCAGGGCTTCAAGGGCGTTGCATATCCTGTAAATTCAAGGCTTAAAAAGAAAGCCTGTATTGGGGCTAAGTTTTGGGTTAGGCCCAATCTTTGAAGAAATAGTATTTAATTTCTGGACTATTTTAGTAAGCTGTTATGTCTTGGGCCTCCTCCCGGCTTACTAAAGTTCTCAACTACAAATATTAGCTGCAGTTACATATAAATATATAATGTACCTCTATGAAGAATATATACTTTAGAAACTGTGTCCAGTGTCCCTCATACATTTCTTTTCTTAATATTCAAGAAACAGAAAAGCACCAGATTCGATCTGTCTTGGTGCCAGAAACAGTTACACATTTTTCTTAATAAAAATCGGTGGATATTAACCACTTTTATCAAACAAAAACAAAGAAAAATATTATGTCATGATATTTTAGGAGATAGCAGCAAGACTATGTTTCCTGATTTTATTAACGGCTTATGGTATATTCGTATTCCTCAATTTACGAGGGTGCACAGTGCTGTAGCCAGAAATTTTATCAGAAGTTAGGGGTGCAAACGGATCGGATAATATCCAATCGTATTCTGATCCGTATCCGAAAATTTGATACGGATATCCGATATCCGAATATCCGTGCGGATACAAATACGGATATGGTTTTGAATTTTAATTATCTGTATCCGAATAGTAGATATATACCATATAGTTTAATGTATATTATGAAAATATTTATGTATATATTTACGGATATCCGATATCTGATCCGTATCCACATGTATCCGTCTAATATCCGATCTGTATCCGTATCCAAAAAATAAAAGCGGATACGGATATGGTTTTACCACTATCTGATCCGTATACGATCCGTTAGGACCCCTATGAGGAGTAGACAAAAAATAAACTATTAAATTGTTATTTATTTTTAAATAAAATTAAAATTGTCAATGCATCATTTCTTAAAAATGAAGAACATTTTTATTTCTAAATAATTCGATAAAAATATAATGTTAAAATAACTTTCATACTAACTAGCATGAAAGTTTACTACATTTACAAGTTAAGCATACATAATATATTTTTAATTTCAAATGTAAATGTATGAAACATTAAATCATAATTAAAAAAAGTTAAAATTTTCAATATAATATGTGATTTACACAACTTTTGTGATAACTTAAAAAGTAATTTGACTCAGTACATATTAAAAACGTCTAAATAGCAGTGCATAATTGTCATGACAGAAGTAGGCAATGAATCGAAATATGAGTAGGCAATAATCTTATTTTATACGGGTTTGTAAGTAAATCTAGAGGTAGAAATTGGCTCCGCCTTTGAAAATCAAAAGAAATTATTTAATCGGAAAAAAAATTAAAAAAATCCAACTGATTTTTTTTTTAATTTCCAATAATAACTAATTGGAAATTGCAATGATATGTGGTGCTCAACCGCAACAGAAATGGATAATTAATCCAAGAAAAAGCCGAAATTACAGTACATTACAGTAAATAAAACATAAACCCTAAACCCTAAACCCTAAAAAAGTATAAACCATTTATTATTTGCAAATAAAACACTAACATTCCGTAGTACAAAATGACTACTATCATTGGGAAATAAACATCCCTACATTACAATATGTATTAAAAGGGCACATTTGTCACCTGATTTCTAATTAACAATTCTAAGTTACTCTTCTACCAACACAAATCAGTTTACTGGTACAACACATGAAAATGAGAAATAAAAGCAACAAAAGTAAAAGCCTCAAGGAAATAAACTACCTCCTATGACATCCAGTTTAAAAGTGCTAAAATCACAGTTTACTGGTACAACACCTACTGCTTCTATTGTATTCTTCCACATCCCTTTCCATTGTAATACATCTCTTGTTACCCTTTCTGAAAAATCTCATATTGCAGCATCATTTGTATCGCCATCTCATTCATGAATTTTGTGCTTGGAATTCCTTGGAAGCAAGTATTGTTTCTTCTAGCCCAATTCGATACACCATGTGGTTGCTCTAGCTTCTTTCTTGTCATGTACTTGCTTGTTGCTTCCAGGTTTAAAAAAAAGCACTATTACCGACTAGTACATAACCAAAAGTCTTAGCTAGGCATTAAATTACATAACGTACCTGCTCACCCACTTCATTGTTCATGAGAGGAACAATTTCCTTCTCAACCCTTCTTATGAGACTTTGGATACCTATTTTTCAATGAGGCATTGTTAATGACAATATTCAAAATGCCACATACAATAATATGATGAAAATAGTTTACAGAGTTTTTAATATAATTATCCAAAAGTAACAAATGGTTCTACCATAAGTAGCATCTTCAAATTTGATTCAGTTGCCTTCAAAAACACATCACTGAGATTTTCCTCAATTTTATCCTATTGCTCATTTGAAAGAAATCCAACTCCTGTTATTTGAGAAAAAAAATATTAAATCCCTGAAGTATATCAAGGGGAAAATTTTGGAAATGCAAATTGTTATAATTTAATCTAAATCAAATGGAATATGCTATTGTGAAATATTTGGCAATGACTGTATCATTAGAACTAGTAAATTCAGAACAAACAGCATCCAACAGGGATATCGAGTTTATTATTTAGTGTGAAAAAATATTGATATATAAAAGTAAGGATTTTCTTTTCCATGAAAGTATTTTATTAGCCAAGATGAACCAAGTAATGTACTCTTTGGATAAGCTTTACCCAGACCTAGCTCAGCTCAAGGAATCGAAATACATGATTCCTTACTGACTTGAAATTTGCAATTTCCTCAAAAGAATTTCCTGCAACAAGTAAATATTCGTAAAAACGAAAAGGGGAAGAAAACTTTACCTTGTTCTCGCGCCACCTAACAGGAGCGCACTGTAAATCCTTTTCTGCTCTTAAATTTTAACATGGAGCACCTGGACCAAAAAAAAAATAGTAAAAGGAAGAAATGAGAAATCATTTTTATAAGGAGAAGAAATGAAGGGAAAAAAGAGTATATGAAAGTTACTAATCAATGACACAAGCAAAGTAAATTCGTTCCATTCATTACAAATTATATAATTAATAAAATACTAAATTTATTTCTTTCCAGGGTCTTGGTGGGAATTCCCAAATGTTCCTTGTGGGAGAATGAAGGACATCATCGAAAACGCAGCAAAAAATTTGGACAAGAGCTTATTTATTAGAAACAAACAATGAAACAAGTAATATAAAAATAAATATTTATTTGTCGAAACAGGAGCAGCTTGATTGATTAGTCAACAAATCGTACTAAGGCTTATGGTTACATAAAGCATGTGGTTTACTGTCTCAGCTAGTCAGCTTCCATCTTGCATAGAACACACTTATTAAGCATAATCCATCCTCTCTTAATTAGATTATCCAACGTGAGTATTCTATTCAATCTCATAAGCCAACCAAAGCAAAAAAGTTCAGTTGAATCTAAATATTAATATAATAATAATTATAAAAATAATAAAATTATGAACCTGATTTGATTTATTGTCGATCCCAAGTTTAATGTTAGCACAGCCGCAACGCCGAACATGCACAAAACAAGGCCTCGATGGAATCAACCCATCTGGCAGAACACGAAGCCTCATACAAAATTCGATTTCCAAGCTTGTAAGGGATGTAATGCTCTGCTGGCTGATATGCAGCTTTCCATGAGAGGAATCACCAATTGGCTCAGTAGATTCCACCGATTGCAGTCCATCCATCGTTATTGAATTCAAGACTATACATTTGGAAATTTTCAGTGTAGCCAACATATTTAGATTCTCTAGTCCGCTAATCAACTCCAAGTGGAAACAACATCTAATATGCAATTCTTCAAGCTGGGAGGGCAGATGCTCCAACTGCAGAACTCGGATACTAGTACATGCATCAATAGTGAGGTGCTTGAGAGAGTGAAGATTGTGGAATGGAAGAAATTCAATATTTAAACACCATTCTAACCGGATATTTTGTATTGCCTGCAAGGAAGATGGATCACTCATCCATCCTGGAAATGTGGCTGGAGAATAAAGGTGTAATTGAAGTTTTTTGAGATTAGGATGTGGCTGGAGGGATTCTAACCAAGAAAAAGCTGCATCATTGACCCAGTTGTCCTCACCGTCAAATGGTTTGAGGATTAATATCTCTAATTCCTTACTGTCAAATGGTTCCAGGTAATTAGTTTCACAGCTTAAATTCAAAGTTTCAAGTTTGCATTTATTTATCATGTTAGCACGCTGGGCATCCTTTAAATTACTCATTCCATGAATACTGAGATCTCCTTCAAGGTCCGTTATTTCATTTAACCAATCTATTGTTTTAACTCTTAACCTTGCTCTCATTGTCTTTATTGCCGGAAAATTAACAAGCCCACGCGGGACAAAATCCAAGAAATAATGACATCCAATAAATAATCTCAGTAAGTTACTAAGTTTACCCAGTGATATAGGTAGATTTGAAAGATTGCTATATGGAATTTTTAAAAACTGTAAGCTAAGAAGATCACCAATACTTTCCGGTATATATTTAAGGCATTTGCAATCAAGAATTAATGTCTGCAGGTTGTAAAGGAGGCCAACAGATAGTGGCAACCTTTTAAGACGTGAAGATGTAATACTAAGATAGGTTAGATGTTTCAACTCGGAAATGGAATCCGGAATCCTTTCAAAATAATCCCCTTTCAATTCCAATACCCTGAGTGCTTCGAATCTAGTGAGGTTACATATTTGAACATCTCTCGAACATTCTTTATAAAATTCCAACAACTTCGAATTTAGGTCCATTGCCTCGGTATTGCTTATACAATCCCCAAAACAAGCTCTCAGATTCATATAAAGAGTTCTTAAACCCTTCAGATTTGGTTGGAGAATTTGATTTACATATCCAATGCAACCACCTACATATAAATGGCATGTTTCTTGTGGAACATTTTTCTTATGAATAACAAGTGGCTGATCGATGTCCAACGAATAATGTTCACTCTCAGAATTAAGTTGAGCAAGATCATGAATTATATCATGTAACTTACAGCGATCTTCATCATATTCATCAAGAAAGGACCTCTGTTTTAACTCCTCATAATATTCAACCCCAATTTCTATGATTTTTCTTTTTCCCTTGCACTCAATGTAGCCATGAGCGATCCAGAAATCTATCAAATGCATCTTTTCTAATATGTAATCTTTTGGAAACATCGAGCAAAACAAAAAACAGGGCTTAAGGTGTGCAGGTAAATGTGCATAACTGATCTGAAGTGCAGGAAATATATCATTTGACGGATTGGACTCCCAAAGATCACTTTCTAGAATCTCTCTCCAACACTCTTCATATGTTTCATGCCTAAGGAGGCTTGCAATTGACTTCACGGCCAATGGCAACCCACCACACTTTCTCATAATATCCCTTCCCATATTTACTAAGTGTGTTGGCACAGTAAATGCATAATGCTGAAACAACTGCCAGCATGAATCTTCAGGCAAGTAAGATGGGTTAAAACATGATGTTGTTTCCATAACCTCTGCGACGTTTTTATTTCTGGTTGTCACGAGAATTCTAACCATATTTGCTTCTTTAAATGCCACTCGAAACGACTCCCAAAGACTTCTATTCTCATTCCACACATCATCTAAAACAAGCATCATTGTTTTCCCCTTCACAGTTGATGCAAGCTTTTTCTGTAATGGGCTCAACTCACTCACATCACAATTCTTTTCGGAAACTGATTCAATGGTTGCTTTCATGAGTCTCCTGACATCAAATTCTTCAGAAACACATACCCATCCAAATAAATCAAAGCATTGGGAAACCCTCTCATCTCTATAGATAAGTTGGGCAATGGTGGTTTTTCCGAGACCACCTTTGCCAACAATTGAAATGACCGAAAATGATTTTTCTTTTTCAGATAGTAAGGAACTGATGATCTTCTTTATTTCAGCTTCTCTGCCAAAAATAGTCACCTCATCCACCATGTGACCCGTTGGGGGTCGTAAATTTTTGCTGTTTGGACACCTCTTTCCATCACTCTCCCTTAATTGGAGAGCCTCACGGTCCTTCGCTATTTCATCAAATCGACCTCTTATTTTTTTAAGCCGATTAACCAGGTCGTCAGGAATTGAAACAGTGAACTGTAAAAATAAATGTATTACATATGTCGAATTTCATAATTTGTTAAGTAAAAATGATAATAAATGGATCAAGTGACAACTCCAATGTTTGATTTAATTGGAAAGCTTGTAATAAAACAAGTCACCTTTCAGTGAATGCCAATCCATGTAATAAAAAGGAGAAAATTCAAGCATACACCATTTGTATATGCACAAAAAAAATACACTAGCACAAGTAACAATCCTTATAATCTGTATATGCACAAGACACTAACCTCCATCTGCTTTCTGTTGTGAGAACTCGATGCCTCAGAAGCTTTTCCTGCCTCTACTTGGACATGTGTAACCTCGTACCGGTACTCGCTGAGCACATCCTCTGCAGCATAAGCGACCTTCTTAAGCTCCTTGAGCCATAGTTTGACAGAGCGGTCTGTGATCTCCCTCTCCTCAGCATCATACATGGTGGCCTTGATCCGCTCCAGAGTTCGCATTAGCCTCTCTAGATCCTCCTCAAAAGCTTGAGCACGCTCCCTTTCTGAGCTATTAGAATTTGATGAAGAGGAAAAAGGAGCCGGCACATAGGCTCTAATTGAGGGAAGCAGTTTGGTGCCTTGAGAGAGTAGAGAGGTTATCAAATTTCCTGCCATCTTGCACGGAACAAGTGTGTGACACCGCGTATATGCAAAAATGAGGAAAGGAGCAGCAGTCTTCGCATCTTTTCCCTTACTAAGCGACAATATCGATAAAGGAAAAGTTGAAGATAGTGGGAAGCGCTTTATTTTTTGTTGACCCATGACACGAGAAATGCTTTATTTTTTGTATTATTATATTTATTTTTAATACTATGCCTTAGAACCAACCTGTGAAAAACAATAACCCAACCTCACTTCTACTTGGCAAACTACCAACAAAATAAGCAACAACACAGCTAAGCAATTTTACAAATAAATTCAAAAAAGTTCAAAAATACCAACCACTCTATTAATACTACCAGTGCTTCATAAAATTGCCTTTTCTTCTATTTCTTTATTCTCTAAACAAGGTAAAAGGATGTGCTCCCTGGCCAAACCCACATAAAGGGGGGTCTATGATTAAAACATTGCTGAGGTGTCTTACAACGGAATTCGCATCCTCTGTGATATCTCAAACTTTGCGTGACTTTTTGGAATATCTCAATCGTTCAAATAAGTTCTGCGCGAATCTCAAAGCTCAAATAATACTGGCCCCCTCCATTCCCCCGAATAGGCACCGGACACGTCGGTCACGCAAAAATTGAGATATCTCAAAGGATACGGACCCCTTACAACCAGGGTGGGAGGAATGCGCTGGCAGGCTAAAACAGAAAGCAAGGAAACTGGTACCGATGTACTGCGGTACCAAGAATCTCTGTGAGGGACATTAGGTTGGTATTATGAAACGATCGATGTAATTTCATGTTTATTTAGAGAATTTTAACTTGGAAGACACTGTGAACTAAGGTTTTACAAAAAAGCAAAAAGAGGGATAGACCACTAAGCTCCCTCATCGTTGCTTTATATTTTTATTTTAAACGTTACCATATTGTTATTTTAGTGGGCAGTTGGTTGACCCGTGACCCGAGAAACATTTTATTTTTCGTATTATTATATTTCTAAAATAATTTATCTTTGGTATACAAAGAAATATTTGAATTTGTTGAACCCCCACCTTTTCAACAAAGTTGCTTTTAATACGAAGTGGGGTGTCAATGAAAACCGTTTACCCATTTATCCTACTCGTATCATATTCAATAAGACAGGTATGTATAAGGTTTTTTTTTTCGTTAGCTTATTGGGTATGGGTATGGGTAAAGATTTTTTTCCGTTAGCTAAACGAGTATGGGTACGGGTAAAAGCTATTTCGTACCCATTGGGTAACGGGTAATTATATAAAATAAATTCATATAAATATATAAATATTATATTCAATTTATTCAATTTTGTGTTTCTTATCTCATTGTATCAACGTTTATCTATGAAAAAATGTATGCATTTTGTTGTAAGATGAATATTATATTAAACATATTACTTCTTTTTTATTTGAATGTTTTATTATTTAATTAACTAATTGAATTTTGAATTTGTTAGAAGAGATATTTGTATTTTTTTGTTTTTTTTCTTTATAAAAAATTATTAGTTATAATTGATTGCATATTTGTATTTTGATTTTTATATTAGTAATTGTGATTGCATATGTATGACATGATGAGTTTTGATGGTATATTTGTAAAAATAATAAAACTATTATATTAATACTATTCGTTATTCACCCGCTACCATTTCGTTACCCACTAATTTTAACGGGTACGGGTAGGGTAGGTTAAGGCAAATTCTTAACGGGTAAGGGTAGGGTATGGGTAAGGTCAATTCTTAGTGAGTATGGGTATGAAAATGCTTCCACCCTACCCGTATAGTACCCATTGACACCCCTAATACGAAGCTAAATAATTTTCTTTGGACTGCACATAGTTTGTATTACTATTAAGCACGAGTCCAGATCCCCTAAAGTATTTCAAAATCTGAGTTTAGGTCTGCACCGTTCAATCAGAATTCAGATCAAGTTGATCTAAGACAGATACTAATCGAACGGTTCGGATACAAATTCAAAGTTTGAGTTACCTTTGAATTAGAAATCAATCGCCTCAGTTAGACGCATAAAAAGAAAGCCCATATTGGTGCTAACTTTTGTATTAGGCCCAATCTTTGAAGAAATAGTAATTAATTTGGGCTGGACTATTTTAATGAGCTTTTAAAACTTGGGCCTCCCGGCTTACTAAAGTTAACTACAAATATTAGCAGCATTTACATATACTATACTTCTATGAAGAATATATAATTTAGAAACAGTGTCCATTATACATTTCTTTTCTTAATATTCAAGAAACAAAAAATCGGTGGTGTTAACCACTTTTATCAAACAAAAACAGAGAAGAACATTATGTCCTGATATTTTAGGAGATAGCTGCAGCAGACTACGTTTCCTGATTTTATTAATGGCTTATGCTATATTCGTATTCCTCAATTTACAAGAGTGTACAGTGGCGTAGTCAGAAATTTTATCATGCAAAAATAAACTATTAAATTGCTATTATCTTTTTTATTAATTTTTAAATATAATTAAAATTGTCAACGCATTCTTTTTTCAAAACGAATAACATTTTTATTTCTAAATAATTCGGTAAAAATATAATGTTAAAATAACTTTCATACTAACTAGCACGAAAATTTACTACATTTACAAGTTAACCATACATAATATACATAATATATTTTTAATTTCAAATGTAAATGTATGAAACATTAAATCATAATTGAAAAAAAAATAACAGTTAAATTTTTCAATATAATATGTGATTTACACAATTTTTGAGATAATTAAAAATTAATTTGGCTCATTACATATTAAAAACATCCAAATAGCAATGCATAATTGTCTTGATTAATGTGAGGGCCCAAATAACTTCTAATGGTATCTGGTTTACTGTGAACCAATTATAACTTTTATCTTTAGACTTCATAAACCAATACACCAAATGTATGTATAAAAAAGTATCCAATTAACTTTCTTCTTTAAAGAACATCTTTCTTCTCCAGATAATCTAGTTATGTTCTCTTAATTTCTTCCCAAATCAACAGAACTGATAAATTCAAATTGATGTAAAAAAAGGACTAAATCAAGCCACAATTAAAGAAAATCATGACAGGAGTAGGCAATGAACCAAAACAGAAGTAGACAATAATCTTATTTTATACGGGTTTATAAGTAAATCCAGAGGTAGAAATTGGCTCCGCCTCTGAGGGTGCATATGCTACTTTAGGGTTTTATAGGGGCCTATGCGAAGTTGTCCCCGAGTACAAATTTTAATTAAAAATTTTATAAAAAGAAAGTTGCAAAGTTTATTTTTCCAATGGAATCATGACATATAAAATTCAATTCATTGCAAATTATTGCAAATATCTTAAATTTTGGTAATGAAAGTTTTGGGAAACATAAATGCAATCAATGTTCTGAGAGATATTGAAATATATAAAGACATTTGAAGACTTTTGACAACGCCAACGTCAAGTCCAATTCTAATTCCCTGTTGACACACTTGACATCCACTTCGCATACTGTTTTAATAATATTTTAAAATGATTTTGTTCTATTTCATCTCGTATCAAACTAAATAGGAAAAGGAGCATATTAATTAATGATATTTTATTTTGGTTATATATGTGTCTCTACTCTCTAGTAATATTTACATATTGAGATAATTCTTTTTATGTTCGAATTTGGTGCATTATTACAGTACCCTGTTGTCATGTTGTGTCCATGTTATTATATTTTTCAAAGTTAAAATACCGTTCATGCATATAAGCATATTGAGCAAAAAAAAATTGAGAAAATAATTATTGCAATTTTGTAACTGTTCTACCTAACAGAAGAGAAGAGGACGCTTCACTGTATCAAGGACCCCAAAAAAAAAAAAACAGTTCATAGACTTTATTCCTTCACCAAACTCCGATTTTTTTTTTCTAGCATCTTGAAAAATCAGATTTAAATGATTAGCACCTAGACTAAAGTTTTGTCAAACTTGACACTCTCGCAAACTCAATCCGCACACCTAGAATAGTAGGTGCGTGGACTGAGTAAGGGCACCAATCGATGCGCGGACTGAGGGCGGCGCGCAACAATTTTAGCAATTGTGCGTAAATTTAATTTGAATTTTAGATATGAATCGTCCAATCTTTTCTAACACGATTATTAAAGAGATCTGCACGAAATTTTTAGCACGATTATAAATGAGACGCGCATTTTAGTAACAAATCAAATAAAAATACACAGTAATCGGATTTCAATCAAAGGTTTTGAACGTATTTGATCCAAACCGGGCCTAAAATCGTTTTATTTGCATTAAGATTCGTGTGAATGTTATTTTGGTTCCAATCGGACGGTTTAGGTTGGTATTGGATGAGATTATGTGCCAAGTTATTTGGATATAAATCAACCAGGACAAATGGTGCCGTTATTTCTGACCGGTTCAACAGGGTCTTTAATAAGTCCTTTAAGAAAATTTTTGGGTAAAGATATTGACTGAGCAGTTTTTACTTCATGCAGCGCACATATCGTATGCAACGTAATTTGGTTCTACTGTCTGTGCGCTGCATGAAATAAAACCTGTTCTGTCGATATATTTATCCAAACTTTGGGATTTCAGCAAGGTGCGCGCGCACCGAGTCCCCGAACCCGCCTACTGGATCCGTGCATCTGGGTTTGCCTGCTGTATCCGCGCACCAGTTGGTGTCCCTACTCAGTCCGCACACCTATCACTCTGGGTGTGCAGATTGAGTCCGCGAGAGTGTCAAGTTTGACAAAACTTAAGTCCGGATGCTATTCATTTAAATTCAATTTTCCAGGGTGCTAGAAAAAAAAAAATTCGGCACCAAACCTCCATGTGCATATTCCATTCAGGGGCGGATCCAGTGTAGTCCGGAAGGGGGGCAGGCGCCCCCCTGGACTTTGAGTTTTGGTGGAAATTTATTGGTTCTGACTAGCTTTATTACTCCCTGTAATTTTTTTTGCCCACTTCTTGAATGTTTAATTAGTAATTCAGGTTCAATTTATAGTTAAAATTAAAATAAATTTCTTGAAATATGATTGATAATTATAATTATAAGTCAAAATATCATAAATTATAAGTTAGAGCATTATAAAGTATAAGTTAAAGCATTATTTTTAATCAAATACCTAATTAATTAATGGATTTAAATCCGATTAGCTATTTAAATCCAATTTGATATTTTTTTACTCCTGATAAAAATCCTAGATCCGCTCCTAATTCCATCAACCAACGCACAATATTTTTTGAATCCTGATTTTTATATGCTCCTGGGTTAGAAGCACTTAACCCATGATTAATAGTCAGACTGACATGACATGCATGGCTTCGATGCCAAGATCTACCGTATGATTTAATCAACTGACTCAGGGCCGAGGCTCGTGCTTAACGAATAGTTCTAAAACGAATTTGATTTATTCGGACTCTTAAACCCGTTAACATCAAAATTCGGAATTTTCGGCTCTCTCTCTTACCAGCACAGCATTGACGTCCTCCCTCCCGCGCGCAACTTCGCTGGGTCTCTCTTGCACCGTGCGATTCAAGCCGATTGGTGACAGTGAATATCCTCTTCACCGTGCTTTGCCACAACATCGACTCAGATGACCTCTGTCTCGCGCGCCAACTCTGCGTCACTTCTTTGTCGCACCTATACATCCCTTGTGGCCTAGAAATTGATCTGATTCTTAGACTTATTACTTGCTAAAGTTGCCTTTTTTTGTTTCAAATTTCAATTGGGTTGTGCATACCAGTACGGGACCTAAAGTGACCAGAGTGTCAAAAATTTCAAGGTCAGATTATCAAATTGTACTTTGTAATTGCCTCAAGTTAACCAATTTAATGGATAGTTATTCAAATTTGTTTATTTGAGCAACTTAGTAAGCATCCAAGATAATACCTGATACAAGTCAAATTTAAGATACAATGTAGAAATGATCTTACTACTTAGTATGGGTATGTATCAGTATTTTTTACCAGTATTGATTTCTTATTTCATATTTTAGGACATTACTCTAGTTTTATATCCATCTTCTTAATTTTTTTTTTGTTAATTTAGTGGGTTGACTTTCCATAAGCTGATTCTCATTCTTATTTGAATATATGATGCTGTGAGGTAATATGTTGGCTGTCCCTGTGCCAAAAAAAAAAAAATATATCCTTGAACTTCAAATTGTTTGCTAATATTGTACTTTATATGAATTAAGGAAGAGAAGTTGGAGCCCTTGAAAAATGTAAACAATGATCCAAGAATGCGCTGTTGAACATATTATATGCTACAAAAAAGAAAAAGAGTTGAAGTACTTTATATTTATGATACATTATGATTTTGAGGGTATTCTCTTAATTGAATACTGGACTTGTTCAAACGACTGGTAATTTGACTAATTTTTCTCGTATTTCGTCATTTAACTGTTCTTCCTTTCAGCAATAAATAAGTTCATAGCTGATCGGTCCTCCTCAAATCACTCTGTATCATAATATCATGTCTATGAATATTTTAAGGCATGCATGTATTACTATAATCCGTGCTGTGGCTCCAAATTTGTCTTGCCTTGATCATTTATGTTGTTTACATGGAATTAATGCATATATGTAAATGTTCAAGATCAGAAGGTACTAAATAGTTTTTTATTTTCTTTATTTGGAATTGATATAGTTTTTGTCTTTAATTCATTAAGCTTGCCTAGTACTCCATGGCCATAGAAAGATAGTCTTCTCTGGACCAAGGAAATGTCTTCTGCTGATGCCGCCAAGCTCCCAGTAATTGATGAACTAGGAACTCAATATTTGTAGTAATTGTTGACATTAGTTAGTTATTTAATTATTGTTTAAGTTTACTAAGTGTAATTATTGTAAGTTTTTCAGCATCAATGTAACGTGATATTTTTCACTATTTTTTGGATTAGATCTGTTATTAATAGTTTGTAAAAATTTATGGAACGAACATCTGTAATTTTTTTTTTTTTTGCAAATTAATTTGGTAACAGTAAATGGTACAACATTGTATCTGATTTTTTTGTTCTTGAGATCTGATGTCATCAGAACCAGTAACAGTACCAGAAAAAAAGAAAACAAATAAAAACAAAAAAATGAAGAAAAGGCTTGTTCTTGAGATCTGATTTCATGCTTGTTTTATTTTAACTTCTCTCCATATTGCTTTTAAAATCATCAGAATAGGCTATCAGTTCAGTACAGGGGCAAAGTTGTCAGATTAGTTGAAAATTAACATTTTTCTATCCCTTTTGAATTTATTTCTAAATTTTATACAGAAAATTAAGAACACTTAAATGCATTTTTTACTGAATTATTCAGAATTTTTGGATCAACATATCTTGAGAAACAAGCAAAACAATCTAAATCTGGAAAATAACTAACAAAAGTCAACTGAACCATTGGCCAAATTTGAAATATACGAACTTAATTCAAATAAAAGTCCACAAATTTCCAAACACATGTTTACATCTTCTTTTTATAGTTAGCAGTACCAGTTCTTTAGATTAGTTAGCATACTGGCATCGGGTTTTATTCGATAGCTGCAATACTCTCTGTCTCTGTAAGTATGCTTGTAAAACTAAAATAAATACATTTTGACCAAATTGACAGTCTTCCACTTATGCTAAACTTATTTACTACATTTTCACACAATGAACAACATCACCATAATACATCACATTCAAAATCAAACAAAATACAGTGGGTTACAAGCATGTTAATAAAAATGTTCAAATTCAAAAGTACAACAAACAACATTTCTTGTTCTCCTTTACTTTGTCATTGGTAAATCCTTGCTCCATACCTCCTTGTGTAAGCATGTGCTTCACGCGCACCAGCATGGTGTTGAGTTTGACAATCATACCAGCAGTACTGTCGCGTAGGATGGATGTAACACCCCTGATCCTAATACAATCACAGAGTAATAGAATTGAACAACAACAAGCTAAATTTCACTAATTTTATATAACTGGATACAAAAATGGCGAAATAGCCAGGTTGAGATGAAACTCATACAATTACTCAATAATTCGCTCCATTGACTTCACAGTTACATTCTTTATTTATACACAATGCTAACACGATACAACAATCACTCTCTTTCACAATTTAATTATCACTTGCATCATTCCTATGATACTCAGTATTGAACTGCTCCTCGCTCTGGTATTGATACCTAGGATTAAACATAGCCATCTCTACTGCTCTCCCTCAAACTCTTCTCCATGATGCGGTTGTTGCTGTTCCTCTTGGCTCCTAAAAGGTCTGAACATGGCACACTACATAATAAAACATAATGGCACACTGCTAAAGCAAGTTACAACATTTAAAAAGAAATCACAATAATACCTTGAATGATTCAATTTTAGCTACAGCAAGCCCTTTTTGATACAATGCTTTGGTAAGATGGTCATGTGTTGCTTTCATTTTGTTCTTAAATTCCTTAAAAATACAATCAGTGAGTGTACCAATTCTAAATATATTTCAGGACACCTAGGAAGGGAGAAAGGTTCACCTGTGCCTCTTTGTCATCAGGACCTAAGCATCAATTGGTACTTCAACGGTACATATAAGTATATAACTATGCTACTAAATTCCTAGAAAGTCAATCAAAGCCAATTCTTCCGACCTAAACATCAATTGGTCCTTAAATGTACACAAATACACTGAAACAATACTATATTGACGTATTAAACTTGAAACCATATTAAACTTGAAACCAAATTATCAGTAATTGAAAAGGAGATGTTAAGGTTTTAAGCATACCTCGGAATTGGGAACGATTGATTAGATTTGGAATGGAATCATGGAGACAACGACATGGCCAGTTTAGGCGCCGGTGTGACAAAGCACGGTGAACTGTCTCGGACTCGGACTGAGTTGCACGGTGCGCGAGAGAGAGCTGGCAGCCTGATTTGCATGCCCCGCCGCCTCTGCCACCTCTTCTCGAAGCTCTCGCACTGTCAGTCACTCGTGAATAACCAAATTAGTCGACGTGGCATGGGAAAGAAGGAGAGGAACCGACGGAGGCGACGCCTGCATGGGAATTGGAAAAGAGTGAAAGAGGTGACAATTCAGGGTTTTAATGGTTAACGGGTTTAAGAGTCGGTAACAAATGAAATTCGTTTAAGTCCGATTCATTAAGTTAGCGATCCTTTAATTTCATTTTGATGAGAACCTATGGTACATCTGCCCATCGAGGAATCGGTGTAGGTCCAATGCCCGTCGGACCTAGTTTGGTTGCGATGGGCAGTATCCACGGGCTGGTACAACACCTACTGCTACACAAAACAGCTTACTGGTACACCACATGAAAATGAGAAATAAAAGCAACACAGTAAAAGCCTTAAGGAAATAAACTACTACCTATGACATCCAGTTTAAAAGTGCTAAACTCACAGTTTACTGGTACAACTCCTGCTTCTCTTGTATTCTTCCACGTCCCTTTCCATTGTCAACAAGTATTTTTACTGTGCTTGGAATTCTTTCGAAGCAAGTATTGTTTCTTCTAGCCCAGTTCGATACACGGTGTGGTTGCTCTAGCTTCTTTCTTGTCATGTACTTGCTTGTTGCATCCAGCTTTAAAAAAAAAGCACTATGACTAGTACATAACCAAAAGTCTTAGCTAGGCATTAAATTAAATAAAATTATAAAAAAAAAAACGTACCTGCTAAACCACTTCATTGTTCATGAGAGGAACAATTTCCTTCTCAACCCTTCTTATGAGACTTTGGATACCTATTTTTCAATGAGGCTTTGTTAATGACAATATTCAAAACGCAACATACAATAATATGAATATATGATGAAAATAGTTTACAGAGATTTTAATATAATTATCCAAAAGTAACAAATGATTCTACCATAAGTAGCACCTTCAAATTTGATTCAGTTGCCTTCAAGAACACATCACTGAGATTTTCCTCAATTTTATCCTATTCCTCATTTGAAAGAAATCCATCTCCTGTTATTTGAGGAAAAAAAATATTAAATTCCTGAAGTATATCAAGGGAAAAATTTGTAAATGCAAATTGTTATAATTTTATCTAAACCAAATGTGAAATATTTGGCAATGACTGTATCATTAGAACTAGTAAATTCATAACAAACAGTACCCAACAGGGATATCGAGTTTACTATTTAGTGTAAAAAAATATTGATATATAAAAGTAAGGATTTTCTTTTCCATGAGAGCATTTTATTAGCCAAGATGAACCAAGTAATGAACTCTTTGAATAAGATTTACCCAGACCTAGCTCAGCTCAAAATACATGATTCCTTACCAACTTGAAATTTGCAACCTCAAAAGAATTTCCTGCAATAAGTAAATATTTGTGAAAAAGAAAAGGGGAAAAAAACTTTGCCTTGCTCTCGTGCTACCTAACAGGAGCCCACAGTAAATCCTTTTCTGCTCTTAACTTTAACATGGAGCACCTGGACAAAAAAAAATGTAAAAGGAAGAAATGAGAAATCATTCGTATGAGGAGAACTGCGTGATTAACAGTATTTCCCTTGATCTTTTACTGTGACTGCTATCAATGATATCATCTTTGTACCTTGCCAGTAACCAATGTGGATGGAAGTTGAGCTCAATTCTAGCTGCTACCTCCTCGTATAATGCCTTAGCAAATGTACACAAATTGAACATGTGGTTTACTGTCTCAGCTTGCACCTTGCATAGAACACACCTATTAAGCATAATCCATCCTCTCTTAATTAGATTATCCAACATGAGTATTCTATTCAATCTCATAAGCCAACTAAAGAAAAAAAGTTCAGTTGAATGTAAATATTAATATAATAATAATAATAATAATAATAATAATAATAATAATAATAATAATAATAATAAAATTATGAACCTGATTTGATTTACTGACGATACCAAATTTAATGTTAGCGCAGCCGCAACACCAAACACGCACATAGCAAGGCCTCGATGGAATCATTCCATTTGGCAGAACACAAAGCGACTTACAAAATTTAATTTCCAAGCTTGTAAGGGATAAAATGCTCTGCTGGCCGATATATGACTTTCCATGAGACGAATCACCAATTGGCTCAGTGGATTCCATCGACTGCAGTCTATCCACCGTTATTGATTTTAGGTTTTCACAAAAGGAAATTTTAAGTGTAGTCAACATATTCAGATTCCCTAGTCTTGCTAATCAACTCCAGGTAGTGACAACTTAAAATATACAATTCTTCAAGCTGGGAGGGGAGCTGCTCCAGCTGCAGAACTTGGATACTATCACATGAATAAATGGTGAGGTGCTTGAGAGTGTGAAGATTGCAGAATGGAAGAGATTCAACATTGAAACAAAAATCTAACCGGATTTTTTGTATTGAATGCAAGGAAGATGGATCACTCATCCATCCCGGAAATGTCGCAGAAGAATAAAAGTTTAATTTAAGTTTTTTGAGGTCAGGATGTGGCTGGAGGGATTCTATCCAAGAAAAAGCCGCATCATCGACACCGACCCACTTGTCCTCACAAGCTTCTAGTTTGAGGCTTAATAGCACCTTTGATTCCTTATTGTCAAATGGTCCATCCAATTTTTTTTGCCAGCTTAAATGCAAAGTTTCAAGTTGGCATTTATTTCTCATATTAGCACGCTGGGCATCTTTTAAATTACTCATTCCATGAATAATGAGATTTCCTTCAAGGTCCGTTATATCCTTTAACCAAGCTATTGTTGTAACTCTCAACCATGCTCTCATTGTCTTTATTGCCGGAAAATTACAAAGCCCATGCGGGACAAAATCCAATAAACCTGGAGTAATTATTAATGTCTGCAGGTTGTAAAGGAGGCCAATAGATGGTGGCAACATTTTAAGACCTAAAGATGAAATACTAAGATAGGTTAGATGTTTCAACTCAAAAATGGAATCCGGAATCCTTTTCAAAGAATACAATTCCAATACCCTGAGTGTTTCAAATCTACTGAGGTTACATATTAGAACACCATTCGATTGGATACAAAGAGTTCTTAAACCCTTCAGGTTTTGTTGGAGAATTTGATTTACATATCCAATGAAACAACTTACATATAAATGGCGTGTTTCTTGAGGAACATTTTTCTTTTGAATATCAAGTGGCTGATTGATCTCCAACGAATAATGTTTACTCTCAGAATTAAGTTGAGCAAGGTCATGAATTATATTGTGCAACTTACATTGTTCTTTAGAACTTTTTGTAAAATCATCAAGAAAGGACCTCTGTTTTAACTCCTCATAATATTCAACCGCAATTTCTGTGATTTTTCTTTTGCCCTTGGACTCAATGTAGCCATGAGCGATCCATAAATCTATCAAATGTATCTTTTCTAACATGTAATCTTTTGGGTACATCGAGCAAATAAAAAAACACGGCTTAAGGTGTGCAGGTAAATGAGCATAACTGATTTGAAGTGCGGGAAATATATCATTTGACATATTGGACTCCCAAAGATCACTTTCTAGAATCTCTCTCCAACACGCTTCATATGTTTCATGCCTAAGGAGGCTTGCAATAGACTTCACGGCCAATGGCAACCCACCACACTTTCTCATAATATCCCTTCCCATATTTACCAAGTGTGTGGGCACATTGTCACTCGTACCACAAAATGCATAATGCTGAAACAACTGCCAGCATGAATCTTCAGGCAAGTTAGATGGGCTAAAACATGATGTTGTTTGCATGACCTCTGCAACCTTTGTATTTCTTGTTGTCACGAGAATCCTGACCATATTTGCTTCTTTAAATGCCACTCGAAACAACTCCCAAAGACTTTTATTCTCGTTCCACACATCATCTAAAACAAGCATTATTGTTTTTCCCTTCACAGTTGCTGCAAGCTTTTCTTGTAATGGGCTCAACTCACTCACACCACAATTGGTTTTGGAAATTGATTCAATAGTTGCTTTCATGAGTCTACTGACATCAAATTCTTCAGAAACACATACCCATTCTAATAAATCAAAGCATTGGGAAACCCTCCCATCTCTATAGATAAGTTGGGCAATGGTAGTTTTTCCGAGACCGCCTTTGCCAACAATTGAAATGACCGAAAATGAATTTTCTTTTTCAGATAGTAAGAAATTGATGACCTTCTTTATTTTAGCCTCTCTGCCAAAAGTGGTCGCCTCATCTACCATGTGACTTGTTGGGGGTCGTAAATTCTTGTTGTTTGTACGCCTCTCTCCATCACTCTCCCTTAATTGGAGAGCCTCACGGTCCTTCGCTATTTCATCAAATAGACCCCTTATTTTTTTAAGCCGATTAGCCATATCGTCAGGAATTGAAACAATGAACTGTAAAAAAGAAATGTATTACATATGTCAAATTTCATAATTTGTTAACTAATAATGATAATTAATGGATCAAGTGACGACTCCAATGTTTGTTTTGGAAAGCTAGTAATAAAACAAGTCACCTCTTCAGTGAATGCCAATCCATCTAATAAAAAAAAGAGAAAATTCAAGCATACACCATTTACTTTTAGTACTACAAAACAACAAAGAAAATACACCATTTACTTTTAGTTCTACCAAACGACAAAAGTAACAATAAATCCTTATAATTAGTATATGCACAAGACACTAACCTCCATCTGCCTTCTCTTGTGAGAACTCGATGCCTCAGAAGCCTTTCCTGCCTCTACTTGAACTCGTGTAACCTCATACCGGTACTCGCTGAGCACATCCTCTGCAGCATAAGCGACTTTCTTAAGCTCCTTGAGCCATAGTTTGACAGAGTGGTCTGTGATCTCCCTCTCCTCAGCATCATACATGGTTGCCTTGATCCGCTCCAGAGTTCGCATTAGCCTCTCTAGATCCTCCTCCACAGCTTGAGCACGCTCCCTTTCTGAGTTATTAGAATTTGATGAAGATGAAAAAGGAGCCTGCACAGAGGCTCTAATTGAGGGAAGCAATTTGGTGCCTCGAGAGAGTAGAGAGGTTATCAAATTTCCTGCCATTTTGCATGGAACAAGTGTGTGACACAGCGTATATGCTTTGTTCTTTAGATCTTGATGAGTTGTGAAAATGAGGAGCAAGGAGCAGCAGTCTTCACATCTGAATCATAATTTATCAACTTATCCGAGTATAATATTAGCAATTTGCAGCTGTACGCATGTTTGCAACTTTTCCCTTACTAACTCACAATATCGACAAGTAATAAGTTGAAGATAGTGGGAAGCTCTCCTTATCGTTGCTTTATAATTTTGTTTGAAGCGTTACCTTATTGTTATTTTTGTTCGCAGTTGGTTGACCCGTGACTCGAGAAACGCTTTATTTTTTGTATTATTATATTTCTAAAAATAATTTATGTTTGGTATACAAAGAAATATTTGAATTTGTTCAATTCTCACCTTTCAATAAAGTTGCTTTTAATACGAAGCTAAATAATTTTCTTTGGAGTTAGGCCCAATCTTTGAAGAAATAGTAATTAATTTGGGCTGGACTATTTTAGTGAGCTTTTATTACTTGGGCCTCCCGGCTTACTAAAGTTAGCTAATATTAGCAGCATTTACATATACTGTACTTCTTCATCTATGAAGAATATATACTTTAGAAACTGTGTCCATCATACATTTTTTTCTCCTAATATTCAAGAAACAGAAAAGCACCAGATTCTGTCTTGGTACCAAAAACAGTTACACATTGTTTTCTTAATGAAAATCGATGGATATCACCCACTTTTATCAAACAAAAACAAAGAAGAACATTATATCCTGATATTTTAGTAGACAGCAGCAAGACTACGTTTCCACGTTTCCTGATTTTATTAATGGCTTATGGTATATTCGTATTCATTTTTTTTTTTTTTTTTTGATAAGAAAGCCTAGGCCCTATTTCATTACGAAATATAGTTAAATTACAAAACACCAAAACTTTGAGATTGTTTGAAATCCCTCAAATCGGAGCTGTATCACAACTCTGCTCCTTCCTCTAGTCTAAACAAGTAACTCACCCTATCTATAAAAAAGTTCTGTTGCCTGCTATGTCAGTGCCTATTTATTCACTTGGACTCAAACCAAAAACTATCTAAACTTCCTAGTTTGCAGATGACCATAGTAGTTCAAATCAGCTCGTGTCTTCTGTCAGCCCAGCCAGCTGATCATCTCCAGGCATCCAAACTCGAAGCGGGATCTCTTCCATCACCTCCTCCGCAGGCAGCCATGCTAGTGCAGCCTCTTGTATTTCCTTCTTGGTCTTCTTGGATCCTAACCAATATTGAAGCAAAGAAATAATGAGAAAAATTAAACTTCTACCAGTTTTGATCTGAACATTCTGAAAACAGATTTCGTTTCTGTGTTTCCACACCGTCCAACATATAGCACTTAACACCATTAGGAATGCTATTTTATCAAATTTATTCAGCTGCACCGCAAAAGAAATTATATCTTCCATTGTATGCCAAGAGGAAAAAAAATGGACACTTTTACCCATCCAAAACCATACTTGTCTCACTAATGAACATGTGATGAATAATTGATTAACTGATTCAGCAACATTGCAAAAAGGGCATTTAGCTGAACCTATCCATCCTTTCTCTCTAAGTTGTTCTTTAGTTAAAATCTTATACTGACATGTAAGCCACATAAAGATCTGAATTTTATGAGGAATAGGAATGTCCCACCACAGTCTAGGATTAGGAGGAATAATCCCTCTAAAATTGAGAATTTTATAGAGCGATCTAACCGAGAATGTGCTCGAAGTTTCCCATCTCCAAGAAATTTTGTCATGAGAATGAGTAAAGGAAAAAGAACTAATTAGTTGTAGTATTGAGGCCCAATCCTTTAGGTCTATGCCCACCAATGTTCTTCTAAAAGTAACACATTCCCCTTGTGAATGGAAGACCTCTGTGAGTTGTATATTCGTATTCCTCAATCTACAAGAGAGTGTGCAGTGACGTAGTCAGAAATTTTATTAGGCAAAAAATAAACTATTAAATTATTATTAATTTTTAAATAAAATTAAAATTATCAACGCATCATTTTTAAAAAACGGAGAATATTTTTATTTCTAAATAATTCAGTAAAAATATAATGTTAAAATAACTTTCATACTAACTAGCATGAAAGTTTACTACATTTACAAGTAAACCATACATAATATGTATAATATATTTTTAATTTCAAATGTAAATGTATGAAACATTAAATCATAATTGAAAAAAAAAATGTTTAATTTTTCAATATAATATGTGATTTACACAAATTTTGTGATATCTTAAAAAGTAATTTGACTCAATACATATTAAAAACGTCTAAATAGCAGTGCATAATTGTCATGACAGAGGTAGGCAATGAATCGAAACAGGAGTAGGCAATAATCTTATTTTATACGGGTTTGTAAGTAAATCTAGAGGTAGAAATTGGCTCCGACTTTGAAAATCAAAAGAAATTATTTAATCGGAAATTTTTTTTAAAAATCCAACAGATTTTTTTTTTATTTGTAATAATACCTGATTGGAAATTGCAATGATATGTGGTGCTCAACCTGAAGGCGCAACAAAAATGGATAATTAGCTTCTCTGTATGAAGAACCCTACCAAGCTTGGCCCCTCTCGTGATGGTGGCAATAGCGGCATCTTTTGGGAGACCCATTCCAAGTCTGTTATTAGTGATTACAGGTACAGACACACAGAACTGTGCCCACACACTGGAAAAATGACTTCATTGATCATATGTGAATCTGAGGTTATGGGTTTTCCATTGATCATATGTGAATCTGAGGTTATGGTGATTGACTAGCAGTATATATATATATATATATATATATATAGGCAAAGTCTTCTATGGACATAAGGACCAATTTGTAAAATGAACATATTTTTATTTTCAAAGTTCAAACAGTCGATCCGAACCGTTCATCTTGTTCTCCATATTAATATGTTCTTGGAGACCAAATTATACATTTTTCTGAATTTTTTTACTATTTATTAAGATGGGTACAAAATTCAATGGTCTGAATTTGATATTTTTTGTACCCATCTTAATAAATAGTACAAAAATTCAGAAAAATGTAAAATTTGGTCTCCAAGCACATATTAATCTGAAGAACAAGATGACGGTAAGGATCGACTGTTTGAACTTTGAAAATAAAAATATGTTCATTTTACAAATAAGTCCTTATGTCCATAAAAGACACTCTCATATATATATATATATATATTTTCTTTTCAGGAATATAAATGTGATAAATATTGTACATACTGGACACACAACTGGTACGATACTACAGTACAGCAATGGTTCGGTAAATCACAACTTAAGGTAGATGAGACATGGGTAATTGAAGAAGCTGATTTTAGTTTGTGGGGCCTCACGCTGGACTATTTCTTACCGCCGGCCGACCTTAAATGGGAATGAGTACACATGAATTAAAAATCAAAATGACAAGGAATGATATAGAGCAACAAGCATGATCAATTTTTTTTTCTTAATTTGTATATTTTCTTTTCTTTGGTATATTAATAAATAAATAAAACAATTATTGTTTTACTCTGTATTAGAGAAAATGGCACTGCACCTTCGAAAATAATTTCCTGACCGATTGGTAGGCTCCTGTTGGGCGGCGCGAGAGCGAGGCAAGATTTTCTTAATTTCCGAATTTGCTATTCTTCTAATTTATAGATTGCTATTTTTTCAAGGATTGGGTGAGCTAAACACAGATACACGGTGATGCTCTCTATCTAATTTTTCAAGGATTATTGCTACTCTATTTGATAGCAATCAATTATTTCTCTACTTCTTGCTTACATATCTACTGATGATTTATCTATATACACTACATTGGTCTTCATTTGTTGCAACCCTAGTGCAAAATCGATCTGGATGGTATTATTTATTTGATAATCATCTGTTTTTAGTTTAGAATTGCAATCACTTGCAAAGGTCAAATTATAATTGGATTGTGCAAACCTTTTAGAGACCCAAGTGCCTAATTTCAAGGTCCTAATTTAAAATATCTAGGTTCAGGTTATCAAATTGTACTTGCCAGTTGGCTTAGTTTAACAGATTTAATTGCTGGTTATTCAAATTTGCTTAATTGTGCAACTTTCAGGCTTTATCAACAGAGTGTGTTGGAGGTGAAACTCTCAGGCTCAACAGAAAATGGCACTGCACCTTCGACTCTCACAGGAAACTTTGAAAGTTTCCTCAGAGTTTAACAATCAAATATCATATACTTAACTGTGACAAAGTAAAGTAATGATTTTGGATAAATTGGAACAATCAAATATCATATTCCTGTGAATCTTATCAAGGAACATTACCTTGCATTTTCGTGTTTCCTTAGATATGTATATATGTCTACTTTTCTTTTCAATTATTTTGTAAGGTACGCTTGGTGCTTATGACTCGACAGAGCCACTAATTGTTACTTTGAAGAAGTTTCTTCAGTAAATGAACAACTCGGGTACTGGGTTTTGCATGGACATTGGTGTCTCCATTTGGTGCCGGTTTGTTATTAGTTTTAACTTCAACCAATAATTCGTATAAAAGGTACCTCTAGTTAGACTACTTGACTGGTATAAATAATATTTCTTGATTTATGTAACTCGGGAGACACTTCTGCATCTGAATTTATTATACGAGGATGCATATAGAGCCTCTATGTCGAGTATGCAAGCTGGCACGGTATCTGGTACGCATAAAAAAACAGAGGACTGGAAAGGAAAGAAATCAACAGAGGACGCATGGAAACAGGATATCTACACAATTGGAAGCATAGCTGTATTTGATTGTGTAATATTTTTACTTTCTAAATATATGAAAAAAGGTTAATGATAAATATAGGCTGAGAAGAAAAAACTTGTAAGTTTGAAAATAGAGAGAATAGATTTCTCAAAACAAAAAAGCTGTAACCAATTTTCTGTGAAATAAAATCAGGGAGGGAAGGGTGATTTCTTGGGAGTTTTGTGTTCTTAATTTGTGTCATGGTATCAGAGCAGGTTGAATAACATGTAAATCAGATTGAAGCAAAGTCTGATTGAGTGAAGCTCCCATCATGGCCAGTAATTCCGAAACCTCTTCTGAAACTACCAACCTACTCGAAAAATTAACACAACTCATTACCTTGCAGCAAAACCAATTGCTAACCATGCAACAGACCTCAATGATAACCGGACCACCACCTCCACCTGTCCCTATTGAAACAACTCTACACCCAAATATCATTCCTATTAAACTAGATGGAAGAACCATCCTCTGTGGTCACAGTCAATTCAAATGTGTCTCAAAGCTCGTGAAAAACTAAAATTCATCCATGATTCTCCTCCAGCAGAAACCGACCCGGTGTTTAAAAGGTGGGATATTGAAGATACAATTGTGAAAGGGTGGATATGCAATTCACTTGATAAGATCCTCTACGGCAAGTTCCTTTGCTATCCGACTGCCAAAGAGGTGTGGGATGCCATAGCCACTACCTTCTATGATGGAAGTGATGCAGCCTAGGTATTCGATTTAAACAAAAGGGTGAATAGAGTCAAGCAAACCGGTAGATCCATTGAAGAATATTACAATGATCTACAAGATATCTGGTTAGAAATCGATTTTCCAAGACCCAACCCCATGACATGTGCCGCAGATATCGAAAAATTTGATAAATTCCTTCAAGACTCAAGGGTGTATTCATTCTTAGATGGACTCGATGACAAACTCGATAACGAACGGGCAAACGTGCTACAAATGACTCCATTTCCTACCCTCGAACAAGCCTTTGCGAGGGTAAGAAAGGAGGCCACCCGACAAGAGATTATGAATAAGAGCACTGAGGGAGAACCACAACTATCCGCTGCCATGTTACCTAACGGAAAAAAAAAAAAACTATAGAATGTAAGTGGGTATATACAATAAAGTATAATGTACAAGGAAAAATAGAAAGATATAAAGCGATATTGGTCGCAAAAGGATACACACAAACATACGGAATTGATTTTCAAGAAACTTTTTCTCCTGTCGCTAAATTGAGCTCTGTTAGAGTTCTTCTCTCTATTGCAGCAAATCTAGATTGGCCACTGCATCAATTTGATGTGAAGAATGCATTCTTGCATTGAGAATTAGAGGAGGACGTATACATGGAGATGCCTCCTGGCTATCAAACACCGCACACAAAAGGAAAAGTATGTAAGCTAAAAAGGGCATTGTATGGATTGAAACAGTCACCACGGGCGTGGTTTGGGCGGTTTAGTCAAGCCATGAAAAGGTATGACTATACCCAGAGTGACTCAGATCACACGATGTTCTACAAGAAAAGGTCTGACAAAATTGTTGTTCTCATAATTTATGTCGATAATATGATCATAATTGGCAATGATAAAGAGGGAATAAAAGAATTAGAGGGAAATATGTTCAAGGAATTTGAAATGAAAAATTTGGGTGGGTTAAAATACTTTCTTGGAATAGAAGTAACCCGAAACAAAGAGGGAATTTTCCTGTCTCAGAGAAAGTATATACTTGATCTCTTAATTGAAACTGGAATGCTAGATTGCAGACCAGTTGTCACACCAATGATTCCAAATTTGAAATTAGAAGCCTACACTGATTACACACCGACTAATGTAGATAGATATCAAAGATTAGTAGGAAAGTTGATTTATTTGGCTCACACGAGACCTGACATCGCATACGCCGTAAGCGTAGTAAGTCAATTCATGCATTCTCCCAAAGAAGAACACCTAGAAGCAGTAATGCAAATTATCAGGTATTTAAAGGGCACACCCGGCAAAGGTATAGTGTTTAGAAAAAATTCACACCTTCAGATACTTGCATATAGTGATGCAGATTGGGCGGGGTGTGTAATAGACAGACGATCAACATCCGGATACTTTACTTTTGTGGGAGGCAATTTGGTCACGTGGAGATCAAAGAAACAAAACGTGGTATCTTTGTCAAGTGCAGAATCTGAATTTCAAGGAATGGTTAAAGCAATATGTGAGTTGTTGTGGCTAAGGAAGTTTTTGACTGAGCTAGGTTTTGAACCAAAATCTGAAATGAAATTGTTGTGTGATAACAAAGCGGCGATAAATATTTCTCACAACCCGGTGCAACATGATAAAACAAAACATGTCGAAATTGATCGACATTTCATAAAAGAAAAATTAGATACCAAAATTATATCTATGCCATTTGTGTGATCAAATGGACAACTTGCAGATATACGACAAAACCTGTAACAAGTAGAATTTTCAGCGAGACAATCGACAGGCTTGGAATGAAGGATATATACGTATCAGCTTGAGGGCGGGTGTCGAGTATGCAAGCTGGCACGGTATCTAGAACGCATAAAAAAACAGAGGACTGGAAAGGAAAGAAATCAACAGAGGACGCATGGAAACAGGAGATCCATATCTACACAATTGGAAGCATAGCTGTATTTGATTGTGTAATATTTTTACTTTCTAAATATATGAAAAAAGGTTAATGATAAATATAGGCTGAGAAGAAAAAACTTGTAAGTTTGAAAATAGAGAGAATAGATTTCTCAAAACAAAAAAGCTGTAACCAATTTTCTGTGAAATAAAATCAGGGAGGGAAGGGTGATTTCTTGGGAGTTTTGTGTTCTTAATTTGTGTCACTCTATAATATTTGTATTGTTTACTCTTGAATAAATGGATTAGGTGCATACTGGAAGACTTGGATGCTCAATTTATGCCTCAAGATAAAGTTGCTATTTCTTTTAAGTAATCAACAAACAAGTATTAGAGGAGGAGAATACTAGTAGCACTGCTATGCCGTTGCTAGTGATATGAATATATGATTACTGAAGATATATGAATTTCATGTTTGGGTAGCTAATTAACTAGAAGGATTTCATTTGTAGATTATTCAATTAGTTCGCAGATAGATTTGTTTGATTATTTGATGTAAGTTTTTCTTTTTCATTTTTCTTACAACTTTCTGAAATATGTTTGTATATAGAATGTAAACTAGTCGTGAGCAATAAATATATATTCATACTTGCATATTAAATGAAAATTAATGTTCACACTAGTCTAGTGATAATGCATCCATAATTGCAGATTTTGATAATTCTCTATTCCTCAAGGGCATTATTGTCATTTTTTTTACAAAAAATCATAATTCTCTATTTCTTTGTATTCTGAACTTGATATTCCTATAACATATAGAACACATTTAGATGTAAATATTTTCATTTTTGCAGATTTTTACAAGCAACAAATTAAGAGATATAATCAAACTAATCTATATATGAAAAAATAAAGGAAAAAGTCAACCGAACTGAAAGTTGATTAGAACATAAAACACAGATTATTGTTGTTTCTCCTTTTGTAACAGCATATATCAAATGAAACAACATTCATAAAAATATCATTTTGTAGATTATTATTTTTCTCCTTTTATTTCTCTTTATCATATATCCTCATTAGATATTACATAACACTAGTGGAAAAATGACTTTCAGTGTCGCCCTAACAGTATCGGTTGTTTGATTGAAGTGATACAAAAAATATTTAGTATCGGTTAATTAAAAATAAACGATACAAAAACTATTTAGTAACGGTTCTTATAAATAGGCGACACAAAAAATAACATTTAGTATCGGTTCATTATCAAGGAACCGACACAGAAAGTTTTGTATCGGTTCTTTATAGAGAACCGATACTAAATGTGTCATTTTTGTATCGGTTACAAATATAGAACCGATACAAAACTTTCTGTGTCGGTTCCTTAATAATGAACCGATACTAAATGTTATTTTTTGTGTCGCCCATTTATGAGAACCGATACAAAAATTTCTGTATTAGTGTCCCTTTTTTTTTCACCGATATTATTCCTTTTTAATTCCCGCTCCTCATTTTCATTTCGCGGCTTCTCAAATTCCCCCGCTAGGGTTGGCTCCGACTGTATTCTCTCTCTCTCTCACGCTCTCGCGGCTTCTCAAATTCCTCCGCTAGGGTTGCCTCGATTCCGAACGCCACGCTGGCTCTTTACCGATGCCCCTCTTGCGACTTTGTTGCCTCTCGCGAGGAAAGTCGCCGCTGTTCCATCGGTTAGTACCCACTCTCTATATTAGCCCCTATTTGGGGGTTTCTCGGTTTTTCGCTTAGCTCTTGCTATTACTCTCTTTTCTCCTGTGTTGAACTCTCTTTCTCACCCTCTGTCCTGTTTTCCCACTGTCTGAAAACGAAACTCTAGGGTTTTGGGTTGATCCTTGTACTTGCGATTTGTTTCTGTTGCTTGGTGGTGGTCGTTTCTTGAGGTGCTTGCTGAACTGAGTTGGCCGAGAGGTGAGGCTACGAGGGCCTTGGTACTGGACGATCATTGCCCTTCCTGCGATTTACTTCACTTTCGGGTAAATTAAGCACCCCTATTTCATTAGTTCACTCAATTTGTATGAAGTTCCAAATTGTATGAAGTTCACTCAATTTTACTTTTAATTAGTTCAAATTAGTGCAAATTTTTGCAAGACCTGTCGAATTAAGTGCAAACTTTTAATTGGTGGTGTTTCTGACTCTTTGCAAATTGTTGCAACCTAAGTAAGTTGAATTCTTTCTGTTTGGGTCTTGCAAATTGTTGCAACCTAAGTAAGTTGAATTCTTTCTGTTTGGGTCTTGTTAAGATAATCCAGCTCAACAAAATGGAAAAGCTTATTGTGGTGATTCTGGCATTCATTGTGCAATTGGTCGATAAAATTAAGAACCTCACTAAATTTGAGAAATGACTAGAGAAAAAAAATAATAATGTGTGTGATTGGCTCTTGGAAAGTGTTATAATTAATGAACTGAATGAGATTCTGGAAAGTTACCATGGTTGTTATATTTATGTTAATGGATGCAGAAAATCATCTATAGTATATGTATGCAGAAAATTTTAAAGTGTCGGGCTTTTACTGTAAGAAAGGGATGATCATTCAAGACCAAGGGACATCAATTTTGGTGATTCTGATATTGACTCAGAAGTTGATTAGTTAGAATAATTTTGCTATTTGAGAAATATTCTCAGATTTTGAAGTGTTGGCAACGAGTCATTTATTAGTTAGGACATATTGAAAATTGTGTTAATCTGTGTTAATATTAGTTTTCTATAGATGAACAACTCACTTGAACTCTTCTGTGGCAAGAAGATTTTTTTTTATTCCTTGAATTTTTTTATTCCGACTCTCTCCCTCCCTTGGGTGCTTCTCTCCGAGAGGCTAAGGCCTGCTCCGCCTCTGACTCTCTCTAAGCGGAGCCAGAGGCATAGGATTAACACCAAGCTGCATCCATGACAAGGTTGTGCTATTATATATCTTTTTTAGTTGTAAAGTTTCTGAATAATTCATTTGATTTTTTTATATATCTGTTGGAAAATTAAGCGTTTAACATGTTATATACAATGGCGTTGCCTAATTAGTCGCTGTCTGCAGATATTGGAGCTCCCTCTATCTTCGGCTCGAAACAAATCGGTGTTAAAAGCAAGACAAGTCAAGGCGGGGGTCTCCCCGGAAGTGAAAGGAATTCAAGTCGCTTAGGTATAATAAACATTGCTCAGTAGATAATTTGATCTTTTATAAGAAAATTCAAGCTGGCACAAGTAGTTCTCATTTTTATAAGAAAAAAATAAACCAACTCTTTTATTGATTTTTTGATGTCATATTGTTTGATCTCAGGAAGACATCACCTTCCAATCTGCTGTACCGATCATGGGCCTTTACCAGTATAGTAAAACTGCCAACCTACTGAATTGGTAATTTGAAGGTACCAACCCTATGTTTGCTCTAAAGTTTGTTCATTTTTAGTTTTCCACAGTATATATTAGCTCTGGTACTTGTTCATTGTTATCTGTGATGCTAAATTTTAGAGCTATGAGGAGTCGTTGCTGAAAAATGAAGATGACAGTGAAGATTTAAGTTTGGATTGAACAAGCATAGATGCATTTAATTTGAATGTTGCTTAAGTTTTTGTTGTTGCTTAATATGTTGTATAGAATACAAGAGATGAATTTTGTGCAGTTACTATTATTTTCTATTGTTACTTTTGGAATCTATACTGTTGTGTTATTTCTGATTACGCCAAATAATTTGAAAATACCTACATTCAGCCTTTAAAAAAAAAAAAAAAAAAAAAAAACACGCTACAGTGTCGATTCTGAGTTAATAACCGACACAAAAATATATTTAGTATCGGCTCTGAGTTAATAACCGACACAAAAATATATTTAGTATCGGTTTTGAGTTAATAACCGACACAAAAATATATTTAGTATCGGTTCTGAGTTAATAACCGATACAAATTAGTTTTAAAATTATTTTTTTTCGGATCGAAAATTCTAACTTTGTATCGGTTCCACTTAATAACCGATACTAATTGTTTTATTCTGTATCGGTTGTATAACCGACACTGATTAGTCCTGAAATTTGTGTCGCCTGGATCAGTGTCGCCCCTATGTCCGACACTAATATGCCTTCATAACCGACACTAAAAGTACTTTTTCCACTAGTGTAATTATCACCATCTCTTATTGGATATTACATAATTATATGCACATAAGACCAAAATGTCCCTGGTTGAACATTAACAAACTGATCACCAATATATTGGCAAAAAGTATAAACCATTTATCATTTGCAAGCATTAACAAACTGATTACTAATATATTACACAGAGACAAGTATTCTAAACATCAAGATGGAAACATAACAACATACTGGCAAAAAAGTATAAACCATTTATCATTTGCAAATGAAACACTAACATTCAATAGTACAAAATAACTACTATCATTGGGAAATAAACATCACAATATGTTGGCAAGAAACTAGATAAAAGCTATTATATACAGATCATCCCATATTGACCAAGTGTCTGACATTAATTATTAAAATAACACACATGAATAAAAAAAAACACAAAAAAACACTTTTTTTTTATGATAAATCCGTAGGCTTGCATCAGAAAAAAAGAGTTACAAAGACATTCCTACATTAGAATATGTATTAAAAGGGCACAATTGTCACCTGATTTCTAATTGACAGTTCTAAGTTATTCTTCTACCAGCACAAGTCAATTTACTGGTACAACATATGAAAATGAGAAATAAAAGAAACAAAGTAAAAGCCTTGAGGAAATAAACTACTACCTATGACATCCAGTTTAAAAGTGCTAAAATCACAGTTTACTGGTACAACACCTACTACTTCTCTTGTATTCTTCCACGTCCCTTTCCAATATAATACATCTCTTGTTACCCTTTCTGAAAAATCTCTTCTTGCAACACCATTTGTATCCCCATCTCATTCATGAATTGTGTGCTTGGAATTCATTGGAAGCAAGTATTGTTTCTTCTAGCCCAGTTCGATACACGGTGTGGTTGCTCTAGCTTCTTTCTTGTCACATACTTGCTTGTTGCATCCATCTTTAAAAAAAAAGCACTATTACCGACTAGTACATAACCAAAAGTCTTAGCTAGGCATTAAATTACATAAAATTATAAAAAAAAAAAAAAACGTACCTGCTCGAGCTCTTCATTGTTCATGGGAGGAACAATTTCCTTCTCAACCCTTCTTATGAGACTTTGGATACCTATTTTTCAATGAGGCTTTGTTAATGACAATATTCAAAACACAACATACAATAATATGATGAAATAGATTACAGAGTTTTAATATAATTATCCAAAAGTAACAAATGGTTCTACCATAAGTAACATCTTCAAATTTGATTCAGTTGCCTTCAAAAACACATCACTGAGATTTTCCTCAATTTTATCCTATTCCTCATTTGAAAGAAATCCAACTCCTGTTATTTGAGTGAAAAAAAAATATTAAATCCCTTAAGTATATCAAGGGGAAAAATTTGGAAATGCAAATTGTTATAATTTTATCTACACCAAATGGAATATGCTATTGTGAAATATTTGGCAATGACTTATTCATTAGAACTAGCAAAATTCAGAACAAACAGTACCCAATAGGGATATCAAGTTTACTATATTCAGTGTTAAAAAAAATATTGATATATAAAAGTAAGGATTTTCTTTTTCCATGAAAGCATTTTATTAGCCAAGATGAACCAAGTAATGAACTCTTTGAATATGCTTTACCCAGACCTAGCTCAGCTCAAGGAATCGAATACATGATTCCTTACCGACTTGAAATTTGCAATTTCGACAAAAGAATTTCCTGCAACAAGTAAATATTCGTGAAAAATAAAGGGAAGAAAACTTTACCTTGCTCTTGCGCCACCTAACAGTAGCCTACCAATTTATTGGGTTTAGGGTTTAGAACTACGACAAAAGAAGGAAAGCAGTCGACGGCCGATGCGGGACCTAGTTTGGGTTCTATTGGAAAGAGGGAGAGATGTGTCGCCTGTGTGAGAATTATGAACCTGGTTTGATTTACTGTTGATCCCAAAATTAATGTTAGCACAGCCGCATCTCTCAACACGTACATAACAAGGCTTCGATGGAATCAACCCATCTGGCAGAACACAAAGCAAATCACAAAATTCGATTTCCAAGCTGTTAAGGGATGAAATGCTCTGCTGGCCGATATGTGGCTTTCCATGAGAGGAATCACCAATTGGCTCAGTAGATTCCACCAACTGTAGTCCATCCATCATTATTGAATTCAAGACTATACAAAAAGAAATTTTCAATGTAGCCAACATATCTAGATTCCCTAGTCCGCTAATCAACTCTAGTTGGCAACAACTTTCAATATGCAATTCTTCAAGCTGGGAGGGCAACTGCTCCAGCTTCAGAACTCGGATACTATGACATGAAGCAATGGTGAAGTGCTTGAGAGTGTGAAGATTGCTGAATGAAAAAGATTCAATTTTGAAACAAAATTCTAACCAAATATTTTGTATTGACTGCAAGGAAGATGGATCACTCATCCATCCCGGAAATATGGTAGAAGAATAAAAGCTTAATTGAAGTTTTTTGAGATTATGATGTGGCTGGAGGGATTCTATCCAAGAAAAAGTTGCATCATCGACACCGACCCACTTGTCCTCACAAGCTTCTGGTTTGAGGATTAATATCACCTCTGATTCCTTATGGTAAGAGAGATTAATATCGCAGCTTAAATACAAAGTTTCAAGTTTGTATTTATTTCTCATGTTAGCACGCTGGGCATCTCCTAAATTACTCATTCCATGAATAGAGAGATTTCCTTCAAATTCTGTTATATCCTTTAACCAAGCTATTGTTTTAACTCTCAACCTTGCTCTCATTGTCTTTATTGCCGGAAAATTACAAAGCCCATGCGGGACAAAATCCAATAAATTATAACGTGTAGTGCCATATGTAATTATTAATGTCTGCAGGTTGTAAAGGAGGCCAATAGATAGTGGCAACATTTCAAGACCTAAAGATGAAATACTAAGATAGGTTAGATGTTTCAACTCAAAAATGGAATCTGGAATCCTTTTCAAAGAATACAATTCCAATACCCTGAGTGCTTCAAATCTACTGAGGTTACATATTAGAACACCATTCGATTGGATACAAAGAGTTCTTAAACCCTTCAGGTTTTGTTGGAGAATTTGATTTACATATCCAATGAAACAACTTACATATAAATGGCGTGTTTCTTGAGGAACATTTTTCTTTAGAATATCAATTGGCTGATTGATCTCCAACGAATAATGTTCACTCTCAGAATTAAGTTGAGCAAGATCATGAATTATATCGTGCAACTTGCATTGTTCTTTAGAACTACTTGTAAAATCATCAAGAAAGGACCTCTGTTTTAACTCCTCATAATATTCAACCCCAATTTTTGTGATTTTTCTTTTTCCTTTGGAATCAATGTAGCCATGAGCGATCCATAAATCTATCAAATGCATCTTTTCTAATATGTAATCTTTTGGGTACATCGAGCAAACCAAAAAACACGGCTTAAGGTGTGCAGGTAAATGAGCATAACTGATTTGAAGTGCAGGAAATATATCATTTGACGGATTGCACTCCCAAAGATCACTTTCTAGAATCTCTCTCCAACACTCTTCATATGTTTCATGCCTAAGGAGGCTTGCAATTGACTTCACAGCCAATGGCAACCCACCACACTTCCTCATAATATCCCTTCCCATATTTACCAAGTGTGTTGGCACAGTGTCACTTGTACCACAAAATGCATAATGCTTAAACAACTGCCAGCATGAATCTTCAGGCAAGTTAGATGGGCTAAAACATGATGTTGTTTGCATGACCTCTGCAACCTTTTTATTTCTTGTTGTCACGAGAATCCTGACCATATCTGCTTCTTTAAATGGAACTCGAAACAATTCCCAAAGACTTTTATTCTCATTCCACACATCATCTAAAACGAGCAACATTTTTTTTCTCTTTACAGTTGTTGCGAGCACTTCTTGTAATGAGCTCAACTCAGTCACATCACAATTGGTTTTGGAAACTGATTCAATGGTTGCTTTCATGAGTCTCCTGACATCAAATTCTTCAGAAACACATACCCATCCAAAAAAATCAAAGCATTGGGAAACCCTCCTATCTCTATAGATAAGTTGGGCAATGGTGGTTTTTCCAAGACCACCTTTGCCAACAATTGAAATGACCGAAAATGACTTTTCTTTTTCAGATAGTAAGAAACTGATGACCTTATTTATTTCAGCTTCTCTGCCAAAAATGGTCGCCTCATCCACCATGTGACCTGTTGGGGGTGGTAAATTTTTGTTGTTTGGACGCCTCTCTCCATCACTCTCCCTTAATTGGAGAGCCTCACGGTCATTCGCTATTTCATCAAATCGACCTCTTATTTCTTTAAGCCGATTAACCATGCCGTCAGGAATTGAAACAATGAACTGTAAAAAAGAAATGTATTACATATGTCAAATATAATAATTAATGCATTAAGTGACAACTCCAATGTTTGATTTGGAAAGCTAAAAATTCAAGCATACACCATTTACTTTATTACTACCAATTAACAGCAAAGAAAATACACCATTTACTTTTAGTACTACCAAATGACAAAAAAAATACACTAGCACAAGTAACAATCCTTATAATTTGTATACGCACAAGACACTAACCTCCATCTGCTTTCTCTTGTGAGAACTTGATGCCTCAGAAGCCTTTCCTGCCTCAGCTTGGACACGTGTAACCTCGTACCGGTACTCGCTGAGCACATCCTCTGCATCATAAGCGACCTTCTTAAGCTCCTTGAGCCATAGTTTGACGGAGCGGTCTGTGATCTCCCTCTCCTCAGCATCATACATGGTTGCCTTGATACGCTCCAGAGTTCGCATTAGCCTCTCTAGATCCTCCTCAAAAGCTTGAGCACGCTCCCTTTCTGAGTTATTAGAATTTGATGAAGAGGAAAAAGGAGCCTGCACAGAGGCTCTAATTGAGGGAAGCAATTTGGTGCCTAGAGAGAGTAGAGAGGTTAACAAATTTCCAGCCATTTTGAACGGAACAAGTGTGTGACACCGCGTATATGCTTTGTCCTTTAGATCTTGAGTTGTGAAAATGAGGAGCAGCAGTTCATAATTTATCAACCTTTCCGAGTATAATATTAGCAATTTGAAGCTGTACGCATGTTTCCAACTTTTCCCTTATCGAGATTGTCGTCTAAATTTTTTTATTTTTACTAAGCGACAATATATATCACAAGGGAATAGTTGAAGACAGTGGGAAGCGCTCCATTATCGTTCCTTTATATTGTTATTTAGTGGGCAGTTGGTTGAGCCGTGAGTCCGTGACCCAAGAAATGCTTTATTTTTTTGTATTATTATATTTCTAAAATAATTTATCTTTGGTATACAAAGAAATATTTGAATTTGTTGAATCCCCGCTTTTCAACAAAGTTGCTTTTAATACGAAGCTAAATAATTTTCTTTGGACAGCACATAGTTTGCCGATTTTTTTTATCTAACACCTCCAAAAATTCGAATAATTTAAAAAACACTCAGATCCAAAAAGCTCTAAAAATGACACCCTCGCAAGCTGAATTCGCGCACCACCCGGTCCGCCAACTCAGCTTGCGCACCACCCGGTCCGCCAACTCAGATCGCGCACCGACCCGTTCCAACCCGGTCTGCAAGCTCAGCTAGTGCACCTAGCTGGTTCGCAAGCTGAGTTGGCGCACCATCTGGATCCGCAAGCTGAGCTGGCGCACCATCGTTTTACTGCTATAAAAATTAGTTTTTAGCACTGTATTCATTCCACAATCAACAGACAGCAGCGCAAGTAAGTCTTTTTTTTCTCTTTAGTCCGTTTTTTTAAATTATTATTTTATATTTTTAATTGACTGTAAATTTATTAATTATTAGGTTTTGTTCTTTCAACCAATTATGATTGGAATTGCCTGTTATTTTGGTGGTGAAGTTTTAGTCGGACCAAATGGTGCTTATTACAAGTATCCAACCTTTGAAAATGTTCAATATCAACCTGCATTTAGATTTTAGAGGTATAACTAGAGAAGTGTATCGGCAAGTTGGTATTGATCCGAACTATTATGAACCGATAATTTCGCAAGGATCAATATTGGTCAAGGCAACTAGACCTGGTTCCAACAGCTACCGGTACAAGACGATAATAGCTGGGGGTTGTATACCCAAATGACAATGAATTTGACCACTCCTTTCAAATTCTTAGAGTTATATGCTGTAGCTAATCTTAGACAGAACCCCAGACGTAACACAAACCAAAACACCAGAGATAACCCCCGACAGAACACTGTTCGCACAAAAGTGTACTACAAAGTTTCAGTACAGCAAGCTGTACCTTTTAAACCTCGATTCTACTTCCGATTCGGACCGCAAGTGTACAGTCCTATCGTTGGTAATATCGGGTGTCGATCCACAGGACGGTTCAATAACTTAACTAGATTTTGACCTAATTTATCTTCAAACTAGAAGTGTTGAAAAGGTTTGAGTTGGTTGAAATTTAGGTTGACAATGATATAAGGTTGAAAATAAACTAAACCGGGGGTTAAAACTAATTTAAAACAAGCGTTTCCCGGGTTTCGATTTCATCTCGCAACTCGCCTCTTGCTCGACACGACCCGTGTACTCTCGTACACGACCCCTCGTCACACGGCCCGTGTAGTATCCTACACGGTCCGTGTCGACTCGAGTGAAAACGGCAGCTTGTCCGGTTTCGCGCCGATTCACTCGTGTAGGATGAACCGACCATACCCGATGTTTCTAAACCTCAACTCTCGTTTGTTGGCTAAATAAACTCGATAATGGAAATACAATTCAATCCTCTTAGGGTTCTAACCTAAACTCTCGTTCATTGGTTTGAAATGCCTAAGTTACTTGTTTGGTTTACTAAAGGTATTCAACATCTCTCGATTGCTTGAAAAGTTCACCTCTCGGCTACTAATTAGTCTTCCCTCTCGGTTCATCGACTTACCTCAAATACTTTGGTCCTGGTTGAAAGATCAAATTGGACGCAGTACCTTGTTAGACGTGGCCTAGCCTAATGGTAATAACCAAATGATAATCAAACAACGCAGATAAGCAATTAAAATCATACACAAACAAGCAAACACGAAATATCACGCATAATCAAACAACTAGCAATTAAACAAAGTATTCAACTACATCATGTTCCCAAGAAACTAAAAAATCTACTCAAACATAGTTCTCAAAACAGAAAAACAAATAAAAGATAAACAATTCATGACAAAACCGAAAATACGAAGAAGATTCGTCGGAATTCTCTCGATTTCCTCCTCTCTACTTCGTCTCCAAGTTAGTTGTTGTCGAACTTCCTTAGAAATTGGTCTCTGTCCGAATTGATTCTCTTCTGTACGAAAATTGATGCCTTTCTGGCCCCAGGGGTCGTCCTTTTATATCCCATAACCGTCCATCTTTAATTAGGCAATAATCTGTAAATTTAGATTAACTGCCGGATTTGTCTGACACGGTCCGTGTGAGATGTTGTACGGACCGTGTGCCTGTGTCTCTTGTCCGGGTCGTGCAGCGCTCGTGTGAGGGGTCGAGTAGGGTCTGACACGGTCCGTGTGGGTTGCGACTCGGCCCGTGTAGGAAGTCCAGATTTCCAGATTTCGCCCTTTCTTCGCCCGTTTCCTACGATAAACAAACCAAAGCGCAGCAGTACCATATTCTATAGATAATCAATGTAATAAACACGATTTTACAGTTTTGGACACAGGTTTTGGTACAATATTTGGTCGGAAATGTAGCTAAAATAACAAGATATCAAACACCAGAACTATGCCGCAAATGACCCAGGGTCGGGTTCGTGAGCAATCTGTGACGGGTCCTGTTCGGGCCCTAACTTTAGGCAGTACTAGTCGGTCCTCATCTGTAGGGGCTGGATCTAGTCGTTCCCAACCTGACCGGGGACGTTCTCGGGTTCCATCTAGTAGCTCTAGCCGGGCCCAAACTCATCAGAATCGATCTCCAACCCCGGAACCGCTTTATTATGCTGAAAATACAGATGAAGATCCCGAAGAGCGAGAAGCAGAGGAAAATTGGGATGCCAGTGAAGGCGATAGGGCAACTGATTTTAGTGATGTTGATACAAATTTTCCTGTACTCGGTAAACGACAGTGGCGGGTGTCGGGTGGTGCAGAAGGACACCCGTTCGAGCAATTTCATGACACATCAGGGTTTGAAGAAGCTGACAGCTCTTTTTTTGGAAATTCTGAGGTGTGTTTCATTTTTAATTAATTTTTAAAAAATTATTTATAAATTATGAAATTTTTGTATTCGTTAATTTTTAAATTTTTAAATTTTTAAAATTTTGAAATAGGACGGAAAACAACATGCATTGTCTGAGGGGATGACGTACTCCAGCAAAGAGCAAATGCAAGAACAAATAGGTCATTGGCATATAAAGAAAAATATCGAGGTGAATCAGACACATAGCAACACAACAAGGTTGAGGTTTAAGTGCAAGAGCGACCGTTGCCAGTGGGGGTTGGTTGCGAGGGCTACAGGTTTTGGTAATGACTGGGCGATCACAAAACATAAGGGACCTCACACATGCTACGCTGAGGCATCCAGGTCAGATCATGCGCAGTTGACGTCCGCAATGGTCGTCAACTGCCTAAAATTGTCATTACGAAAAAATGCTGATATTAGTATCCGGGCCATTAGTGATTTGGTTGCTGAAAGGTACGAGGGAATTGTCCCTAAGTATAACAAATTGTGGCGTGGTAGAGAGTTAGCCATTGCTCGGGCATTTGGTAGTTGGGAGGGGTCTTACGGGCTTCTTGTCCCTTTGTTGGATGCAATTAAAAGGGCAAATCCAGGAACCCAATATAAAGTTGTTTCAAAGCGAACCAAAAAAGATGGGTACCGGTATTTCATGAGATTAGCATGGGCTTGGGGGCCATGTATTGAAGCAGTGAGTCACCTCAGACCAATAATCAGCATCGATGCTTGTTTCCTATCAGGTAGATACAAGGGTAAATTGTTGATTGTCACCGGATATGATGCGGAGAACCAGTTAATTCCGCTAGCATTTGGCCTCATCTGCTCGAACTGTGACCTGAAAAAAGCAACCCCCGTAGGTCGTCCGTGTGGGGTTTGGGTGAAAGACTTCCTCTCCGAGCACCATCTCTGAGCATAGGAAGGACATGTCTGCGGATTGGGCTGACCCCACACTGGAGCCCAACCCTTCACTTTTGGCGATGGACAGCCGAATGGAAACCTCGTCCATGACCAATGATGCAGGAGCGCAATCGGACTGTAAAATCTCTTTTTGGTCACCTGTTTTAATATAAGTTACAAGTTATTCTTATACAAATTGTTTAAATAATAACCACAAAAAAATATTTTTAATACCTGACATGCAGTGCATAAACCGTGGTATAGACATGCCAAGACTGCCGCACCCCAATTCATCTTACGCGGGTTCTCCAAGTCCACCAGAAACTGTAATAGAGAGCCGGGAACAGTGCCCCCAGATGAATCTAGGAACATCCAGCTTGCGAACAACTCCATGATGTAAGCCCGTGTCCACCGTGCAACCTCAACAGGATCGGCGTTTTCGGCTAGTTCTCCATTGTAAAATTATTATATACAATGTAAATGCCGCAATCAACTTATTTAAAAAGTTACATGCACGCAATTAATTAAATTTAAAGTCACCTGAAACGCTGCCGCAAAGCTGGTATACTGATGTCGTTCTTGGAGTCGATCAGGCCACGCGCTTTCTTCCTCTGCTTCATCAACCCATCACCCAAGCAAATCGGTCACGACCCGAACAAAGTCTCTCGTACTCCACACCGGTCACAAGATCTCCAAGTAATGGGCAGACCCCATAGACAACTCACGTCCTGGAGAGAGACGGTAATCTCTCTAACGGGTAGGTGGAATGTGTGGGTCTCCGGCCGCCATCTCTCGACCAACGCAGATATAAGTGCGGGATCTGCGGTTACAGGGGTGAGCTGTGACACATGCCATAGCCCCATTCTCTGTAATGTCGGTGCATAGCGCACGTCATATTTTAGGGTCATGAGGTTATTCCTCACCTCCGTCATGTCATGATCCTAATTTAAATTACAAATGAAAATAAAAATTAACAATTGAGATATTTTTTCAAATAAAAATTAACAATTTAAATTATTTCTCAAATGTAAACTTACATATGCTAGGGAGATCTTGTGGCCCTTGATCGGAAACCAACAGATGGGGCTAATGCAATCATCTTTCAACTGCGGAAATATGATAGAGATCAACTCCTCATTCCAATCAGTCTCATCCAATAGGGTTGTGCCGCTCGTTGACGCCATACTAAAATGAATTATACATTTCTTCTTAAATCTTAACATAATATATATTTTCGAGTTGTCTAAGAAACTCTAGTAATTTTGGGCAACCAATATAAAAAAAATGTACAATTTTGGTCTAATTGTGCATTTTTAATCTATTTTGGTATATGGTACTAAAATTATCAAATTTTGCATTTCAAATTAAGATCAATTTTGGTACAATTACTAATTTTGGTCTCTATTAGAACTATTTCGAGTGATTTAACAAAATTATAAATTATTTTGAACAACTAAATAAAAAATTAAACTAAAAACTATAATTAAACTACAACTAAATTATCTATACTAAACAAAGTAAATTATCTAAATTAAATTACAACTAAATTATATATCTAAACTAAACTACAACTAAATTACCTACACTACACTACCAACTAAAACTAAACTAAATTACTTAAATTATAAAATTAAAATAAATAAATAAATAAATAAAAAATTACCTTTGAATTCGCTGCTGGGTGCTGGGGGGCCGGTGTGGGGTAAAAAAGTGGTGCGCAAGGGCCCTTATAGCACCAAAGTTTAGTCCGCAAGCTCAGCTGGCGAACCGGGTTGGAACGGGTCGGTGCGCGAGCTGAGTTGGCGGACCGACTGGTGCGCAAGCTGAGTTGGCGGACCGACTGGTGCGCAAGCTGAGTTGGCGGACCGAGTGGTGCGCGAATTCAGCTTGCGAGGGTATCATTTTTAGAGCTTTTTGGATCTGAGTGTCTTTTAAATTATTCGAATTTACAGGGGTGTTAGAAAAAAAAAACGGCATAGTTTGTATTAAGTCGAGATTCCCTGAAGTATTTCAAAATCTGAGTTTGAGTCTGCACCGTTCAATCAGATTTCAGATCAATTTGATCTAAGGCAGATACTAATCGAACCGTTAGATTCGAGTTCAAAGTTTGAGTTACCTTTGAATCCGAAATCAAAATGTAAAAGCCCAGGGCTTCAAGTGCGTTGCATATCCTGTAAATTCAATGCTGAAAAAGAAAGCCCATATTGGGGCTAAGTTTTGTGTGAGGCCCAATCTTTGAAGAAATAGTAATTAATTTGGGCTGGATTATTTTAGTGAGCTTTTATTACTTGGGCTCCCGGCTTACTAAAGTTTTCAACTACAAATATACTGTACATACTTCTATGAAGAATATAGAGCAAAACTAGGGATGTGCTCACCAAGAGAGTTTGGTGAGCACAACTCCAAAAGTATATCGGATCGACATCAAATGACGAATCTAAACCGTTAAAATCTATGTACCTCGTTAGTGATGTATGTATATGCAAAATTTTAAAGTTTCGAATTTATTTAGCACACGGTCAAGCGGTCAAAAAAATGATAAAAAATAAATACATAAAACAATTTAAAAAATAGCTTATAAAATGTTTATTGTTTTGACCGCTTAACTATGTGCTAAATGAATTCAAAACTTTAAAATTTTTGCATGTACATACATCACTCACAAAGTACATGAATTTCAACGGTTTGGATTCGTAGTTCAAAGACAATCCGATAGTCTTTTAGAGGTGTGCTCACCAACTCCTCTTGGTGAGCACATCACACCCTAATTTTGCTCAAGAATATATACCTTAGAAACTGGGTCCCTCATACATTTCTTTTCTTAATATTCAAGAAACAGAAAAGCACCAGATTCTGTCTTGGTACCAAAACAGTTATATGTTGTTTTCTTAATGAAAATCGGTGGATATCACCTACTTTCTCTAACAAAAACAAAGAAGAACATTATTTCCTGATATTTTAGGAGATAACAGCAAGACAACGTTTCCTGATTTTATTAATGGCTTATGGTATATTTAGAGGTGCTACTTTTACCCGATTATCCGGAACCGATCTGAAACCGAACCGGACCCGAACCGGAACCGACCCGGATCTGGTTCATTTGGGTAGGGTATGGTTTAAAAAATATAACCGGTTAAATTATGGGTACGGTTACAAATTTAATAATTTAATATCCAATCCGGATCCAAACCGGAACCGATGTTGTAATGGGTAGGATATGGGTTTGATTTTATTATCCGTCCCATAACCGAACCCGACCCGATACCCGTATAATACCCGATAAAACATATATTAGTTTTGCATATTAATTTAATATCTGATCAACAAATGTCACACCACTCCAATAATCTCATTTGCATATTAATTTTTTCTATAACATTTATTGCGTTGGAAATTTATTGCATATATCATTTGCCTTATATCCTCCCCATAATTATGGAAATTTATTACTTGATATGTCATTTGTAATAAATCTCATTAAAATAAAAAATCTGCTATATATCCTTCTTGATCTTTTGTCAACCAATATTTTACTTTCTAAAAATTATATCTCTTCTTCAATATATTAATTTCAAGAACAATAATATAATTTTTATATTATTTATGAACAAGAACAATAGTATAATTTTTATTTTACAACAACCTTTTAATTTATATTATAATGATTTATTATGTGAGATACTGAGATGTATAAAAAATTATAATTATATTTAAATGTAAATGATTTCTCAAATACTTATGAGTTGTGACATATACCCGCTCCGGATCCGAAACCGCTCTGGATCCGGACCGGACCCGATAATTTACAAACAAGTTATGGGTATCTATCTACCCGGAACCGAAAGACTGGACCCGAAATATCTACGGGTAGATAGGTATCCGGATCCGGACCCGACCCGATTTGAAAGTAATAAGTGTATGGATTGAAATTTGGATCCGAACACTTTTAGGGTACGGGTCCAAATATAATAGTATCCGGACCCGACCCGACCCGATAGCACCTCTAGGTATATTTGTATTACTCAATTTACAAGAGTGTACAACGGCATAGCCAGAAATTTTATCAGAGTATGCAAAAAATAAACTATTAAATTGTTCTTGTTTTTTTTATTAATTTTTAAATAAAATTAAAATTGTCAAGGCATCCTTTCTTAAAAAAGAAGAACATTTTTATTTCTAAATAATTTTGGTAAAAATATAATGTTAAAATAACTTTCATACTAACGAAAGTTTACTACATTTACAAGTTAACCATACATAATATATTTTTAATTTCAAATGTAAATGTATGAAACATTAAATCATAATTGGAAAAAATAACAGTTAAATTTTTCAATATAATATGTGATTTACACAACTTTTGTGATAACTTAAAAAGTAATCTGATTCAGTATATTAAAAATGTCTAAATAGTAATGCATAATTTTCTTGATTGATGTGAGGGTCCAAATAACTTCTCATGGCATATGGTTTACTGTGAACCAATAATAACTTTTATCTTTCGACTTAATAAACCAGTACATCAAGTGAATGTATAAAAAAGTATCCAATTAACTTTCTTCTTCAAATAATATCTTTCTTCTCCGAAGAACCTAGCTATGTTCTCTTAATTTCTTCCCAAATCAACAAAACTGATAAATTCAAATTGATGTAAAAAAAAGACTAAATCAATTCACAATTAGAGAGAATCATGATAGCAGTAGGTAATGAACCAAAACAAAGGTAGACAATAATCTTATTTTATACGGGTTTATAAGTAGGAACTGGCTCTACCTCTGAGAGTGCATATGCTACTTTGGCATTTTATAGGGGCTTATACGAAGTTGTCCCCGAGCACAAAATTTAATTAAAAATTTTATAAAAAGAAAAGTTGCAAAGTTTATTTTTCCAATGGAATCATGACATAATTCAATGCATTGGAAATATCTTAAATTTTGGTAATGAAAACTTTGGGAAACAGAAATGTAATCAATGTGCTGAGAAATATTGAAATATATAAAGGACATTTGAGTACACCAGCAGCATTTTGCTACTAAATTAAAGTAAAATTCAAAACTTCAGTGGACTTTTGAAATATATAATTCCCTGTTGACACACTTGACATCCACTTCGCATCCTGTTTTAATAATACTTTAAAATGATGAGAAATCCACTTACAACATTTTTTTGGTTAATTAATGATATATTTTTTTTTGGTTACATGATGAGAAATCCACTTACAACATTTTGAATCTTACATATTACAATATTTGATTTTGTAATTTTTAAATTCCAAATAGTCGATCCAAATCGTTCAACATGATCTCTACATTAAAATGTTCGTTGAGGTCAAATTTTACCATTTTTTTATTTTTTTACTATTTATTAAGTTTTTTACAAAACTGTTATTTTTCAATGATCCGGAATTGTCTAAAAACAGCAGTTTTGTAAATATTTAATAAATAGTAAAAAAATCATAAAAATATAAAATTTGGTCAAAGCACATTTTAATATAGAGATCATGTTGAACAGCTTGGATCGACTGTTTGGAATTTGAAAATCATAAAACCAATTGTTGTAACATATTGTTACTTTCAAATGTTGTAAGTTGATCCCTCCTCTATTTACATATTGAGATAATTCTTTTATTGTTAGAACTTGGTGCATGATTACAGCATCCTGTTGTCATGTTGTGTCCATGTTATTATATTTTTCATAATTAAAATGCTGTTCATGCATATAAGCATATTCAACAAAAAATATTGAGAAAATAATTATTGCAATTTTGTAACTGTTCTAACCTAACACAAGAGGGCAACTTCACTTTATCAGGCCCCCCAAAAAAAAAAAATTCATTTCAATAGAATTTATTCCTTCACCAAACCTCCATGTGCATATATATGTAATTAGCTATCTATATGTCTCTGGGTATTCCATCAAGTCATCAACCAACGCACAAGATTTTTCTAATCCATTTTTTATAATCCTGATTTATATATGCTCCTAAATTCTAATTTCTAAACAAAGCAATGGGTTAGAAGCACTGAACCCATGATTAATATTCAGACTGACATGCATGTCTTATTTGAGGTATCATTTGCGCCGCTTAGAGATAACAAACCCATATATATAGAGAGAGAGAGAGTTGGGCTATGGTACTCTATAGAGTACCATGGCTTGGTGCTCTACGGCACTATATCTCTATTTTAAAAATTCAAACACCTGATCCGAACCGTTGAACATGTTCTTCATATTGAAATGTGCTTGGAGACCAAATTTTACATTTTTTGGAATTTTTTTGTTATTTATTAAGCCACTTTGAAAATCTTAGATCCGATGGTCCAGAAATTTTTACTGTTTTTTACTGTTCACAATGGATCTGAGATTTTCAAAGTGGCTTAATAAATAGCAAAAAAATTTCAAAAAATGTAAAATTTAGTCTCCAAGCAAATTTCAATATGAAGAACATGTTCAACCGTTCGGATCGGGTATTTGAATTTTTAAAATGGAAATATAACGTAGAGTACCGAGACGTTTTACTCCATAGAGTACCATAGTCCATCTATCTATATATCTATATATCTATATATCTATATATCTATCTATATATCTATATATCTATATATCTATATATCTATATATATATATATATATATATATATATATGGCCCTAGTGTTCTAAAACGGACCGGGTTCAACCCGCCCGGGTTCACGGGTTGGCCGGGCACGGGTTCGTGGGGTTCACGGGTAGGCGGGTAGGCGGGTAGACGGGTCGAAATTTTGAAACTCTACCCTTACGCGCCCGTGGATCCTTACCCCCACGGGTTCGCGGACTGGGCGGACCTGGTTCACGGGTTGGTCCGGACCGGGTTTTTTTTTTTTTTTTTTTTTTCGTTTTTTTCGGTTTTTTGAAAGAAAATATTTGATAACAAAAATAAATATGTGAAATATTTGGTAATGGTTTTTTTTTCTTTTTTTCAAACCGAATTATTTGGAATTATTTGAAATATTTAAAAACAATTTAGATTTTTTTTTAAAATACGAAATATTTGAGGACGGACCGGACCGGGCGGGCGGGCGGACCGGGCAGGGTTGGCGGGTTCACGGGTCACGGCTTCGGTGGGTTTCGGTTTCAAAAACTAAACCCTTACCCGGATTTTGACCCGGTCCGGCCAACCCGCCGAACCCCTCCAACCCGTGGCCGGACCGGACCGGGCGGTACCCGGGTCACGGACGGGCCGGACCGGGTCACGGGTGTGGGGTTTTTTTTATAACACTATATGGCCCCATTAATGATTTCTGGGTTCACACGTTGTCATCTCCTGTACAATATTGTCTGCTATATTATGCTATATTATGTGTAGTGAGTCTCTGCCATATAAGATGAATTCATATCACCTAATTAAGCTAAAAGAATATTTATAATATTCAGATCCGGACCAACCGATCATAATCTGCACCAATTTTACAGCAACCGTGCATTTCGACTCAAGTCGAATTGATATGAATTCTGATCGAACAATTCAGATTTAAACATAAATATAGTTACCTGTGACGATACAAACTCCATTTAAGATGAACGCATCACAGATCTGAACCTTTCATTTTATCTCATTGTAGATGAATGGCTTGGATATACACTGAATTGTGAATTATTTATCTTAAACTATTTTTATTTGAATTTCTCTCTCTTGCAATATTATAAGTTTAGAAATGCATTACATAATAAATTTAGAGATGTTTTTCAAAGTATTGAAATTTTATATTTCTTAGTGACTATTTGTGATTATTTTAGTAGTCTTCATATTACATTACAAGCATTATTATTTATTAATTGTAAACAATTTGCTAATATATCATATACTCAACAATTAATTTATAAGTAAATGGCAGAGCCTTTTATTTTATTAATTTTTTTTTAATTTTTTTTTTCAGTAACATACATAGCTAGCTATCATTGTTATCATCATGGCTTGTTATAGTCTCAATAAAATCTCAGCACTACGATATTTAAAACATTAATTGTGAGCCGTCAATACAAATATCAGATATAAATTGCATGCAGCGTTAATTATGACTCGCTATATTAATTTCTTCACACAGGTACATTAATTATGACAGAGAATTAATACGCGTTTACGAGGGCAGAATGCCAGAATCTGTGGTTTGCTTTTTATGCACTGACAAAGAACTATATGGCGAGTTATGATTGTCGGCTTGTGTTTGTTTAAAAAGGGCAAAACGATGCAGAAACAAAATTTAATGCATGGGATGGATGGTAATAAGACCTAATTAGGTTCGCTAGAAAATGCTTGTCATCTCCCAATTTATACACTTGAGTTGCAATTTCCATTAATCTCAAAATATGATGTTCAATAGCTTATGGTTCTGCCTATATATCTTTTTGCAAAACTAAAATAGAAAATAATTTTACAAATATTATACAACAGTTTTAATTTAAGAATATTCTAATTAGCTTTCATAATTTTAGAAATTGATTTTATAACCGTCTAATTAAGCTTACAAGCATTTTTTGTTCTTTTTATATGTAATATATATAGACAAACAAACCATTCAGTAATTAGTTGTCTTGCACAATCATAATAACATTGCAATAAACATTTTAGTTGAGATATTTGAACTAAAATTTAATTGGACTAACGGTCAAAACATGCAATTATATTTGTCACTAATGCCTAGTATATGAGTTCAGACCAGTAAGTTTTTATATGAGTAAAGATAACTTCAAGTACAAAACATATACAAGAGGTGAATTAGAATCAACAATGAATCAGACTAGCTAAAGAAGAAGAAGACGACTAGAAGTAGAAATAGCTACTTCGTATCTATGTTCCGGTTTAGCTCTCACTTTTGACATGCAAAATCCAAGAAAAAAAATTCTAAAAAAGAAGTATCACGAACAAAATTATACAACAAATTGTATCACATCTAAAAGCAAAATTGAATTAATACTCTAATTAATGAAGTTGACATAGACAATATCATTTCACTTGAACAAATTATGTTAAAAAATTTACAAAAAAGATTTCCTTAAATAGACTACATATTTTTATTTTTATTTAATAAATAGTAAATAGATACATATAAATTTAAAATGAGTTTTGATAAAAAAAAAAAACAATAAAATTGATAAATTTGCGAGTTTTTTAATTTATAAGAAAAAAATATAGAGTATAGAGTGATTTACATCATCCTTATCTACCTTTGTTCTACAATTTACAAAATGAACCGAAATTTTTATTAATACCATTCAAAAAAAAAAAACAAAAAAGACCATTGAAACTGGTGAATTCTATATTTACCAGGGCCACAATGACAAATGGCGTCTCCATTCTTGGAGGCCGTCATTTGCCGTTGTAGCCCTCAAAAATAAATAAAAAAATCAGCATATTATGGTGCATTTTTTTATTTTTGAGGGGCCGTAACGATAAATGGCGGCCCCATTTGTCCTTGCAGCCCTAGTAAATATCGAATTCTCCAAAATTTGTGGTTTTTAATTATTTTTTTTTGTTGGAAATAGTATTAATAAAAATTCGGCAAAATGAACGCCAATAACAGAAATGTATTCATTTGTCACCACAATGGGAGATGTTAAATTGGAGTCATTTATGTGCCCTTCATGCAAATTAAGTAGTAACTCAGGGACGGAGCTAATTTAATGCAATACCAAATCCAAGATTCCCATATAATTAATAAATTAAATTTCCGGATTAAATAACATCGTTAGACGTTAGCACAACAAGACAACAAGCACGTTGGACAAAAATTTTCTTTATTGCAATTTCCATACAAGTCTACACGTAGGTTCCTTGAGCTTTTGCTTTCCTACATTAAATGTAACCTTGAACAAAAATATGTAAACGCAAAAATACATAGAAAAATTATGTGGCTGCAACTTGATCATAATTAAGTTTCTTTCTTGTTGAAGAAAATGAGGATCAAAGTCCTCATTTTTATATTAATGGGTGGAAAGATACGGGGTGAAAAATGAGCGGATATGGAGCGGATAGTGGTAAAATTATGTTTATATTTTTTTTTTCATTTTTTGAATACGGATACAGAATGGATATCAGATATATCAGACGGATACGGATACGGATACGGATCCGGATCAGATTGAATATTTATTAAAATAATAAAAATATTAAAATTCATAATATTTATCTAATTAAATTATAATGGTGAACAATATAAATTTTTCATAATATATAGTATATATCTACTATTTAAATATGGATAATTGAAACATAAAACCATATCAGTATTATTATCCGTACAAATATTCGGATATTGGATCCGCATCTAAGTTCTTGAATACGGATCAAATACGAATCGGATATTATCCATACCGTTTTTATCCCTAGTGAAAATGGTTCATGTTTTAAGAGAAAACATGCATGTGTGTTACAAACAGAAACCTAAAATAGAGGAAAGCAAATAGCAAAAAGGAAAATTGATGAAGTCCTAAAATTAAATTAAATTGCCAAATCATAAATAAGTTAAGAACATGAACACAACGAAAATGAAAATATTAATAAGTTACTCCATGGGCAAGCAATTAATTCAAACAACGATAAGATTAAATATTAATTAACTTTACATAATTTCAAGAATAAGGTGGACCAAAATAGAAAAAATGATAACATATGTTCAACGAGGAATATCCGAAAGAAATGTTGAAAGGCCTGGATTTATTTATGTTTTCTATTATTTTTTTCTTTGTTCAGGCTGGCCAATGCAACGCGGCGATTTTGAATTATATAAATAATTGAATGTTTGACTAACAGCAATTTGGTTGAATCCATGTTCGTTTTTTTAAGTAATCCCCTGCAGTCAGATGACAAAAAGTGCCAATTTTACCAAAAAAAAAAAAAAAGTGAATTATCTGGTAAGATAAATAATTTGGAAATCAATTTAGACCTTGTTTTACAGGCAAACAATCAACTATGCCTAGAGTGAAAAAATAGCACGGCGGAGTCCGGTTTCGTCACAGAGCGGCATGGTACGTGTGCCGGTTACGTACAGTGATTAACATGTTCCGTACCGTGATCATTCACGTGCTGTTGTTATTTTTTCAAAATTTAGCACAACACATTATGCAAAAGATCTAGTCACGAGACGGCACGTGGTCATGCGAGTTTTGTGTAATTAGAACCGTTATATCTTTGATTAAACGGTGAATCTTTAATAAACTAATATAAATTATGATCATTTCGGTCACGTGAGTCACGTTTAATTACAGTATGTTTAGGCACAACGTGACTCATGTGGCGTGATCATTCGCATGCTGTGACTACCCCTTGACATTTTGGTCACGACACTGCACAGCACTGAAATATTAGCTTAATCACGGCACGACATAGCACGAGACTAAAATTACAGCGTGTTAGCACAGCATGTTTTTTTCCACTCTGCCTATGCGCAGCTACTTCTCCATTAGCGCTATAATTTTCTTTTTGTAATACTTCCAAATGTATTGGTAACATGGTACTATCCTGCTTTATTTACAAAAGGCACTAATTATATATTTATAAAGAGAAAAAGCAAAGGTAGAGAGGAAAAATAATGTAAATAAAAACAAAGGCAAGCAGTTATCGCTGGAAGTAAATTAATTTATTTCATTTTCTTTACAGACAAAATTAGTCTATCCAACAATTTCTAATTTCTTCTACTGACAACAACTGAGAAACATAAGCAGAGAACAAACAGAGATTAACACAGCATCATGTTTCATTATATATAACTACCTATAATTACACATAACACAAGATTAGGAAAAAAAATTTAAAAAAATGAAAACAAAAATTATATCATGATTTTGGAAAAATAGCATCCCAAACATCGGCAAAAGCCGTGACGATTGTCGGGTGATGCTCCGGCGAATTCAACTCGAGATACGATTCTAACAGCCTTCTCATGTCTTCTGCACCCTTAATCCTTCTCTCCAAAATCATCTCCACCATTGAATTCCTGAAATCTTTGTAAGGATCAATCGATCGTTTCACCACCGCAAACCCACTATCCTCCTCCGCCACTGCCGCCTCCTCATCGATCCCTTTTTTATAACACCCGTTCTCCCTCGTTATACTGTGTCGTTTACGCTGGTAAAACGCTGATGATTCTGAAGAGAATGAAAAGCTCCTTGATGAAATCAATTCTTGTTTCTCTTTATCACTGCTAAAGAACTCCGGCTCGTTGTCATTTTCGCTACCGACGGAAGACGAACTACTAATGGTGTACTTACCTTTGTAAAACAACTTCTTTGTGATTCCCTTGTCTTTCCTTTCAGATTTAGAGAGATACTGATGTTTCTGCACACAGTTTGATGGAGAATAAGGCGAAGCGGGCGGGCATTTTCTACCTTCAAAATCACCCGTCTCGTATAAAAACCCGGTTTCCGTTAACCGTCTCTCTTTCTTCTTTTTACATTTTGCACTTGGCAGCGCTGCATCGACAGAGCGGCGCCCGGCACAATCAATTGAGATTTGTATGACGGGACGATCGGAGTGTGCGGGGAAGGAGAGGTGTCGCTCAAGCTTGCCGGGTTTAATGTCGGGTTGTGGGTTTCTTTGGAGGCGTTTGAATGGTGTGGTGGAGGTGGTGGTGGTGGTGTTGGAGCAAGCTGAGCGAAGGAGGAATTTGGATAGACGGTCTTTGAAGCTTTTTCTTTGTTTCTCCATGTAGAATGCAAGAGAGAGAGAGAGAGGAGAGAAGAAGAGATAATTGTTGCCTGTAGAAGAGGTTTTGTTATCTCTAATAGACTAATTCCTTTGCTGATTGGTATTTTGTATTTTATTATTGTTTTTTTTTTCTTTTTGTATAGATTAGCCGTTCTGGTGAGAAAATGTAATTGGAGGAGACGCTTTTTAGAATTTAAATCGTCTGAAATCTGAGATCTCAGCCGTTCAACTTTTTCTGCACACGCATCTCGTAACAGTTGGTTTTTTTACGCATGCATCTCAAAACAGTTCAACGGTTGGATTCAAATTACAGGAATTATAGAAATACTGTTCATTCATCTCGGATTTTAGCAGATTTGGATCCAACTTATTATGTTCGGATAAAATGACATATTGGTTCTTTATTTTTTATATAATTGAAAGTTTAGTCCTGAAAGTTTTTAGAGGAAAAGTCCCGTGGGTTTTTACTTCTTAAATTCTCTGAACATAAAATCTGTAATTATAGTTTCAATTCTTAAAAAAAAAGTTTATTCCTTTTGAAAAATAACCAATGATAAAGTTTGTGAATTATATCGACATAATTAGAAAAAAAAAAATCAATTTTTAGCACTTACACTAATAAACTATTCCCTGTACAACCGAATTATTCATAAATTACACCAATATTATTTTAAAATATTTTTTTATATTTTTTTCAGATTTATATATTTATCTCTAACAATAATAGAATATCAACTTGAAAGTTTATTATACACTGGGGAGCAGTGACAAGGACGCTACATATGTACAGTGTTGTAAATAACAGTTTGTGTTCGTCGGACAAATATGGTACTGCAAAACGATTAATCGAGAATAATCAGAAATAATCAGTTATAATTGGAAATAATCAGCCAATTAGTCGGAAAAGTCTGTGACAATTTAATCGCCGCCAACGATTAATCGGCCAATTAAACGGTCATTTTTTATAACACTACATATGCATAAGATAATTTACTTGGATCGGAATCTGCTGCTCATCAAATTGGCAAGCTGGATCCTGCCTTTTCAAATCAACTCATTAATCTATATTGAAATTCGTGCATGAAAAAAATTCAATTATTTGATTTAAAAAAACAGAATTATGCATGCGAATTTGACGAGCAGCAGAGTCGTATCCAATTTATTTACCTTTATACAAACAATACGACATTTACTAATCATCAATTGTCACATTCCATGAAATAAGAAATAAGTGTATCCAATATAACTTATGCTTGTGCTAGCATATTACCCAAATTAGCAAGTTTGTGGTCTAATGCATTTTCTTCCCTATTAATGTAAGATGTGTTGATTGAATTTTCTCGACGGTAACAACTCAAATAAAAAAACTATAATGATGATAATGATATATTTCACTTTCACCAATTATTCCCTACAAAGCACGCAAAAAGATTATCTATTGCGCAAAATAGGGTCTTTTGTACCTAACCACAATATAGTAAAATTGGAGGTACCTTTGATATGGTACGCTTACTCGCAAAGCAATTATTTTTTATACTGTACCAAACCATTGCCGGTCTGTCTATTCCTGAAAAGTAGCTGGGCCCACAAGAACAATAATTATTTTATTTTTAGAAATTAAAAATTAGTTTGTTGATTTCCTTATAAATAAATAGAACCGAATTAATAATTTTCATAATTTACTGTATCAATAATCACAAATTGTAAAATATTAATAGGATCAAATTATTAATTTGGTCAAGTAGATACAAGTGGAAGTAGGGGTGTAAATGGAGCCGGATTATCCGTTCCGAATTCGCTCCGAATCCGCGAACTATCCGAATCTATTTAATTCGGAGCGGATAATTACCGGATACGGAACCGGATAATTTTCAACTATCAGGAATTCTTCCAGAGTCGGAAACGGATACAGCTCCAAATCTGAAAACGGATCGGATATCCGGATTATCCGAATCCCTTTATCTAAGTTGCGGCGCCCCAATTTTCTCTCTGCAGTATGCTTCATTTTATTAATTGGGCCTCCAAGACATTATATACTCTCTGTTCTTCTTACCGCAAAACTTGTGGGACTAACTTTCTTTCGGACATCCGGACATTCGTTCTGAAGCGAAAAGTCGTATTTTTTCAAAACCGTCAAAGCTGCTTCTCGTGGATCCGCACAACCCATACCCAACCAATGGAGACGAGGCATATATGTCCATTATATGTACCGGATCTGCTGCTGCTCACGTCAAAATATGAGTACCTTGCTTTCCTATCTAGAACCATCAAATCTGAATCGAACAGTCGGCATTGGCAAGTATTGATGCCTTAAGATAATATTTTGATGTGAGGCATATTATGGTACTATGCTACCTGTATGAAGCAAATTCTTTTTTTTTACAAATTACATCAAAGTTGAATATTATTAATTATTATTTATATCATAAAGTTCATATAACTCAATTATCCGATAATTATTCGTTTTGTATCCGTATTCGAATCCGTATCCGTATCCGTTTAAGGTGGATTTGGTTTTACATTTTGATATCCGTTTACTATCCGTATCCATATCCGTATCCACTCATTAAAATATGGATGTGGATATGGTATCAGCATTATCCACTCCGTTTACACCCCTAGGTGGAAGATAGAAAATAAGGAGAGAAGAAGACCCACAGATTTCACTAATCGGCATCCTATGCATTAACGTACTGCTTGGATTAGTTTTCAGACTGTCCGATCAAAATTTGAGTCAATCTGATCCATGCCTATAACACACGGGGGCCTTTAATAGCAGTGCGGATTTAAATCAGACGGTTCAGATCTTGACTCAAAATTTGGGTTAACTTAGAGGATACGAATTCCGAATTTCACAAAATCCTATTGGAACCGAATTAATAATTCAGATTTTTGTTATTGCAAAAACATGTTACAACTTGAAAATAAATCTGCTGCAATTCCGAAAGCAGTGAACAGTAACTCTAAAATTCCTGCAATTTAAATCCAATTCTCGAATATTTTTTGAAAACGCATCTCAAAATAAATAATTTTTTCTTACACGTATTTCGAAATAATTCAACGGCCGAATCAAATTGCTGGAATTTTAAGTTATTGTTCAGTAACTAACTAATGAAACCAAACCATTTATTCGGTCCGTACATAGATGGATTGAATAATTTTATTTCTAAAATTTCTAAATTGTTTTTTGTTTTTTTGTTTTTGTTTTTGCTAAAACCGGGTCGAGTCATGAATCATACAGATGGAAGTACTGGCGATTGCGGCACGGAGGTCCCGTGACAAAGTAGTTGGAGTGAACCGAGACAGGAGATAACAACAGTGGGGACTGCTACTTGGTGTCAGATTGTACCAGACAGGTGCACTTTGTCTTGAGTGCGTATCCTCTGAGATATCTCAATTTTTGCGTGACTGACGTGTCCGGTGTCTATTCGGGGAAACGTAGGGGGCCAGTATTATTTTAACTTTGAGATTCGTGTAGAACGTATTTAAACGATTGAGATATTCCAAAAAGTCACACAAAGTTTGAGATATCTCAGAGGATGCGAATTCCTTTGTCTTGTGGTCACTTGACAGTCGGCATTCATGCTGTACTTTTGGAACATATCTTATTTTAGTTAATAGTCAGATAAAATAGTAAATATAATCAAACTTTATTAGCATGTTATCGATAATACAGTAATAATTAATAAACCCTATTTTTAGGATGATAATACAGTAATAAACGTCTAATTTAAATCACTGAAATCAACATACAGTAATAATTTATATATTTTAAAATTATTTGATACAATGTTAAGCAGTAAAACAAATAAGATTTATAAGTTAATTTTAATATATTTATTTTTTAACTTTTGTACAAATTATTCGTGAAGTAAATCAGTTTCAACGAATTATATTTTTTGTTTGAAATTTATTCAATAAATTTTCTCAACTGTAACACAATATATGTATGTTGTACTATTTATAGCGCGCCAGTCAAACTATAAATTAAAAAATAATTATGTGAAGGATAACATTGAAGCAAGCCAAAAATGTCATACAATTTGAACATAATCTACCTAATCATATACACAATCATGTCAAGTGGCTGTTGTTTGAGATAAATTTATTGCTCCAAGAAATGGGCAAGTGGTTTAAAAGTAATCACCAGACGTGTGCTTCAATAATCCCAGAGATTATATATAGTTTCAAGAAAGAAGCAAATCCTATGGTAAGAAAGAAATCAGATCACTTGTTTTTCTGTGAACAGAAAATTTCTGTCCTAAAGTCACTAATACATAGATCCAAGAGTGAATTTTAATATTTTAATATTAAATATAGTTTTGTTTCAGGATCCACTCCGAATCTACATGTCAGTGACTTTATAGGCAGAGATTTTCTGCCCACGTGAGTAGAAGATTTGATTCCGATAAGAAATGAATTTGTATCCTCTGCATTAACTCAAAAGATAATCTTTTGAGTTAATACATTTAGACCATCCAATTCGCTTTAAGATTCGTACAAATTAACTAGATCCGTACTAATATTAAAAGATTCTTGTGCTAAAATAAAATTATTAGATTGACTCGGTTTAAAATCAGACGGTTAAAATGTATTAACTCAAAAGATTTTCTTTTGAGTTCATGTGTAAGAAATAGTAAGCACAAAATGTCACCTAGCCACGTGGCCATCTCAATTCTCAATCACCCACCTTTCACGGCTAACAACTGTCCTTTTCAATTAATTAATTAATTAATTAATTATGTCATATATTAATGCAACTAGTATACAAATTTCTCTGCCTTTTCCTTGAACAAGAGACAAAAGCACTCATCATTGTGAAACTTTTTGTCCATCCTGTTTTTAATTAGTATTGAAACAAACATATTAAATGCAAGATAATTAACCTTGTATTCAGAATGAATTGCGTGAAAGCCCATCCTGTTTTTAAAATTGTTAACAATAATATCATTGATTAAATTAGTTTGACAACAATAATTAATATTTTCATGTACAGAAACAAACAAATTAAATGCAAGATAATAAATATATTCATTCAGAATGAATTGCGTGTTCAATATTCAATCTAAATTCATTCGGTTAATTAAATTTAAATAAGGATGATAATGTCAATATGACTTGACAAGTGACAATATGACTTCACACATGTATTAAAAAAAAATAAGGATGATAATGTCAAAGTTCATAAACCAAAAACAAATTATTGTTAAATATTTTAAATTTTCGGAAAGACAAAAACCAATGTTTTATATAATATCCCCACACATTTGTTAGTTTAAATCAACATCGAATTCCTAACAAAATTTGTCCATAAAGCCAGAATCACTTGCGCTTTGTGAAGGATTTTGATATCTATAATTCAAATAATATATTCAAACTTTAGCATTAAATTTGTTGTTTTGACATATACTCTCTAATTTTAAATGGAGTTTACAATAGAATTTAATTGGAAAAGAAAAAGAAAAAGAAAACACTTCAATTTCATGTAAATTCTTCCTCCGCTGATAAAACAGAGAATAGCATGTTGTCAGTACTCAGCAAATATCAGTACCAAGAACAGTTTTTTTTCACAAGAATTCGACACACAATGATTGCAGGTAGAGTGGAAAAAACACATCGTGCCGTGCCGTACCGTGCTGTGACTAACACGCCGTGACTTTGGACTCGTACCATGCTGTGCCGTGATCAATTGAACCTCATTATTTGTGACTAACACGGACAAGGGTTATGAACCACATTATCTGTACCATTCAAGTTGTTAAGCACATGAACCAGGGCAAATGAGGATCCTAAGCACAAGAACAAATGCAAATAAGATTCATAAGCACAAGATCAAGGGTAAAAGAGGTTGTTAAACAAACGAACAATGCCAATTGAGGTTGTTAAGCACACAAACAAGAGCAAATGAGATTCCTAAGCACAAGAACAAATGTAAATGAGCTTCATAAGCACAAGATTAAGGGCAAATTATGTTGCAAAGCTCCCAAACAACGACAAATGAGGTTGTTCAGCACAAGAATAAGTGTAACTGATGTTGCTAAGCACAAGAACACGGACAAAAGAGGTTAAGAAGCATATGAACAACGATTATTGAGGTTATTAAGCACACGAACAAGGGCAAATGAGGTTCCTAAGCACATTAACAAATACAAATGACATTCATAAGCACAACATCAAAGGCAAAAAGGTTGTTAACCACACGAATAATGCCAATTGAGGTTGTTAAGCACACAAACAAGGGCAAATGAGGTTCCTAAGCACAAGAACAAATGCAAATGAGGTTCATCAGCACAAGATCAAGGGCAATAGATGTTGTTAAACACACAAACAATGCTAATTGAGGTTGTTAAGCCCACAAACAAGGACAAATGAGGTTCCTAAGCACAAGAACAAATGCAAATGATGTTCGTAAGCACAAAATCAATGACAGATTATGTTGCAAAGCGCAAGAACAACGACAAAAGAGGTTGTTAAGCACCAGAATAAGTGTAAATGATGTTGCTAAGCACAAGAACAAGGGCAAAACAAGTTGTTAACAACATGAACAACGCCAATTGAGGTTGTTGCACACAAACAAGGGCAAATGAGGTACCCAAGCACAATTGTTCAAATGCAAATGAGGTTCATAAGCAAAAAATCAAGGGCAAAAGAAGTTGTTAAGCACACGAACAACGCCAATTGAGGTTGTTAAATAGACGGAAAAGGACAAATGAGGTTCCTAAGCACAAGAATAAATGCAAATGAGCTTCATAAGCACAAGATCAAGGGCAAATGATGTTGCAAAGCGCAAGACAACGACAAATGAGGTTGTTAAGCTCAACAACAAGTCTAAATGATGTTGCTAAGTACAAAAACAAGGGCAAAAGAGGTTAGCAAGTATATGAACAACGACAATTGAGGTTGTTAAGCACACGGACAAAGGCAAATGAGGTTCCTAAGCACAAGAACAAATGCAAATGAGGTTCATAAGCATAAGATCAAGAGCAAAATAGGCTGTTAAGCACACGAACAACGCCAATTGAGGTTGATAAGCAGACGAACAAAGGAAAATGAGGTTCCTAAGTATAAGAACAAATGCAAATGAGGTTCATAAGCACCAGAGCAAGGGCAAATTATGTTGCAAAACACAAGAACAACAACAAATGATGTTGGCAAGCACAAGAACATGTGTAAATGTTGTTGCTAAGCATAAGAAAAATAACAAAAGAGGTTAAGAAGCATGTGAACAACGACAATTGCGGTAGTTAAGCACACGAACAAGGGCAAATGAGGTTTCTAAGCACAATAACAAATGGAAATGAGATTTTATTAGCACAAGATCAAAGGAAAAAAAAGATGTTGTTAAGCACACGAACAATGCTAATTGAGGTTGTTAAGCACACAAGCAAGGAAAAACGAGGTTCCTAACCACAAGAACAAATACAAATGAGGTTCATCAGCACTAGATCAAGGGCAAATTATGTTGCAAAGCGCAAAAACAACGACAAATGAGGTTGTTAAGCTCAAGAACAAGTGTAAATGATGTTGCTAAGCACAAGAACAAGGTCAAAAGAGGTTAAGAAGTATATGAACAACAACAATTAAGGCTGTTAAGCACACGAAGAAGGGCAAATGAGGTTCCGAAGTACAAGAACAAATGCAAATGAGGTTCATAAGCACAAAATAAAAAGCAAAATAGGTTGTTAAGGACACGAACAACGCCAATTGAGATTGTTAAGCACACAAACAAGGGAAAACGAGGTTCCTAAGCACAAGAACAAATGCAAATGAGGTTCATAAGCACAAGATCAATGATAGATTATGTTGCAAAGTGCAAGAACAATGACAAATGAGGTTGTTAAGCACAAGAACAAGTGTAAATAATGTTGCTAACCACAAGAATAAGAGCAAAAGAGGTTAAGAAGCATATGAACAACGACAATTGTGGTTATTAAACACACGAACAAGGACAAATGAGATTCCTAAGCACAAGAACAAATGCAAATGAGATTAATAAGCACAAAATCAAGGGCAAAAGAGGTTGTTAAGCCAACGAACAACGTCAATTGAGGTTGTTAAGCACACAATCAAGGCCAAATGAGGTTGTTAAGCATAAGATCAAGGGCAAATTATGTTGTAAAGCGCAAGAAAATGACAAATGAGGTTGTTAAGCACAAGAACAAGCGTAAATGATGTTGCTAAGCACAAGAACAAAGTCAAAAGAGAAGTATATGAACAACGACAATTGAGATTGTTAAGCACACGAATAAGGGTAAATGAGGTTCCTAAGCACAAGAACAAATGCAAATGCGGTCCATAAAGACAAGATCAAGGGCAAAAGAGGTAGTTAAGCATATGAACAATGCCAATTGAGATTGTTAAGCACACAAACAAGGGCAAATGAGGTTCCTAAGCATAAGAACGAATGCAAATGAGCTTCATAAGCAAAATATCAAGGGCAAATTATGTTGTAAAGCGCAAAAACAACGACAAATGAGGTTGTGAAGCACAAGAACAAGTGTAACTCATGTAGCAGAGCACATTAACAAGGGTAAAAGAGGTTACGAAGCAGATGAACAGCGACAATTGAGGTTGTTAAAAACACGAACAAGGGCAAATGAGGTTCCTAAGCACAAGAATAATTACGAATGTGGTTCATCAGCACAATATCAAGGGCAAAAGAGGTTGTTAAGTACCCGGACAACGCCAATTGAGGATGTTAAGCACACGAACAAGGGCAAATGAGGTTCCTAAGCACAATCACAAAAGCAAATGAGGTTCATAAGCACAATCTAAAGGGCAAATTATGTTGCAAATTACAAGAACAACGGCAAATGGGGTTGTTAAGCACAAGAAAAAGTTTAAATGATGTTACTAAGCATAAGAGCAAGGGTAAAAAAGGTTAAGAAGCATATGAAGTACGACAATATAGGTTGTTAGGCACACGAACAAGGACAAATGAGTTTCCTAAGCACAATAACAAATGCAAATGAGGTTCATAAGCACAATATCAAGGGCAAAAGAAGTGGTTAAACACACGAACAATGCCAATTAAGGTTGTCAAGCACACAAACAAAGGGCAAATGAGATTCCAAGGCACAAGAACAAATGCAAATGACGTTCATAATCACAAAATGAAGGGCAAAAGTGGTTGTTAAGCACACAAACAACACCAATTGAGGTTGTTAAGTATACAAAGCAGGGCAAATGAGGTTCCTAAGCACAAGAACAAATGCAATTGAAGTTCATAAGCACAAGATGAAGGGCAAAAGAGGTTGTTAAGCAAACGAACAATGCCAATTGAGGTTGTTAAGCACACAAACAAGGGCAAATGAGGTTCCTAAGCATAAGAACAAATGCAAATGAGCTTCATAAGCACAAGAAAAAGGGCAAATTATGTTGCAAAGCGCAAGAACAACGACAAATGAGGTTCTTAAGCACAAGAACAAGTGTAACTGATGTAGCTGAGCACATTAACAAGGGTAAAAGACGTTAAGAAGCAGATGAACAACGACAGTTGAGGTTGTTAAGCACACGAACAAGGACAAGTGAGGTTCCTAAGCACAAGAACAATTGCGAATGAGGTTCATAAGCACAATATCAACGGCAAAAGAGGTTGATAAGCACACGGACAACGCCAATTGATGATGTTAAGCACACAAACAAGGGCAAATGAGGTGCCTAAGCACAAGAACAAATGTAAATAAGGATCAGAAGCACAATATGAAGGCCAAATTATGTTGCAAAGCACAAAAACAACGACAAATAAGGTTGTTAAGTACCAGAACAAGTGTAAATGGTATTGCTAAGTACAAGAACAAAGGCAAAAGATGTTAAAGAAGCATATGAACAAATGCAAATGAGGTTCATAAGCAAAAGATCAAAGTCAAAAGTAGTTGTTAAGCACACGAACAACGCCAATTTAGGTTGTTAAGCACACAAACAATGGAAAATGATGTTCCTAAGCACAAGAACAAATGCGAATGAGGTTCATAAGCACAAGATCAAGGGCAAATTATATTGCACAGCGCAAGAACAACGACAAATGAGGTTGTTAAACACAAAAACAAGTGTAAATGATGTTGATAAGAACAAGAACAAGTGCAGAAGAGGTTAAGAAGAATATGAATAACGACAGTTGAGACTGTTAAGGACACGAACAAGGGCAAATGAGATTCCTAAGCACAATCACAAAAGCAAATGAGGTTCATAAGCACAATCTAAAGGACAAATTATGTTGCAAAGCACGAGAACAACGACAAATTAGGTTGCTAAGCACAAGAAAAAGTTTAAATGATGTTACTAAGCACAAGAGCAAGGGTAAAAAATGTTAAGAAGCATATGAAGTACGACAATATAGGTTGTTAGGCACACGAACAAGGACAAATGAGTTTCCTAAGCACAATAACAAATGCAAATGAGGTTCATAAGCACAATATCAAGGGCAAAAGAAGTGGTTAAACACACGAACAATGCCAATTGAGGTTGTCAAGCACACAAACAAGGGGCAAATGAGATTCCTAAGCACAAGAACCAATAGAAATGAGCTTCATAAGTACAAGATTAAGCGAAAATTATGATGAAAAGCGCAAGAACAACGACAAATGAGGTTGTTAAGCTCAAGAACAAGTATAACTGATGTTGTTATGCACAAGAACAAGGCCAAAAGAGATTAAGAAGCATATGAACAACGACAATCGAGGTTGTTAACCACATGAACAAGGGCAATTGCTAGGCACGAGAACAAATACAAATGAGGTTCATGAGCATAAGCTCAAGGGAAAAAGAGGTTGTCAAGCGCAAGAACAATGATAAATGAGGTTGTTAAGCACAAGAACAAGTGTAAATGATGTTGCTTAGCACAGGAACAAGGGCAAAAGAGATTAAGAAGCATATGAAAAATAACAATTGAGGTTGTTAAGCACACGAACAAGGGCAAACGAGGTTCCTAAGCACAAGAACAAATTCAAATGAGGTTCATAACAATAAGATCAATGGCAAAAGAGGTTGTTAAGCACATGAACAACACCAATTGAGGTTGTTATGCACAGAAACAAGGGCAAACGAGGTTCCTAAGCACAAGAACAATTGCAAATGAGTTTCATAAGCACAGGATCAAGTGCAAATTATATTGCAAAGCGCAAGAAAAATGACAAATGAGGTTGTTAAGCACAAAAACAAGAGCAGGGCCAAAAGATGTTAAGAAGCATATGAACAACAACAATTGAGGTTGCTAAGCACACGAACAAGTGTAAATGATGTTGCAAATTACAAGAAGGGCAAAAGAGGTCAAGAAGCATATGAGGAACGACAATTGAGGTTGTTAAGAACACAAACAAGGGCAAATGAGGTTCCTAAGCACTAGAACAAATGCAAATGAGGATCATAGGCAGAAGATCAAGGGCAAAAGAGGTTGCTAAGCACACGAACAATGCCAATTGAGGTTGTCAAGCACACAAACAAGGGCAAATGAGGTTCCTAAGCATAAGAACAAATGCAAATGAGCTTTATAAACACAAGATCAAGGACAAATTATGTTGTAAAGCGCAAGAACAACGACAAATGAGGTTGTTAAGCACAAGAACAAGTGTATCTGATGTTGCTGAGCACATTAACAAGGGTAAAATAGGTTAAGAAACTGATGAACAATGACAATTGAGGTTGTTAAGCACACGAACAAGGGCAAATCAGGTTCCTAAGCACAATAACAAATGAACATGAGGTTCATAAGCACAAGATCAAGGGCAAAATAGGTTGTTAAGTACACGAACAACGCTTATTGAGGATGTTAAGCACCCCAACAAGGGCAAATGAGGTTCGTAAGTACAATAACAAATGCAAATAAGGTTCAGAAGCACAAGATCAAGGGCAAATTATGTTGCAAAGCACAAAAACAACGAAAAATGATGTTGTTAAGTACAAGAACAAGTGTAAATGAACAAGGGCAAGAACAAGGGCAAGAACAACGAAAAATGATGTTGCTAAGCACAAGAATAAGGGCAAAAGAGGTTAAGAAGCATATGAACAACAACAATTGAGGTTGTTAAGTACACGAACAAGGGAAAATGAGGTTTCTAAGAGCAAGAACAAATGCAAATAACGTTCATGAGCACAATATCAAGGACAAAAGAGGTTGTTAAGCACACGAACAATGCCAATTGAGTTTGTTAAGCACACAAACAAGAGCAATGAGATTCCTAAGCACAAGAACAAATGCAAATGAGGTTCATAAGCACAATCTAAAGGGCAAATTATGTTGCAAAGCGCAAGAACAACGACAAATGAGGTTGTTAAGCACAGGTATAAGTGTAAATGATTTTACTAAGTACAAGGGAAAGGGCAAAAGACGTTAAGAAGCATATGATGTGCAACAATTGGAGTTGTTAAGCACACAAACAAGGGCAAGTGAGGTTCCTAAGAACAAGAACAAATACAAATGAGCTTCATAAGCACAAGATTAAGGAAAAATTATGTTGCACAGCTCAAGAACAACGACAAATGAGATTGTTAAGCACAAAAATAAGTGTAACTGATGTTGGTAAGCACCTGAACAAGGGCAAAAGAGGTTAAAAAACATATGAACAACGACAATTGAGGTTGTTAAGCACACGAAACAAGGGCAAATGTGGTTCCCAGGCACAAGTACAAATGCAAAAGATGTTGTTAAGCACACGAACAACGCCAATTGAGTTTGTGAAGCACACAAACAAGGGCAAATGAGGTTCCTACGCACAAGAACAAATGCAAACGAGGTTCATAAGCACAAGATCAAGGGCAAAAGAGGTTGTCAAACACACGAACAACGCCAATTGAGGTTGTTAAGCACACAAACAAGGGAAAATGAGGTTCCTAAGCACAAGAACAAATGCTAATGAGCTTCCTAAGTACAAGATTAAGGGCAAATTATGTTGCAAGTCGCCAGAACAATGAGAAATGAGGTTGTTAAGCACAAGAACAAGTGTAACTGACCACATTTGCCCTTGTTCATGAGCTTGACAACCACGATTGTCGTAGTTCATATGCTTCTTAACCTCTTTTGCCCTTGTTCTTCTGCTTACCAATATCATTTATACTTGTTCTTGTACTTAACAACCTCATTTGTCGTTGTTTATCGGCTTTGCAACATAATTTGCCCGTGATCTTGTGCTTCTGAACCTTATTTGCATTTGTTCTTGTGCTTAGGAACCTCATTTTGCCCTTGTTTGTGTGCTGAACATCCTCAATTGGTGTTGTTCGTGTGCTTAACAACCTCTTTTGCCCTTGATGTGCTTAAGAACCTCATTTGCAATTGTTCTTGTGCTTAGGAACCTCAATTGTCGTTGTTAATCTGCTTCTTAACCCCTTTTACCCTTGTTAATGTCCTCAGTAACATCAGTTACACTTGTTCTTGTGCTTAATAACCTCATTTGTCGTTGTTCTTGACCTTTGCAACATAATTTGCCCTTAATTTTGTGCTTATGAAGCTCATTTGTATTTGTTCCTGTGCTTAGGAACCACATCTGCCCTAGTTTGTGTGCTTGACAACCTCAATTGGCATTGTTCGTGTGCTTAGCAACTCTTTTGTCCTTGATCTTGTGGTTATGAACCTCATTTGCATTTTTTTCTTGTGCTTAGGAACCTCATTTACCCTTGTTCGTGTGCTTAACAACCTCAATTGTCGTTGTTCATAAGCTTCTTATCCTCTTATGAGTTTGTTCTTGTGCATAGCAACATCAGTTACATATGTTATTGTGCTCAACAAACTCATTTGTTGTTGTTCATGAGCTTTGCAATCTAATTTGTCCTTGATCTTGTGCTTATGAATCTCAATTGCATTTGTTGTTGTCCTTAGGAACCTCATTTGCCCTTGTTGGTGTGCTTGACAACCTCAATTGGCATTGTTCGTGTGCTTAACAATCTCTTTTGCACTTGATCTTGTGTCTATGATCCTCATTTGCATTTGTTCTAGTGCTTAGGAACCTCATTTGCCTTGTTCGTGTGCTTGACAACCTCAATTGTCGTTGTTCATATGCTTCTTATCCTCTTTTGCGCTTGTTCTTGTCCATAGCAACATCAGTTACACTTATTATTGTGTTTAACAACCTCATTTGTTGTTGTTCATGAGCTTTGCAACCTAATTTGTCGTTGTTCTTGTGCTTATGACTCTCAATTGTATTTGTTGTTGTCCTTAGGAACCTCATTTGCCCTTGTTGGTGTGCTTGACAACCTCAATTGGCGTTGTTCGTGTGCTTAACAACCTCTTTGCCCTTGATCTTGTGTCTATGATCCTCATTTGCATTTGTTCTAGTGCTTAGGAACCTAATTTGCCCTTGTTCGTGTGCTTGACAACCTCGATTGTCGTTGTTCATATGCTTCATAACCACATTTGCCCTTGTTCTTGTGCATAGCAACATCAGTTACACTTGTTCTTATGCTTAACAACCTCATTTGTCGTTGTTCTTGCGCTTTGCAATATAGTTTGTCTTTGATCTTGTGCTAGGAAGCTCATTTGCATTTTTTCTTGTGCTTAGCAACCTCATTTGACCTAGTTTGTTTTCTTAACAACCTCAATTGTCGTTGTTCATATGCTTCTTAACCTCTTTTTCCCTTGTTCTTGTGCTTAGCAAAATTATTTACACTTGTTCTTGTACTTAACTACCTCATTTGTCGTTGTTTTTCTGCTTTGCAATATAATTTGCCCTTGATTTTGTGCTTCTGAACTTTATTTGCATGTGTTGTTGTCCTTAGGAACCTCATTTGCCCTTGTTGGTGTGCTTGACAATCTCAATTGACGTTGTTCGTGTGCTTAACAATCTCTTTTGCCCTTGATATTGTGCTTATTAACCTCATTTGCAATTATTCTTGTCCTTAGGAACCTCATTTGCCCTTGTTCGTGTGCTTAACAACCTCAATTGCCGTTGTTCATATGCTTCTTAACCTCTTTTACCATTGTTAATGTGCTCAGTAACATATCATTTACACTTGTTCTTGTGCTTGATAACCTCATTTGTCGTTGTTCTTGCATTTTACAACATAATTTGTCATTGATCTTGTGCTTGTGAACCTCATTTGCATTTGTTCTTATGCTTAGGAACCTCATTTGCCATTGTTTGTGTGCTTAACCACCTCAATTGGCGTTGTTCATATGCTTCTTGACCTCTTTTGCCCTTGTTCTTGTTATTAGCAAGATCATTTACACTTGTTCTTGTGCTTAACAACCTCATTTGTCGTAGTTCTTGACCTTTGCAACATAATTTTCCCTTAATCTTGTGCTTATGAAACTCATTTGCATTTGTTCTTGTGCTTAGGAACCACATCTGCCTTGGTTTGTGCGCTTGACAACCTCAATTGGCGTTGTTTGTGTGCTTAACAACCTCTTTTGCCCTTGATCTTGTGCTTATGAACCTCATTTGCATTTGTTCTCGTGCCTAGGAACCTTATTTGCCCGTGTTCGTGTGCTTAAAAACCTCAATTGTCGTTGTTCATATGCTTCTTGACCCCTTTTGCCCTTGTTCTTGTTATTAGCAACCTCATTTGTCGTTGTTCTTGACCTTTGTAACATAATTTGCCCTTAATCTTGAGCTTTTGAAGCTCATTTGCATTTGTTCTTTTGCTTAGGAACCTCATTTTCCCTTGTTTGTGTGGTTAACAACTTCAATTGTCGTACTTCATATGCTTCTTAACCTCTTTTGCCCATGCCCTTGTGCTTAGTAACATCATTTACACTTATTCTAGTGCTTAACATCCTCATTTGTTGTTCTTCCACTTTGCATGATAATTTGCCCTTTAGATTGTGCTTATGAGCCTCATTTGCATTTGTTCTTGTGCTTAGGAATCTCATCTGCCCTTGTTTGTGTGCTTTAACAACCTCTTTTGCCCTTGATCTTGTACTCATGAATGTTATTTCCATTTGTTCTTGTTCTTAGAAACCTCATTTGCCCTTCTTCGTGTACTTAACAACCTCAATTGTCGTTGTTCATATGCTTCTTAACCTCTTTTGCCCTTGTTCTTGTGCTTGGCAATATCATTTACACTTGTTCTTGTACTTAACAACCTCATTTGTCGTTGTTTTTGTGCTTTGCAACATAATTTGCCCATGATCTTGTGCTTCTGAACCTTATTTGCATTTGTTCTTGTGCCTAGGAACCTCATTTGCCCATGTTGGTGTGCTTAACATCCTCAATAGGCGTTGTTCGTGTGTTTAGCAACCTCTTTTGCCCTTGATCTTGTGCTTATGAACCTCATTTGTAATTGTTCTTGTACTTAGGAACCTGATTTGCACTTGTTCGTGTGCTTAACAACCTCAATTGTCGTTGTTCATATGCTTCTTAACCTCTTTTACCCATGTTACTGTGCTCCGCAACATTAGATACACTTGTTCTTGTGCTTAAGAACCTTATTTGTCGTTGTTCTTGTGCTTTACAACATAATTTGCCCTTGATCTTGTATTTATGAAGCTCATTTCCATTTGTTCTTACGATTAGGAACCTCATTTGCCCTTGTTTGTGTTCTTGACAACCTCAATTGGGATTGTTCGTGTGCTTAGCAACCTCTTTTGCTCTTGATCTTGTACTTATGAACCACATTTGCGTTCTTGTGCTTAGGACCCTCATTTGCCCTTGTTTGTGTGCTTAACAACCTCAATTGTCGTTGTTCATATGCTTCTTAACCTCTTTTGCGCTTGTTCTTGTGCATAGTAACATCAGTTAAACTTGTTCTTGTGCTTAACAACAACATTTGTCGTTGTTCATGCGCTTTCCAACATAATTTGTCCTTGATCTTGTGCTTATGAATATCAATTGCATTTGTTGTTGTCCTTAGGAATCTCATTTGCCCTTGTTGGTGTGCTTGACAACCTCAATTGGCATTGTTCGTGTGCTTTAACAACCTCTTTTGCCCCTGATCTTGTGCCTATGATCCTCATTTGCATTTGTTCTAGTGCTTAGGAACCTCATTTGTCCTTGTTCGTGTGCTTGACAACCACAATTGTCATAGTTCATATGCTTCATAACCTCTTTTGCCCTTGTTCTTGTGCATAGCAATATCAGTTACAGTTGTTCTTATGCTTAACAACCTCATTTATCGTTGTTCTTGCACTTTTCAACATAATTTGTCCTAGATCTTGTGCTAGGAAGCTCATTTGCATTTGTTCTTATGGTTAGGAACCTCATTTGCCCTTGTTTGTTCGCTTAACAACCTCAATTGTCGTTGTTCATATGCTTCTTAACCTCTTTTGCCCTTGTTCTTGTGCTTAGCACTATCATTTATACTTGTTCTTGTACTGAAGAACCTCATTTGTCATTGATTATCGACTTTGCAACAAAATTTGCCCGTAATCTAGTGCTTCTGAACCTTATTTGCATTTGTTCTTGTGCTTAGGAACCTCATTTTGTCCTTGTTTGTGTGCTTAACATCCTCAATTGGCATTGTTCGTGTGCTTAGCAACCTCTTTTGCCCTGGATATTGTGCTTAAGAACCTCTTTTGCAATTGTTCTTGTGCTTAGGAACCTCAATTGCCGTTGTTAATCTGCTTCTTAACCTCATTTACCCTTGTTAATGTCCTCAGTAACATCAATTAGTGAGGACATAATAACCTCATTTGTCGTTGTTCTTGACCTTTGCAACATAATTTGCCCTTAATTTTGTACTTATGAAGCTCATTTGCATTGGTTCTTGTGCTTAGGAACCACATCTGCCCTAGTTTGTGTGCTTGACAACCTCAATTGGCATTGTTCGTGAGCTTAACAAGGTCTTTTGCCCTTGATCTTGTGCTTATGAACCTCATTTTCATTTGTTCTCGTGCCTAGGAACCTTATTTGCCCGTGTTCGTGTGCTTAAACCTCAATTGTCGTTGTTCATATGCTTCTTAACCTATTTTTCCCTAGTTAATGTGCTCAGTAACATCAGTTACACTTTATTCTGGTTTTAGGAAGCTCAGTTGCATTTGTTCTTGTGCTTACGAACCTCATTTGCCGTAGTTTGTTTGCTTAACAACCTCAATTGTCGTTGTTCATATGCTTATTAACCTCTTTTGCCCTTGTTATTGTGCTTAGCAATATCATTTACACTTGTTCTTGTACTTAACAACCTCATTTGTCGTTGTTCTTGACCTTTGCAACTTAATTTGCCCTTAATCTTACTCTTATGAACCTCATTTTCCTTTGTCCTCGTGCCTAGGAACCTCATTTGCCCGTGTCCAAGTGCTTAACAACCTCAATTGTCGTTGTTCATATGCTTCTTAACCTATTTGCCCTTGTTCTTGTGCTTAGCAACATCATTTACATTGTTCTTGTGCTTGACAAGCTTATTTGTCATTGTTCTTGCGCTTTGCAATATAATTTGCACTTGATCCTGAACCTTATATGCATTTGTTCTTGTGCCTAGGAACCTCATTTTGCCATTGTTTGTGTGCTTAACATCCGCAATTGACGTTGTTCGTGTGCTTAACTTTTACCCTTGATCTTGTGCTTAGGAAAGTAATTTGCATTTGTTCTTGTCCTTAGGAACCTCATTTGCCCTTGTTTGTGTGCCAACCTCAATTGGCGTTGTTCGTGTGTTTAACAACCTCTTTTGCCCTTGATCTGGTGCTTATGAACCTCATTTGCAATTGTTCTTGTGCTTAGGAACCTCATTTGCCCTTGTTTGTGTGCTTAACAACCTCAATTATCGTTGTTCATCTGCTTCTTAACCTCTTTTACCCTTGTTAATGTGCTCAGTAACATCATTTATACTTGTTCTTGTGCTGAATAACCTCATTTGTCGTTGTTCTTGCATTTTACAACATAATTTGCCCTTCATTTTGTGCTTATGAAACTCATTTGCCCTTGTTTGTGTGCTTGACAACCTCAATTGGCGTTGTTCGTGTGCTTAACAACTTCTTTTGCCCTTGATCTTTTGCTTATGAACCTGATTTGCATTTGGTCTGGTGCTTAGGAACCTCATTTGCCTTTGTTCGTTTGCTTAACAACCTCAATTGTCTTTCTTCATATGCTTCTTAACCTCTTTTGCCCATGTTCTTGTGATTAGCAACATCATTTACACATGTTCTTGTGCTTAACAACCTCAATTGTCACTGTTCATCTGCTTCTTAACCTCTTTTACCTTTGTTAATGTGCTCAGCTACACCAGTTACACTTGTTCTTGTGCTTAACCATTTGTCGTTGTTCTTGCGCTTTGCAACATAATTTGCTTTTGATCTTGTGCTTATGAAGCTCATTTGCATTTGTTCTTATGCTTAGGAACCTCATTTGCCCATGTTTGTGTGCTTAACAACCTCAATTGGCATTGTTCGTTTTCTTAACAACTATTTTGCCCTTGATCTTGTGCTAATGAACCTTATTTGTATTTGTTCTTGTGCTTAGGAACCTCATTTACCCTTGTTCGTGTGCTTAACAACCTCAATTGTCGTTGTTCGTATGCTTCTTAATCTCTTTTGCCCTTGTTCTTCTACATAGCAAAATCAGTTACACTTGTTCTTGTGCTTAACAACATCATGCTTTGCAACAAAATTTGCCCTTGATCTTGTGCTTAGGAAGCTCATTTGCATTTGTTCATGTGCTTAGGAACCTCATTTGCCCTTGTTTGTGTGCTTAACAACATCAATTGGCGTTGTTCGTGTGTTCAAAAAGCTCTTTTGCCCTTCATCTTGTGCTTAGGAAGCTCATTTGCATTCATTCTTGTGCTTAAGAACCTCATTTGTCATTGTTTGTGTGCTTAACAACCTCAATTGTCGTTGTTCATATGCTTCTTAACCTCTTTTGCCCTTGTTCTTGTGCATAGCAACATCAGTTACACTTGTTCTTGTGCTTAACAACCTCATTTGTCCTTGTTCTTGCGCTTTGCAACATAATTTGCCCTTGGTCTTGTGCTCAGGAAGCTCATTTGGATTTGTTCTTGTGCGTAGGAACCCCATATGCCCTTGTTTGTGTGCTTAACAATCTCAATTGCCGTTGTTTGTGTGTTCGAAAAGCTCTTTGGCCCTTGATCTTGTGCTTACGAAGCTCATTTGCATTTGTTCTTGTGCTTAGGAACTTCATTTTTCCTTGTTTGTGTGCTTAACAACCTCAATTGTTGTTGTTCATTTGCTTCTTGGCCTCTTTTGCCCTTGTTCTTGTGCTTAGGAACAACATTTACACTTGTTCTTGTACTTAAAATCCTCATTTGTCGTTGTTTTTGTGCTTTGCAACATAATTTGCCCTGGATCTTGTGCTTATGAACCTCATTTGCATTTGTTCTTGTCCTTAGGAACCTCATTTGCCCTTGTTTGTTGGTTTGACAATCTCAATTGGCGTTGTTTGTATGCTTAACAACCACTTCAGCCCTTGATCTTGTGATTATGAACCTCATTTGCCCTTGTTTGTCTTCTTGACAACCTCAATTGGCATTGTTCGTGTGTTTAGTCACCTCTTTTACCTTGTGCATAGCAACATCAGTTACACCTGTTCTTCTGCTTACCAACCTCATTTGTCGTTGTTCTTGCGCTTTGCATAATAATTTGCCCTTAATCTTGTGCTTATGAAGCTCATTTGCATTTGTTATTATGCTTAGGAACCTCATTTGCCCTTGTTTATGTGCTTAACAACCTCAATTGGTGTTGTTTGTTTGCTTAACAGCCTCTTTTGCCCTTATTCTTATGCTTATGAACCTCATTTGCATTTGTGCTTGTGCTCAGGAACCTCATTTGCCCTTGTTCGTGTGCTTAACAACCTCAATTATTATTGTTCATATGCTTCTTAACCTCTTTTGCCCTTGTTCTTGTGCATAGCAAAATCAGTTGTGCTTGTTCTTGTGCTTAACAACCTCATTTGTCGTTGTTATTGCGCTTTGCATCATAATTTGCCCTTCATCTTGTGCTTATGAAGCTAAGGTTGTTAAGCACAAGAACAAATGGAACTGATGTTGCTATGTACAAGAACAAGGTCAAAAGAGGTTAAGAAACATAGAGCAATGACAATTGAGGCTGTTATGTTAAGCACACGAACAATGGCAAATGAGGTTCATAAGCACAACAACAAATGCGAATGAGGTTCATAAGCACCAGATCAAGGGCAAAAGAGATTGTTAAGCACACGAACAACGCCAATTGAGGTTGTCAAGCCCACAAATAAGGGCAAATGAGGTTGCTAAGCACAAGAACAAATGTAATTGAGGTTAATAAGCACAAGATCAAGGACAAATTATGTTGCAAAGCGCAAGAACAACAACAAATGAGGTTGTTAAGCACAAGAACAAGTGTTACTGATGTTGCTTTGCACAAGAACAAGGGCAAAAGAGGTTAAGAAGCATATGAACAACGACAATTGAGGTTGTTAAGCACAAGAACAAGGACAAATAAGGTTCTTGAGAACAAGAACAAATGCAATTGAGGTTCATAAGCACAAGATCAAGGGCAAAAAACACGAACAACGCCAATTGAGGTTGTCAAGCTCACAAACAAGGAAAAATGAGGTTCCTAAGTACAAGAACAAATGCAATTGAGGGTCATAAGCACAAGATCAAGGACAAATTATGTTGCAAAGCGCAAGAACAACGACAGATGAGGTTGTTAAGCACAAGAACAAGTGTAAATGATGTTGCAAATCACAAGAACATGGGCAAAAGAGTAGCATATGAACAACGACAATTGAGGTTGTTAAACACAAGAACAAGTACAAATAAGGTTCTTAAGAACAAGAACAAATGCAAAGCACAAGATCAAGGGCAAATTATATTGCAAAGCGCAAGAACAACGTCAAATGAGGTTGTTAAGCACAAGAACAAATGTAACTGATGTTGCTATGAACACGAAGAAGGACAAAAAAGGTTAACAAACATATGAACAACGAGAATTAAGGATGTTAAGCACACAAACAAGGGCAAATGAGGTTCCTAAGCACAAAAAAAATGCAAATGAGCTTCCTAAGCAGAAGATAAATGGCAAATTATGTTGCAAAGCGCAAGAACAACGACAAATGAGGTTGTTAAGCACAAGAACAAGTATAAATGATGTTGCAAATCACAAGAACATGGGCAAAAGAGTAGCATATGAATAACGACAATTGAGGTTGTTAAGCACAAGAACAAGGACAAATAAGGTTCTTAAGAACAAGAACAAATGCAATTGAGGTTCATAAGCACAAGATCAGGGACAAAAGAGGTTGTTAAGCACACAAACAAGGACAAATGAGGTTCCTAAGCACAAAACAAATACAAATGAGCTTCCTAAGCACCATATCAAGGGCAAATTATATTGCAAAGCGCAAGAACAACGTCAAATGAGGTTGTTAAGCACAAGAACAAATGTAACTGATGTTGCTATGCACAAGAACAAGGGCAAAAGTGGTTAATAAATATATGAACAACGACAATTGAGGTTGTTAAGCACACGAACGATGGCAAATGAGGTTCCTAAGCACTAGAACAAATGCAAATGAGCTTCCTAAGCAGAAGATAAACGGCAAATTATGTTGCAAAGTGCAAGAACAATGACAAATGAGGTTGTTAAGCACAAGAACAAGGACAAAAGAGGTTAAGAAACATATTAACAACGACAATTGAGGTTGTTAAGCACTCGAACAAGGGCAAATGAGGTTCGTAAGAACAAGAACAAATGCAAATGAGGTTCATAAGCACAAGATCAAGGGCAAAAAAGGTTGTTAAGCGCAGAAACAATGCCAATTGAGGTTGTCAAGCACATAAACAAGGGCAAATGAGGTTCCTAAGTACAAGAACAAATGCAATTGTGGTTCATAAGCACAAGATCAAGGGCAAAGTATGTTGCAAAGCGCAAGTTCAACGACACGTGAGGTTGTTAAGTACAAGAACAAGTGTAAATGATGTTGCTAAGCACAAGAACAAAAGAGGTTAGAAGTATATGAACTAAGACAATTGAGGTTGTTAAGTACACGAACAAGGGCAAATGAGGTTCCTAAGCACAAGAACAAATGCAAATGAGGTTCATAAGCACAAGATCAAGGGCAAAAGAGGTTGTTAAATACACGAACAACGCCAATTGAGGTTGTTAAGCACACAAACAATGGCAAATGAGGTTCCTAAGGACAAGAACAAATGCAAATTACTTTCCTAAGCACAAGATCTGGGGCATATTATGTTGCAAAGCGCAAGAACAACGACAAATGAGGTTGTTAAGCACAAGAACAAGTGTAATTGATGTTTCTATGCACACGAACAAGCGGAAAAGAGGTTAAAAAACATATGAACTATGACAATTGAGGTTGTTAAGCACACGAACAAGGGCAAATGAGATTTTTAAGCAGAAGAACAAATGCAAATGATGTTCATAAGCACAAGATAAAGGGCAAATTATGTTACAAAGCGCAAGAACAACGATAAATGAGGTTGTTAAGCACAAGAACAAGTGTAAATGATGTTGCTAAGCACAAGAACAAGGACAAAAGAGGTTAAGAGGCATATGAGCTAAGACAATTGAGGTTGTTAAGCACACTAACAAGGGCAAATGAAGTTCCTAAGCACAAGAACCAATGCAAATGAGGTTTATAAGCACAAGATTTTGCGCAAAATAGGTTGTTAAACACACGAACAATGCCAAGTGTGGTTGTTAAGCAGACAAACAAGGGCAAATGAGGTTCCTAAGTATAAGAACAAATGCAAATGAGCTTCATAATCACAAGATTAAAGACAAATTATGTTTCAAAGCTCAAGAACAATGACAAATGAGGTTGTTAAGCACATGAATAAGTGTAACTGATGTTGCTAAGTACAAGAACAAGGGCAAAATAGGTTAAGAAGCATATGAACAACGACAATTGAGGTTGTTAAGCACACGAACAAGGGGCAAATGAGGTTCCTAAGCACAGTAACAAATGCAATTGTGGTTCATAAGCACAAGATCAAGGGCAAAAGAGATTGTTAACCACACGAACAACGCCAATTAAGGTTGTTAAGCACACAAACAAGGGCAAATGAGGTTCCTAAGCACAAGAACAAATGCAAATGTGGTTCAGAAGGAAAAGATCAAGGGCATGAGAGGTTGTTATGCACACGAACAATGCTAATTGAGGTTGTTAAGCACACAAACATGGGAAAATGAGGTTCCTAAGCACAGGAACAAATGCAAATGAGATTCATAACCACAAGATCATGGACGTATTAGTCACAAATGAGGTTCATAGCCCTTGTTCGTGTGCTTAACAACCTGAAAGTTATACTACGTCCACAGTAAACTCAGTGCATATATATTTTTGTTTTGATAGGCATGAAATATTTTGAAAATATCTATGAACTCAACAACAATGGACAATGAACAGCCAAAATTATTTTGTGAGTAGAAAAATAATTAAATATATATTACATCTAATAATTTTATTCATTAATTTGATAGAATATTTTATATTATATAACTTATTAAAAATAAAAGCATAAATAAAAAAGAAGTATTTAAATCTTCCTCAACGAACAAATACATTAGTTCATGCAAGTTATTGCGGTACACTGTTAATTAGTCCATATGTGATTGCATTGATAAAAAAAGTTACAAATAATTGTTACATAAGATTAGACAATGAGTATCTATGAAAATATACAGCTGTAAACAAAACTAAAATTGTACAGAGAGTATGCGTATTTTGTAGACACAAATAATCATCTCTTCTTGATTGGAGTGATGGAAGCCAGTGATGATAACAATTCATATATTGTGCTGTATTCAAAACCTTTTCTAAAAGATAAAATCAATCTACGTGAAATGACTACTCTGTAAATATATATTCCTATGAAAAGCCATGGATTTGTCTATTCCTATTTTAAAGAATATGAAAACTGCTTTGGATCGGAGGCCCGTTTAAAAGGGTGGTGGATGAAATGGGTTGGGCTCCTTTCCAGTCTTGATCTATAACCGCTAACAGGTTAGGTGAAAGTGAAACAACAAAATTAAATCTTGATCCATGACCCATGCAATATTCTCCTTTTCCCGCAATGGTTAAATATATTGACAGAGCTGATTTGGCTTCATCATCACACGACTTATAATAAAAATGAAAAGTACAAGACTGGTGCGCTGCACAAAGCAGATATAGATCTGTCAATATCATAGCTTTATCTATGTCGTTCTGCCAAACCAACCCAACTTCCTCTGCTAAATTGTAACCCTTTAAAACGGAGCATCCACTCCAGATATAGTACTGATAGTAAAAAGCTAAGACTAAGCTAACATAACTGTGTAACAGGGGTGAAACTGCTAGTTTTTATACTGGTAATTTCTAAGCTTGTACAGCTGCACAAGTGAATGAGAATCTCATTACAGTATATTAACGAAGCAGAGATCTCTAGGTTATCTATTAGCAAAAATCTAAATCTCCATATATATGAAAAAAATGTCTGATCATTTGTATTATTAAATTGTCAGGTCAAAAATCATTAACTTGCCACCAACCTAACCCTACTATCATCACTTGAAGAGTACCCATCTAGTGTTCTTTTCTATACAATGGTACAATTTTGTTCTGGTAACTAGTGCTTTAGCCAGTAATTTCTGAGCTGGGACATGTGAAGAAGGATCTCATCACGGCCCATGTTTGTGAGACTACTAGTCATGATCCATGGTGGTGTCGCCTCGAAAAACTTGCCGATCAAGCTTAGGAAAATCTCGATGTTTTCTTCTGGTCTCCTGCCGCCATTCTTTTTCTTCTTTCTCTTGTCACACTTAGTGAATATGAGTGTCATGGGAACCTGTATTAGCAAATACAGCATGTGACATGGTGAAGAGAACTATTTTTCAAGCAATATTTTAAAACTTTTCTTATGATAAACCAATTGCCCGATTCAGAATAAATTCATCATGCCAATTTATGTTTTTGAATTTTCCTTTTTCTCTTAAGAGTAAAGGAATCAGGGTTGCAGATACCAATTTGTTATCTGTCAAGAGCTCAATTCTAGATATATTCTCTAGTGGGGTTCTCCCTCAAATCAAAATAAGTGCATAACCATACAAAATTATTAAATCCAAGAGATTGCTTTATATTTCTTTTTTCTAGTTCCTTCTTACTAGTGCTTTCGCAAGAAAATGCATGCTGGATTTCGATACCAAAATTTTGGTTGCACATGGTCCCTTGTCTGAATTAATTTATTTTATGATGTTTAAGGGCCCTTAAAGGCTCAATTCATGTTTATAAAATTAACAGGGTGGTACATACCCGGTTCCGACCAAGCCAGCTTGCGTATTCTAGATCAATTTGCTTTGCAGGGATGCTTGCATCTATAAGTAGGAAAACAGACACTAATGTATCTCTTTTAAGGAAGTAATCTTTTGTAAATTCTTCCCAAATTAACCTTGAGTCTTTCGGTGCAGATGCATACCTGTCATGGTCAGCTTTGTTTAGGCAGGATTAAAATGGTGATTTGTATACTTCTTTAATCCTATGTTGAGTATATTATGTTCAGTGCAAACAAGGTGTTCGATGAATAGTTTGCTACAACAGCATGTTTTGGTGAAAATTTGCTATAGCCCAAAATAATGTAATATTAAACCATAGAATCTACAACTTTTTTAAGATCTAGTATACGCCTTATGCTTACTGAGACCAAGACTAACAACCAACCGTTGAGACTATATTTGCATGTTTAACAGCTTAAACCCATTCCCAAAAATGTAACTGAACTTGTATGAGAAATAGTGTGTTATTTGCAAGTACTGAAAAAGTTGGGATTTCCGAAGTTAATCATGCTCTGAAAGCCTCAAACAACCATGCCTACCCATTAAATTAAAAAGTATCAGACACTCCTACAAAGCAAGTCAAAAAAAAAAAAACAGAGAGAGAGTGTGTGAGTGAGTAAGAGAGAGAGAGAGAGAGAGAAGAATATACACATTTGGTAGGGCAAGGCACTAAAACTTCCTTGAAATTATATAAAAAGAATAAAGATATAAATAGTAGCACATACCCGTAGCCAGGTAAATCCACAAGGTACCAGCTATCATTTATCCTAAAATGATTGATCAATTGTGTTTTCCCTACAAGAAAGATGTGAATTGAAATGAATTTAACCGCGCACAAAAAAAAACTGAATCAAAAGAAACCAGAAGTACTAATTTGGTCAGACGAGTTCAGTGATCCACATCCCATTTTTCTTTAATTATTTCAATCCTTCCATTACAAATATTTATCCAAGTTGGGAACCAAATCCCCAGTTTTGGAGAACTAAATTTAGTTTTTTTTCTCTCCTAAAACAACTATTCTAATAAACACAATAGGTGCAAAAGAACCAGCCTTTCCTAAATTCCTATACCCTTAACAGCAATACAACAGTTAACAAACCCAAAACCTTAATAATGTAAGACTAAAGACTAAGTGTGCATTTGGATGGGTCAAAAATAGTCACTAATCCGGGTTAGCACTATTCCGAGCTACTATTTTTCGTTTGGATGTGTTTGGATTAGCAAATATGAACTATTCTTTGTTTGTTTTTTTGTGGATTTTCTCACTATTCTACTAACCCAACAAAATGTTAGGTTAGCTACTATTCTCAATCTTGAAATTAGCTCTATTCTTGCTCTATTCCTTGATTCATCCATACATTCCCATATCAAATTAGAAGATAAAAAGCTGACAAATAAGGCTTCTCAGTAAAAAAGATGCAACATAGTATAAAGTACAAACTAAATCAGTTTACAAATATAAAACTAAATCCATTTGCAATTAAACTAACAATATATCACTTCAACCACAAAGTTGAGAGCTTTCCAACTTATAGTTCTAATCATCAATTAATATACAAATTTCAATGTTTCAACAAAAAAATTATACTGTTCATTATTAACAAACCTGGTTTCTTGGATGTAAGCGCAAGGTTCTTCCTTCTGACGAGTGAATTAAGGAGCGACGATTTGCCGACATTCGACCTTCCGACAAGTGCGAACTCAGGCAACCCGTCAGAGGGGCAATCAACTGTCCGTACACTGCTCTTAACGTATTCAGCGCTGGCCACTTGCGAGTCGCGCGCGTACGGACCCAAAACGATGTTAGATCCTGTGAGGACACGACTGTGTGCTGACTTGGTGTCGCCGCCGGAGAGGTCGGTCTCGGGGGGAACAAAGAGCTTTTGGAGAGGAAGCGTTATCGGGTTTTGAATTGACAGGTCCAGATCCGACTCAGGTATGATAGGGGAGAGGATTGGTGGGGAGGGGATAGGGAGAGGGATAGTTGTTAAATGAGCTGCTCGCGGAGAGAATGGAGAGAAGCAGGGTTTGGTTGAAATGGAGAGGAAGCGAGGGAGAAGGCGCGGTTGAAGGAGCATTGTTAGTAGCTTGAAGATAGAAACGAGAGAGCACCTTGGCAATGGCAATGGCAATGGCGACTGGGAAGAGGGAGTGGATAAAGTAGTCGAAAGAATACACATCCAGTGCAATACCTGACATCTCAGTCCTCAGTTTTATTTCACACGAATCTCAAAACAACTCCTATATGATTTTCTTAACCGTAGACTCCGAAATTAAAAAGATACAATATAAAATCTGTACCAACGAATTTTGTAAATTTCGATTTATATGCCGGTAATTTATAAAAACTAAGATCATCAAAAATAAAATAGGTCCGAATAATTTTTTTTTCAGAAAATGCATATTTAATTTTAATATAAATTGATAAAAATATCTAATGAAAAAAACCAGCCAGTCCAGGAGTGGACCGAACCACCTGTGGAACTGACCTATACCGAGGATAAAGAGGGTATTATCACGGTTTTTGGTACTTTTTTCCACTAGATCCAGACTAACCCAGGTGGTTCAAAACTCGTGGACGAACCGGACCAAAACCGGACTACACCCGAACCAGACCGTGATAAACCGTACTAAACCGTGCATAAACCGTGCAAAACTAGAGCAAAACCATGCATAAACCGTGCAAAACTAGAGCAAAACCATGCAAAATAGTGCCTAAACCAACCATAAAACATGCTAAACCGGACGGGACCAACAAAATGTCATTTTGTCTACACATTAAAATTAACATAGAAATTAATATAGAAATGAACCAGACCATAGACCGGACCAATCTATGTGGGTCTGGACTATGGTCCTTAGCACGGGTTTGAGCCGTCCAACCTGAATCGTGCGGACCCGTGGACCGGAGAGACCCGTAGACTAGAGGGTTTTGAACTGGACCGACCGTTTGCATAACACTAAGTTAAGGAGCACGAACCGAAATTTTTATTAATATACAAAATACGAAATTATTTGAACAATCTATACATTTTTTGGGCGGAATTCAAAAACTATCCAGACCGATCACACAATCATCTGTTTCATAGCCTGAAACCGCTGACATGGTGATCCATCCTAGAATCGCTCACTATATGTCATCCATCCTAGAAAGGATGACTATGTCATCGGTTTCAGGCTAAGAAACCGATGACATAGTGATCCTTTCTAGGATGCCATAGACAACGCTTGTTTAATTATATTTATAATTAGTTTAAATTAATTAATTAAAATTAGATTAGTTTAAATTAATTAAATTAAGTTTGATTAATTAAATTTAATTCATTTTGATTAATTAAATTAAATTAATATTTATTAATTAAATTAAATTAATATTTATTAATAAAATTTAATTAACATTGATTAATTATTTTAATTCATTTTGATTAATTATTTTAATTCATTTTGATTAATTAAATTTAATTAATATTGATTAATTAAATTTCATTAATATTGATTGATTATTTTAATTCATTTTGATTAATTATTTTAATTCATTTTGATTAATTATTTTAATACATTTTGATTAATTATTTTAATTCATTTTGATTAATTATTTTAATTCATTTTGATTAATTAAATTTAATTAGTATTGATTAATTATTTTAATTTATTTTGATTAATTATTTTAATTCATTTTGATTAATTATTTTAATTCATTTTGATTAATTATTTTAATTCATTTTGATTAATTATTTTAATTCATTTTGATTAATTATTTTAATTAATTTTGATTAATTATTTTATAAATTTCATTTTGAAGATAAAATAACTCACAATGTACAAACAAAAAATAAAATAACTCACATCAAAATTAAACGTTCAAAATAAAATTAATTAAAATTAATCTAAGTTAACTGAAGTTGAATACAATGAATTAATTTCAATTAATTAAAAAATAATTATTCCGAATTAATGAATTAAAATAATTAATCAAAATGAATTAAAATAATTAATCATAATGAATTAAAATAATTAATCATAATGAATTAAAATAATTAATCAATATTCATTTAATTTAATTAATCAAAATGAATTAAAATAATTAATCAAAATGAATTAAAATAATTAATCAAAATGAATTAAAATAATTAATCAAAATGAATTAAAATAATTAATCAAAATGAATTAAAATAATTAATCAAAATGAATTAAAATAATTAATCAAAATGAATTAATATAATTAATCAAACTAATTAAAATAATTAATCAAACTGAATTAAAATAATTAATCAAAATGAATTAAAATAATTAATCAATATTAATTAAATTTAATTAATCAATATTAATTTAATTTAATTAATCAAAATGAATTAAAATAATTAATCAATGTTAATTAAATTTTATTAATAAATATTAATTTTATTTAATTAAAATTTAATTTAATTAATCAAAATGAATTAAATTTAATTAATGAAACTTAATTTAATTAATTTAAACTAATCTAATTTTAATTAATTAATTTAAACTAATTATAAATATAATTAAACAAGCGTTGTCTATGGCATCCTAGAAAGGATTACTATGTCATCGGTTTCTTAGCCTGAAACCGATGACATAGCCATCTTTTCTAGAATGGATGACATATAGTGAGCGGTTCTAGGATGGATCACCATGTTAGCAGTTTCACTAGTTAATGAAAAGAAGGATAAGTTTGAAAGCCGAATGGACAAAATTAATTCTTATTTCCTAAGAAAACCTACAGAAATTACTAATGATGCTAAGGATTTAGGATTTAATTTTCACTTTTCTAAAGTTCTAATTTGATGTTTTTTTTTAAATAGTCCAGGTAGCAGCTAAAATGATCTTTCACCATTTAATTTCATTAATTCAGTCAGACCTAATTAGTATGAAAAATTAAACTTGTGATGACCAATAATACACATACTAACATAAACAATTATGTATAAAAAATTATATATTTAATATTATAATACTAAATGAAGTAGCGAATAGTAACGTGAACTCTTATTTTAGAGTCCGGCTAGTATGACAGTGTCATTGCAGCCTATATAACACTAACTTCAAAATCTACCGAATCGACTTCCAACAGTGAATCCAAACTGTTCAAACCGATCTACTTCATTAGTCGTGCGTTACATGCAAATTTTATAATTTTTCGAATTTATTTAGTATCAAGTCAAGTGGTCAAATGTGTGATTTTTTTAAGTTAATTTTAATGCATTCATTTTTCAACATTTTTGACCGCTTGATTTGATACTAAAATAAATCGAAAATATAAAAAAATTGCATGTAAACGCATCACTCATAAAGTAAATCGGTTTGAACGGTTTGGATTAGTCGTTTGAACTATATCCAATCAATTTTGGAGTTAGTATCATATGACACTGATATCATACTAGTCAGACTCCTTATTTTATATTATACAATTGTTTTTTTTTTCTAACATAAAATAGGTATTACACATTATACAATTAAATAAATCAGATTCTATCATCCCTTATCTGAGAAAAACATCAAGCTCCTATTATTTGTTATTTTTCCTTATCGCACATGAACTAGTTCCAAATCATCCCAACAAAGAGCTAATCTGAGCAAGGAAAATTAAATGAGAAAACCATTAGTATTATGTGATATATATATATATGCTTTCATTTGAGATCAGTTAAGTTTTTGTTAATATGGTTTACGCTTGTTTAGTTGGATTTTGTTATTCAAGTTAATTATGGCTTAAAGTTTTTGTTAAGATGGTATCTACTTGTTTAGTTATATTTTGTTATTTATGTTATGGCTCAAATTATTTTTTGTTTGGTTGAAACTTACTATTTAAGTCATGGTTTAAAATATTTATTGTACTGTATATATTTACATATGTATAATAATTGATTTGAAAATTTTGATGAAAAATTATCTAAAGGACATATGCCGCATGCGGATGATCCAATAAAAACAGTCCACAGATCGTGCGAGTTCAATCAGAAAAACACAGCTCTAGAAGGTCCAAAAAAAGCCCAATAAAACAGTCCATGGATCGTGCGGTCTCTGGGCTATGCCGCATGTGGCATGGGGGATGTTGTACGGATTCTTAACTTAGCAAATTTTCTTGTAATTTCGTTATTTCACATGTTGTGCACTTCGTGTGAGGTGTTTGTATGCTCCATGTAATGTCTTATTTTGACGTCCTTTTAATAATTGTTTAAATATGACATTTTTGCTCTATTTTTGGTCTAAAAACGCAGCTTTCCTCAAAACTTGCTGAGATAACTCAAAAATATGTTTGTAGTAAATAAATCGGGAAAATATGTATTCGCTTTTTGCCATTTTTAGATAAAAAAATAATAATATATTCTATATGAGCATGATCAGGAAACTTTTGTGCATGTTTCTTATTTTGACTGGAACTCCCTCATGTTAACATATTAAAAGAAAGATCTATAACTTTGTCTTATGTATCATAACCTCGACTTAGATCATGGTCGAAAACGTGTTAGAAAATATGATTAAATTTGAAAATTGAATTTACTTTCCTTGATTGCATTGTATATTATCTCTCATTTGTTGAGAACTCTCAAATCCTAAACTCAAAAATAGTTTTATGGAGGATAGAAATTAATGAGCCATTAAATTACTACTCTCTAGCAAGATTAAACTTTGATTTATAACTAAATTTTTCTAGTAAATATCGTGGATGACTTCTACTTTAGAGTCCTATCTTGATACAATGCGTTCTAGGTCAGGCACACATCAACCACTAAGTCGTTGCAAGACATCAACCAAAATAAGAATCAACAAAGGACTCTATATCTCAAGGACCTTCCTTCTTGTTTGAAGACAAGAAATTATGTATGATGCTTGTTGATTTGAATTTTTTTTTTTTTGTTTGATTTCAGCTGCACTTGATGTTTGTTTGGTATTATTTTTTTGTCAAAGTTTTTAAAATTTCACTATCCTAAGTATCATAAAATCCAACACTTTTTTCTACAGAATTTTTTATTCATAAAAATTAATAAAAAAGGTATGGAAATAAAAATAGTATCTCCATTTCAATATTTATAGAAAGATGGGGATCATTAATTCCGATTCAAAAAGTGACTCAATGATCCAGAGTCAAACTTTAATAATTTTTTTTTTAATTCTGCAGAAATTAACTAGATTTGAGTACGGTGCAAAAATCATGGATCGATAGCAGTGACAACGATCCAAAATCTTTTGATTTTCTGTATAGTAAATAGTAGATTCTTTGATTTTTTTGTTTATTCTATTAAATTATTAGAAATTATTTTATATTTTTAGGAAAACAAATAAAGTACTATAATTGAATTTACTAGAAAAACTGCGACAAATAATACAGATCAATTTTGTTCAGGCCGATTTTTTGTGGCTATAAAATAAATAAAAATGTTTCCTAAAATCACTTCGAGCAACACACTAAGAAATATTTTTTATTTATTTTGCAGCCACAAAAAATCCGGTCTAAAAAATATTAATCGGATTATTTGTCACAATCTTTGAAGTAAATTCAAATTCTATGGTACTCCATTTGCTTTTCAAAAAATATAAAATTATTTTTAATAATTTAATAGAAAAAAAAAATCAAAGAATCTACTATTTACATAAAATCAAAAGTTTTTGGATCGTTGTTAATAATATCGATCCATAATTTTTGCACCATATTCAAATTAAATCGCGGAACTAAAAAATATCATTAAAGTTTGGATCGAAATCAAGAATGCCGATCTTTTTATAAATGTTGGAATGGAGACGGTCTTTCTATTAACGTACGTACCTTCTTCTTTTATTAATTTCTATGAATAAATTTTTCTCCCTACTTATATATAATACGAGATCTAATTGTTATTCGGTTTACCATATTGATCTGGCCCTTGGTAGATACTTGTCTCTATTTATAACCACAGTATCTGTCTTAAAAAATAAACAATGCAATATGTTTGTTTAGCCACAGTTTTCAAATTTTCATGAAGCTATAAAAATTCAAAGTACACAGTTTGATCTTTGATCGATTGACTCAAAACAATTACAAGGCGTAGTGGATAATAAGGAATAAGATTTGGTCTTCAGACACCGTTCAAACTCCAAAGTCTCTAAAAATTGTACGATTAAAATCTGAACAGTCGATCCAAACCACTCAACATGATTTCCATATTAAAATGTACTCAGAGGTCAAATTTTATATTTTTTTGAAAATTATTTACTTTTTTTTAAATATGCACAACATCACTGTTTCTAAATGGTGCAAAAACAGTAATATTGTACGTATCTAAAAAAAATAGTAAAAAATTTCTAAAAAAAAATATAAAAGTTGGTCTCTGAGAACATTTTAATATGAAAATCATACTGAGCGGTTCAGATCGACTTTTGGACTTTAATCGTACATTTTTTAAAAGTTTTGAACGGTGTCCGGTCCAAAGCCATTTGGACCAAACCTTATCCCGATAATAATGCAATTATATTGCCTTATCTGTTACTCCTTATTTTGGACATATATATTTAACTTAATTGTCTACGTACACGGCCGGCTTTCCAAAATTAGAAAAAGGAAAGCAGTTGAAATTAAGAGAGAAAAAGGTGGTCGGCTTTACGAAATTGTAAACTTTATGAGAATTGGATATTTCTATTGTATTTCTATTTTGGAATAAGATTTGTTCAAATGGTTTTGGACCGGACCCGTCCAAAGCATATAAAAATCGTGCGATTAAAATCCAAACAGTCGATCTAAACCGCTCAACATGATTTCCATATTAAAATGTGTTTAGTGATCAAATATTATATTTTTTGAAAATTGTTACTATTTTTTTAGATACGTACAACACTGTTTCTGAACGGTCCAAAAACAATGATTTTGTACTTATCTAAAAAAATAGTAAAAAATTTTCAAAAAATATAAAATTTGGTCACTGAGTACATTTTAATATGAAAATCATGTAGCGGTTCAGATTGACTGTTCGGACTTTAATCGTACGATTTTTAGAGGTTTTGGACGGTATTCGATCCAAAGCCATTTGGACCAAACCTCATCCCTTCTATTTTTCTGTTGTATTTTCAATAAGAAATGAGGATTATACTATCTATAATTTGATAGCAACGGTAACTTTCCTAAAACAGTTAAAAATGTATTAATTACTTTTTCCTATTTTACATTATTTCTAATTTTAATCCTATTTCTATTTTAAGTCTGTTTTTTTTTATATATATTTTTGGCAATAGACAAAAATATGTGAGAGGAATTATTATTTTTAGTACGCTCCGGAGCCGCCTTCACAAACTTAGTTTGCAATATATATAGACACATACATACGCTCCGGAGAACAGAGAGCTAATCCATTATTCTTTCTTTTAGCATGGCAGATGTCGATGATGAACGCGTATACGTTCAAGTACCCATCGGCAACATTAGCAACCTGCAGTGCAATTCATCATGTCCCGCATCGACCAGCGATCATGCCGAAGCAATCCCCAGCGACATAGCAGCACCAGAGAAGGAGTTGACGATGTGTGCGCTCCAACTAGCCGTGCTGGAGAAGGTGGCTAGCGGGCTGGGAACGCTGGGATTTGTGTGGGCGACGGTGGTGCTGTTGGGTGGGTTCGCCATCACGCTGCAATGGAAAGATTTCGGGTTCGTTACCGTGACGTTGCTCATAGAAGGCACCCGCATCTTTGGCCGCAGCCATGAGCTTGAATTGCGTCGCCAAGCAACTTGGTATATATATATATAAATAAGTTCATACAGATGATGACTATATTTGTTGAGATCAATTCAAATCATTATTGAATTATTAGCTTAATTTTGAAATACATCGTATATATTGATTTCAAATGATAATCTTAATAAATCATTAAATCCAATCTATTTTATGGGAAATTTGTTTGCATATGCATGCAAAATTAAGCTATATATAAAAATAAAAAATAAAAAATAACCTTAATTAATCATTCTTGAAACATTTGCATTATTTTGATTTATTGGTTTAGTTTCTATTCGTCGGATAATTAGTTCTTATATATAGATCTCTGATAAACTTTCAATTTTGTAAAATATTGCTGCACTCTTTCAAATTTAACTTCAATAATTAATAATTAATTACAGATCTGTCTAATGGCTTGAAGTTTTGCTTGTCAAAATTTTAGGACTTTAACTGAGGCTAGTCAGTCCAGCTTCCATGCAATCAAATCAAGGTCTCGGCTTCTAATTGAATCTCTGAAATTCATGTTTTCACCCTTCTCGGCCTACAACTCGAGAGTAGAAAACAATGTGCTTTCCGATAGCAGTCGAGCACTTGAACCCTGCAACCACAGCTCAGGGTCCGGGAGGAACATGTGGCACTCACAAAACATGCAACAGTTGCCGCTCCCGATTCGTTTTATCAGCGGGCTCTTCTACTGGCTCCAGCTCGTCTCTGCTATGGCTTGTGTTGTTCTCTCTATGATGCGGATAGCCTCACAGGATTTCGGCCAAACGGAAGAGGCAGATAAGTCGAATCGGGACTTTGCTTTAAATGCGTTCTATGCCTTGGCACTGACAGATGCACTGGTGTTCCTTGCTGAGAAGGTGTTTTGGGAATGGAAGGTGAGTTACTGCGGATTGCTCGAGAAAGTGAATGCTGAGTGCCGACTCGGCCCATCTGGCATGGTTTCCATTAAGAGGTTCTTCTATGATGCGTACTCTAAGTGTGTGAGTGGGAGCATTTTTGATGGGCTAAAAATGAATCTTGTCAGCTTTGCGGAAGAGCTCCTTTTTTCAAGCTTTGGCAGCGAACAATTGATGGGCGCAAGGATTCTGCTGGCTCTCTTAACCCATGAACACTTGTCTGATGCCGCACTTCGTAAGATCGGAGCATCAACGGTTGTGATTGAGCGGCTGATTGAGATGTTAAGTTGGGAAAATAACCTGTCTGAAGTGGAGATCAGATACTCGGCAGCCATGATTGTATCAAAATTAGTTCATAAGAAGCAATATCGATTGCGTATAGCGGGAATTCCAGGAGCAATGGAGTCGATCTCCTCTTTATTGTATTCGAGTTCCACGACCCAGGCCGACACGTATGATTTCTTGGCTTTTAATTTGTTGGGTCTCTTCATAATAAAGAAGCTTGCAAAGGACCATGACAACTGTGTGAAAATGGGCAACACCTGCGGTCTACTCGGCAAGATAATTGACTTCACAAGCATCTGCCATGGTATCAACCCGAAGGCTGTGAAGAGGTCGCTAAAAATAATGAAGATGCTTGCCGGCACAAGGGGTAACACAGGCTTGGTGTTCCGACGAGAGATATCAGAGGCTGGGTTCACCATCAGCAATATCAGGGACATTCTACGTCACGGAGGGCACCTTGTGGGACTTCAGAGGCTGGCCTTAGAGGTACATGCTTGTCTACATACATACATCACTACAATAATCTGTTTCATATATCCACCTGAATGAATAGAAGTACTTAACAGTGTCAGTATTTTTGAATGCATTATTAATTTTAGGTACTAATGGAATTGGCAATGGATGAAGAGGCGCGAGAGCGAATTGGAAGCATAGGTGGGATAGTGATGGAGTTGTTTGGACTGTTCGTGCATCCCGGAAAGGCACGTGACCAAAATATGTTGCGAGTAGAGGCCGGCGAGGCATTGGCCATTCTAATTCTAGAAAACAAAGAGAACTGTAGTAGACTACTCCAACATGAGAAAACCATGGAGAGACTTACGGAGGCTCTCACGGATCCCTTGCTCTCTGTCAGTTCCTCCCAGATTATGCACAACTTGTTCGCTTTCGCAGGGCCCGAATGGTCTACGCAGTTGATCAGAGTCGTTCCTGGCTTTACTCCGGTAAATTAAATTTTTTGATTCCATATATCTACTTATCTTTCTGAATTGTTAGTACAACATAATAATACTGTATTATTTTTCTGGTCAGGTCTGGATTGCTATCATGGTGGAAAGGAGAAGTGTGCAATTGCTAGAGGTATCTCTTGGTCTCGCTACTCATTTGCTTAAAATGAGCCCTCATAAATTCACCGAGCAGCTTCGTAGAGCTTGCATCTCAGATGATGATCTCGTCAAAAAGTTGGTCGGAATATTAGCAACCTACCGGAAACCGTCTATCAAAGCACCGCAAATTAGGCGGTTTGCTATCGAGCTTACCGTGGAGATGATGACAATTAACAAAAGGTTTGTGAAGTTGTTCAAAGATGCTGGAATTGCTAGAGAACTGAGTCATGTGACAGAGACAACATCAGAGCTAGAATGCTTTAATATTTTCTCAAGGAGTTGGCTCATGAGCAAACATCAAGTCAGTCTTGACTTGCTCCTTGACGAGGCCTTCAAATTATTGGGCCGGAGATGAAACAGCAAGGCGGCCCTTTAGGAAATTCTGCATTGATTTATTCAAACCTATTATTTTCTTAGCCCATAATTAGATTTTTTTTTTTTATGTTTTATAGAACAATATTACAAACAAATTATTTTCTTCTTGTACATGATCTCCTTTGTGATTATGATGAAGTGTAATTTTTATTTTGTCATTGTAATGTAATATTATTTTCTTGACTATTTTTCTGGGAGGAGGGTTCAAATACATAATTTTTTGGTGTTCCAATATACTCCACATCGTTTATTTTTGTTTTCAAAGTTCGTATAGTAGATCCGAACAGCTAAACATGTTTTTCATAATAAAATATGCTTCAAGACCAAATTTAATATTTTAAATTTTTTTACTATTTTTTTATAAGTACAATATCACTTTATCGGATGGTCCAGAATCTCCTTAAAACAATGATTTTGTATCTATGAAAAAATAGTAAAAAAGTTCTAAAAAATATAAAATTTGGTCTCTAAACATATTTGATTATCAAAATCATATTGAGCGGTTCGAGTCTTCGGACTATAAAACCAGATATACACGATATGGAGTATATTAAAGCACAAAAAAGAGATGGTGGTTATGAACCCTCATCTTTTTCTGAATATATATTTGTTTCACACCGACTGAATTTATTTTGAGATGCCCCAATTGGTGTGCCTTTAATCTTTGTCTGACAAAATTGTCTATCCACTGCCGCATTGAAGTTATAGAAGGTGAGTAGCTGGAAGTGGATGAAACATTGAAGCTGGTGTCGAAGTTTGTTCCATACTTACGCCAAATGATAACTTATTATAATTATTTTTTCGGGTGTTTGAAAATTGGAAGCTACTTATTCTACAGTTTAAAAGCCGAAATTTTTATAAATATACAAAATTCTAATTATATTTAACAATCTATACAAATTTTGATCAGATTTCAAAAAATACACACCCCGATGACAGGCTGAGCGGTTTCATAGCCTGAAACCGCTGACATGGTAATCCATCCTAGAACCGCTCACTATGTCATCCATCCTAAGAATGATGACTATGTCATCAATCCTAGAACTGCTAACATAGTTATCGGTTTCAGGCTAAGAAACTGATTATTTAGTCATCGGTTCTGGATGCTATATGTACCCCCGAACTCACTCTCCCTTTCCCACTTCTTCAGCTCCGCAACCTCATATCAATGTAAGCTATTTAATTATATTTATAGTTAGTTTAAATTAATTAATTAAATTTAGATTAATTTAAATTAATTTTGATTAATTAAATTTAATTAATTTTGATTAATTAAATTTAATTAATTTTGATTAATTAAATTTAATTAATGTTGACTAATTAAATTTAATTCATTTTGATTAATTATTTTAATTCATTTTGATTAATTATTTTAATTAATTAATTCGGAATAATTATTTTTTAATTAATTGAAATTAATTAATTTTATTTAACTTGAGTTAACTTAGATTAATTTTAATTAATTTCATTTTGAACGTTTAATTTTGATGTAAGTTATTTTATTTTTTGTTTGTATATTGTTAGTTTTTTAATTAATTTTGTAACGTTAATTTTTTTTAAATCACTACTACAAAAAACGTCTTCCTACACTGTACTTATACACGGATTTTCTCAATTTTACAAAACAACGTGTATGAAATAAGATTTTTCCAGTGTTCTAGGAATCCTACACGAATATTAACTTAAAAATTAGTGTCCGTGTGGAAATTAATCTTTTATACACGGATATTTCATTAAATATCCGTGTAGGAATGTTGAGAGAGCTACACGGATTTTTACTAAAAAAAAAAAAAAAAAACGGTTTAGCAACCTTCCTACACGGATTTTAAAAAAAAAATCCGTGTAGGATAGCTAAAAAAAAAAGGTTCAACAACCTTCCTACACGGATTTTAAAATAAAAATCCGTGTAGAAAGGCTAGAGAGCTACACGGATTTATAGTGAAAAATCCGTGTAAAAATGTAGTTTTAGGGTTTTGGTTATATAAGAAGGCATTTTTTCCTCCAACGCCGTTTTGATTTCAGCTCATAGCACAACTGGGATCTGAGATATTTGAAGTTGTTATTTTCTCCTCTCTATCTTACTAAGGTTAGCCATGAATATATATATATATATATATATATATATATATATATATATAGAGTATGGCTAAATTGCTTCCGGTAGCACTTCGACCGAAGTGCTACTGGGGTCATATCTTACTATTTGAGGTTCAAACAATAAATCCAAACGTTAGATGTTCAATCTGTATTAAAATGTACTTGGAGACCAAATTTTACATTTTTTGGAATTTTTTTGCTATTTATTAAGCTAGTTTGAAAACTGCTGTTTTTATTAAATTTCTGGAGCATTGAAAATAGCGGTTTTCAAACCAGTTTAATAAATAGCAAAAAAATTTCAAAAAATGTAAAATTTGGTCTCCAAGTACATTTTAATATAGATTGAACATCTAACGGTTTGAATTTGTTGTTTGAACATCAAACAGTAAGATATGACCCCAGGAGCACTTCGGTCGAAGTGCTACTGGAAGCAATTTAGCCACACTCTATATATATATATATATATATATATATATATATTTTTATCTTTATCTAATTTTCTGTTACTTATTTAGGTCATGTGTAATTATTATTGCTTATTTCTCTTTTATTTTTCTTTTCAGTTTTGTATGGTTTTCGTTGGTTACTGTCATCTTCGCCTTAGTTGGTTACTATTGATGCAACATGGTCCTGCACATGCCTCACGAAAAGGGGCGTAACTTTTGATCCGTCCGTCGGATTGGGCTGAATTTTTGACAGGAACTCCACAGCCCAAAACTGGATCCGAAACCAATCTTCGTTTCGCCCATGTTACGGGTTCAGATTCGCGATCCGAGTCTTCCTTCATGGACTTTTGGACTTTTTGGACTTTTGGACATTTTTTTTGCAAAAGACTATATATATTCAATCTGAAATATATAATTACTGACTAGCAAAACTGGAGGCCGGCTAACAAAAAAAAAAAAAAAAAATCAGCAACCTTCCTACACGGATTTCCTACACTGATTTTTACTTAAAAATCCGTGTAGGAATGTTACTGAACCTGGTTTATTTATTTAATATTCTGTTGAGGAGAGCTACACGGATTTTAACTAAATATCCGTGTATGAATACTCTTCCTACACGGATTTTTAATAAAAAACTGTGTAGGAAGAAGTTTCATACACGGACTTTTATTACAAAACCGTGTAGCTCTGAGTATTTCCACACGGCTATTTAGTAAAAAATCCGTGTAGGATTAGTGTAACCGTACACGGATAAATGCTTTGGACTTTCCTACACCCCGATGTGCACACGTTTCCAAATCCGTGTAGCTCTCCAGTTAAAGTCCGTGTACAAACTGTATTTTTTGTAGTAGTGAATGTTTGTTATCCAGATCAACCAGAAATCAAATATGATACGTGTGAAAGTTTATGTTGGAGGGAACATCCAGTACAATGATGAAGGAGTCTTCTACAGTACCCGACCCAAATACTCATTCCCGGTAACTATTAATCATAACTTCGATTATCTCCAAAATGAAATTTATAAACTGGTTGGGTTTACCGTTAATGAAGCAAATATGGAAATCCAAGCCAGATTTAATATGTCTACTGATGGCCAGCGGGACTACCAATTGGTGTCGATAACAAATCAGGTATCGTTCGAAATGATTTTAGGAATTGTTGCGTCATTCCCCCAAAGGGTACCGATTTTTGAGTTGTATGTAGAATTGGAACCGAATCATTCCGATTTTAATTCTCAATTGAATCTGAACAGTCAGGCCCCTGTAAACAGACAGATCACTGAATTGAGGTCCTGGCCAAGTACGAGTCGGAACCCTGAACCTAGTACTCGACCTAGGACTATTCAGACCCGTAGGCCAGTAGAGGTACCTGATTATTTCCGTTTACCTGTCGATGCAATTGATGATGACAGTTTGGAAAGAGGGGATAAGATGATCTCAAATGAGTCAGCGGGGTCCGACGAAAATCTTCCATCGACCAGACAGGCACAATCACATTCTGTGTCATAGTCCTGCTAAGCACAATACCCGTTTACTGGACGAGAAAATATGACACATCCGATAAACATTTTCAACGACACTTCGGATTTTCGAGAAGCAGATGTCGATTTTTTCAGCCGTACAACGAGAATTGTCGATAACCCAATAGATGTCGATTTTTTTGGCAGAAGGGTGAAATAATTCCTGCAAGGTGTAATTAGCAGAGATTCGAGTATACCCGAAGAGATTTTGGGTATAACGTTGTTGTTAAGGATAACAATAAGGTTGAATGTGCATGTCAGAAGCCCCAATTAACCGGCATACCATGTTCTCATTTCATGGCGGTGGTCCGCGAAATGAGATATGACGAAAATTTGTATGTTAATCCTCTTTATAGTGTGTCAATGTTAGTACAAACATGGGGTGCAGAATTCGGTCCGAAAGGCAACCAATGTGAGTGGCCTATATACGAAGGTCCGACGATCAAACCAAACCGTAAACTTATTAAGAAATGGAGGAGAAGACAAATCGCATTGTTATGGAAATGGACCGAATGGAAGGTCGGAGACTCGGACATCAGGTTAATTGTGAGACCATTGATTGGAATGCCGCAGGTATAATTCAAAACACATGTATTTTTTATTTCTATTATGTATGTTATATTCTACACATTCAACGTATCAAGTATGCTTCCAAAAAAACTAACACACAAATGTAATTTATCACTCAAAACATAAAAACAAATTACATATGAAAACTTCAATATAATACAATAAACATAAATGAATTGATTAAAATAATTAATCAAAATGAATTAAAATAATTAATCAATATTAATTAAATTTAATTAATCAAAATAAATTAAAATAATTAATCAAAATTAATTAAATTTAATTAATCAAAATTAATTAAATTTAATTAATCAAAATTAATTAAATTTAATTAATCAAAATTAATTAAATTTAATTAATCAAAATTAATTAAATTTAATTAATCAAAATTAATTAAATTTAATTAATCAAAATTAATTTAATTATTTAAATTAATCTAAATTTAATTAATTAATAAACTAATTAATTAAATTTAAATTTAATTAATTAAATATAATTACAGATCCATCCTAGAACCGCTGACTATGTCATCAATCATAGAACCGTTGACATAGTCAGTGGTTCTAGGATTGATGACATAGTCATCATTTCTAGGATGGATCATACATAATGAGCGGTTCTAGAATGGATCACCATGTCAGCGGTTTCAGGCTATGAAACTGCTGAGCCTGTTATCGGGGTGGATATTTTTTGAAATCTGATCAAAATTTGTATAGATTGTTAAATATAATTAGGATTTTGTATATTTATAAAAATTTGGGGTTTAAAAGTGAAATTAAATGATGGGAAATTTTAGTACGTCCAAAACTTTATTGTAAATTTAATTTTTATTTAAAAATAAATAAATTAGAAAGGGGTAATTTCACGTATACCCCTCAAAAACTTCAAAATTACATATTTCCCCCTCTAAAATTAAAAATTACATATTTCCCCCTCCAAACTTCAAAAACTCACATATTTACCCATTTTATTATATTTTATATTAAAACACATTCTAAATTCATAAAATACCCATTTTACCCTTTATTAAAAATTATAAAACATCCATCTGACTCCATTTTGAATATTAAAGTTCCTCTAACTTCCGAATTGCTTTAAGATCTATGTGCTATGTCAGCATGAATCTTGAAGCGAACATGCACGAATATTGAAGCAACATGCACAGATATTGATGTGATACATGCATATCAAAATCTCTTTAAGATCTATGCGCACTATATCAGCACGAATCTTGAAGCGAACACACACATATCTTATTGCGATGCGGACGGATCGGACGGTGGAGGAACCCTTTAGATTCAATTTTGAGTTCGATGGGGTGTTTTATATTTTAATAAAGGGTAAAATGGGTATTTTATGAATTTAGAATGTGTTTTAATATAAAATATAATAAAATGGATAAATATGTGAGTTTTTGAAGTTTAGAGGGGGAAATATGTAATTTCAAAATTTAGAGGGGGAAATACGTAATTTTGAAGTTTTTGAGGGGTATACATGAAATTGCCCCAATTAAAAATTAAGAAATTATTATGAGGATCCTCTGTGGCAAGTCGAAATCACCAAACGGGGTAAATTTTGAGTGAATGTGACAATTAATTAGACTTGCTGGTGGATGCCATATCATATTGTAGAAAATAAATCTGCCTAAAATCTCTGCCATTCAAATTCAGCCTTGGAATGTTTTTCAAGAATACACATCGGAACAACTGGTTTTTCCTTGCATGCATCTCTAAATAGTTCGACAGTTAAATTCAAATTACAAGAATTTTAGAATTATTGTTTACTTATCTTGAATTTCAGCATATTTGGATCCATTAAGCCGTAATTGCTAGTTGCTACCTGATCTAGCTCCAAAAGGGGGCCACCACATCGAAATTCAGATCCGCATTTAATTTCGAGCTCTATAAGAACTCTAACCTCAACCTCTATAAGAACTCTAACCTCAACCTCTCCTCTCTTAATTGTTGATTAATCAGCTATATATATAGCTAACAATCCCTCTAGTCTAGAAATTGAAATGGCAGCAAAGAGTGAGGTGGAAGTGGAGGTGAAGTCTGCTCCGGAGAAGTTCTGGGAAGCGATACGCGGCTCCACCGACTTGTTCCCCAAGGTCTTCCCTGAGCAATACAAGAGCATCGACATTTTGGAGGGCGACGGCAAAAGCGTTGGATCCATACGCCTAGTCAATTATGCCCCAGGTACTACAATTCTTTCACAATGTAATTGATGAGAATGAATCCAATCCATATAGAAATGAAGTTCAGAAACAAGTAAGCTGAACCATGATTGAATATATATATATATATATAATTGGGTCGATTGCAGGGACACCGTTGGTGACGTTCGCAAAGGAGAAGGTGGAGGCCGTGGAGGAAGAGAACAAGCTGGTGTCATACAGCGTAATAGACGGTGAGATTCTCAACTTGTACAAGAACTTCAAGGCAACTCTGAGCATTACACCGAAGGGCGAGGGGAGTTTGATCAAATGGACTCTCCAGTTCGATAAGGCGAGCGACGAGGTCCCCGAGCCGGAGGCAATCAAAGAGGCGGCTGTGAAGACTTTCAATGGTCTAGATGCCTATCTCCAAAGCAACTAGCCAGCATGAACTACATATTTATATATATATGAAGCCATGATGAAAAAAAAAAATATAATCAAGATATAATTATTAATAATAATGTTTAAGGCAGAATATATGGTGAATGATTCATGGAACATATATATTTATGGGTTGTTTTACAAGGTAGATGTTGTTGATTTAATTTTATAGTTATTATGCATGAGTAGTGTACTGTTCCTCTATGAATATTGAATAAATATATATGAACTTTGTCTTATGTATTAGTTGTTGATTTGTCGCTTTAAAACTGCCATATATATGAAGTGCGCATGGATTTTTCATTGATACTAATGGCAGGCTGATTTGGTGAAACGCTTTTGCAAACATAATATTTTATTGCTACTAATTTTTTAAATAATGCCAACAAATGCATTGAAAAAAAATTATATACAAGGTCCTAAAGTTACTCTTATTCATGCTCTCATTCAGCTATTTACAGAAGTCATATAAATAATCTCACTCTATTTACACTGAACGTATCTAAAAGATAATTTTCATAGCTGTATTATTGATAAGGTTATGTACTAATTTTTTTTGTTAGAGAATAGCTTCCTATTCTTCTCCCGCTAGAGAGCCAATGCTCCTGCAGCCCAAATAATACACCAGCGAACCCTTTGTCTCGGTGTCAGATTACAATGTCTCCGGATCCAAGACTGTAAGTTCTATTGTAATTATGTAGGCTATATAACTGTGTATCAGTTAGTTGCAGTCAATATATCCAATTTTTCATATAAAATATATTTTAGATGCACATAACAAAAATAATCTATGGTTATATGTAATAAGTGTACTGTGATGTAAGATTTGTATTGTGAAGTGGTATCAGCTTGATATCATACATATTTCCACCTAACTCTTTCCGATTTTTAATAGAAATCAGTATAGGTATATACACTTTTCTTAAAAAAGAAACAAAAACAAAAATAACATCAATATTATTCTGCTAAGACTCAAATTATTCTAATAAAAAAAATATTGTATTCGGATTTGCAGTCTCTTAGACAGATGACAATTAATGCCTTCTTAATTTTTCTTCTCTCTCTTTCTCTGTTTTTATTGAAGCACACACGTGATACGACTAATTGACTAATTGACATGTATTCAATTAAGATCTATTTATAGAAGAGAATGAACATGCAATGATGCGAGACAAGGTGATTTTTATTAATGGGGATAAGGTTTGCTCCAAATGGCTTTCGATCAGACACCGTCCAAAGTCTCTAAAAATCGCATGATTAAAATCCGAACAGTTGATCCGAACAGCTCAATATGATTTTCATATTAAAATGTGCTCAGAGACCAAATTTATATTTTTTTTTGAAATTTTTTTACTATTTTTTTAGATACGTACTATTTGGACCGTTAAAAAACAGTAATGTTGTACGTATCTAAAAAAAAAAAAATAGTTTCCAAAAAATATAACATTTGATCTCTGAGTATATTTTAATATGAAAATCATGTTGAGCGGTTCAGATTGACTATTCGGAGTTTACAATTTTTAGAACCTTTGACGGTGTCTGGTCCAAAGCCATTTGGACCAGTTATGAGACCAGTATCGTTCAATAAAATTATGAGACCAGTTATGATGTATTAGAATAGATCGAGGCTAGTATTTGATTTTTATTTATAATTAAGGGACTGAATCAAGTGAAGATTGCTACTGCAACATATTAAAATAAAGAAAATAAAAATGGTGAACATTTAATAGCAATTCCACCTCCATGTGCATCTAATAAACATAAAATTTAGGGAAAATTGTTTTTGTATCGCCTCAAAACATGAAAATTATGAAATTGCCACTTCAAACTTTAAAATTATAAAATTGCCACTCCAAATTCTCTAAATTCATGAATTTTCCCTAATTATACATCTTATACACTAATTTAATTGAAATCATACTGAAAATGGTGTATAAAAAAATGTATTTACAAAATACTCAAATTACCCCTCCAATTATACAACCCCTTCCCTTCTCTTATGCGAACCCAAATCAATCAGTTAAAAGTACAAGGTTTTAAAAACAAACCATGAAAAGAAATTGCTCGAACTACTAGCAAATTAATGCCCCGGCACCTTCCCAACAAGATTAAAAAAATGCAAAAGTTATAAAAAAAAAAAAGGATGCGGAGCTTGTAAGCGCGTTTGGTGTTGGCAGCCATGAAATCAACAAATCAGATTCAAATTCGAATTCGGAGCTCCTCCGTCGTTTTCTTCCGATCCAATAAGGTCTCTTTGCAAATCCTCTCTGTATTTCCCTCATCTTAGATCACGCCAATTGGCAAACAAAAGGCCGATCTCCACAATAGCACCAATCATTTCTTCTCCTCCCAATAACTCCTTTTCAAAAGAAAAGTGCGCCGCCAAAAATGGAGAACGAAGGAAGGATCTGGAAGCCAAACGACAATGCTGGTCTTCAGCTGTTGTGCCAAAGAAGAGAAGGGAAGGGGGTTGTATAATTGGAGGGGTAATTTGGGTATTTTGTAAATACGTTTTTTTATACACCATTTTTAGTATAATTTCAATTAAATTAGTGTATAAGATGTATAATTAGGGCAAATTCATTAATTTAGAGAGTTTGGGGTGGTAATTTTATAATTTCAAAGTTTGGAGTGGCAATTTCATAATTTCCATGTTTTGAGGTGGCACAAAATTTTTTTTTCCTAAAATTTACATTCCAACTGTTCTAATCCCATCTTTCAAGGAAATAAAATCTTCTACAGCTCTGCTGATTAATACATGACTCGGTTCCTTATTATATAGTAGTACTACTTTAGGAAATTATACATAGAAACTATTGAAAGCATGCACGAAAATATTGAATTGATACGCTTGAAATCTTGTTGCGCTATGCTAGTTGATACACTCGACTTCTAATTTCCGCTTGATGGAAACAAATTCTTGGCCTAAACAAATTTTATAAGAGGAGCCTCATATATACTTTCAAGCTTCTCAAACCATATAATAACACACAAAAATATCTCAATCAAACCAAGATGAAAAGCAAGAAGGTGGTTTTGTATCCATCCATGGGCATAGGCCACCTTGTGCCAATGGTAGAACTAGCCAAGCTGTTTGTTCGTCACGGCTTCTCCGTCACCATACCGGTGATGACTGTCGACCAGCTACAGATTTTGTCTCAGAAATTTGGAATTCAAATCCGAACATCTCGTTCCAAATCATCCCACAGACTCCTCTGACAAACCCACACCCGGTACCAATCGTAAACTTAATCAACATGCTGAAACTCAGCAATGACAGTCTCCGCTCCTTTCTTATAGAACAGTCTGAGAGCTCACCAATCTCATGTGTAGTTCTTGACATGTTTTGTGTAGATGCACTAGATGTGACTTCTGAGCTTGGCATTCCTGCCTATTTTTTCTTCACATGTGGTGCTGCAACCTTGGCTGTAGTTCCCCAACTTTCGACATATTTGGCCACACATTCTATTGATGCTGTAAAGGACAATGGTAAAACCCCGCTACTCTTCGTTGGTGTTCCACCATTGCCACCATCACATATCCCAAAAGAAGCCATTGACCCTGAAATAGAGCAGCATAATAACCTCTTTGGTAGATTAACAGAGGGGAAGGGGATACTTGTTAACTCATTTGAGTCGTTGGAGCCTCGAGCTGTTATGGCTCTGAAAGATGGGCTTTGTTTTCCGAACTATTGTACACCATCTATTTACTATATCGGCCCATTAATTTCTGGTGGAACAAGAAAACAAGAGCAGCATTGCATGCTGTCTATCATGGCTGGATACTCAGCCAAAGAAAAGTGTTGTGTTTCTCTGCTTCGGCAGCATGGGTTCTTTCTCCAGGGACCAACTCAAGGAGATTGCAATTGGGTTAGAGAATAGTAGTCAGAGATTTCTGTGGGTTGTGCGGAGCCCACCAAAGCCGGACCCGGCCAAAATCTTTCAGCCAATCACTGACACTAAGCCTGAACTCAATATACTGTTGCCAGAAGGGTTCTTGGATAGAACCAGAGATCGGGGCATGATTCTAAAACAATGGGCTCCACAGGTCGATGTTCTAAAACATGAGGCAGTAGGTGGTTTTGTGAGCCACTGTGGTTGGAACTCCACACTGGAGGCCGCGAGTTTTGGTGTACCGATAATATGCTGGCCATTGTATGCAGAGCAGAAGATGAATAAGGTGTTCTTGGTAGAAGAAATGAAGATCGGCATCGAATTGAAGGGGTATCATGAAGGATTCGTGAAGGCGGATGAATTAGAAACTAAAGTAAAATGGATCATTGAGTCGGAGGGGACCTCGGAACTCAGGAATCGAATGATGGAGGTGAAGGAAAGTGCAAATAAGGCCATGAAAGAAGGGGGATCATCTTACGGTGCTTTTGCTGAGTTCTTAGAAAATTTGAACTAAGAACACACATGTGTGATGTGCTTTGTAGGAATGATAGTGATGCAATTGATTTTGGTTAGTGGAAGTTTTTAAATTAAGATTTAGTCAGATGAATCATAATTAGACGATTCATAGTCATTTATTTTTCTATTTTATCAGAGAAACCTGGAAAGGAACTTTTATGTTTGGTCATGTTAATTTGGTTATTGATAAAGTAAATAAAATAAAAATACTTATAATTATTATTTTCACATAAAGTAAAAGTTGTTATCTAATATTTTATTTATTCATCTATCAAACATTAGCTGTATACTATCGGCTTTCGGGCTTGTACTGCTCTGATTTTATTTCTACTGGTTATTTTAATTATTGGGCCTCTTTCCTGCAGAAATCTCAAACATCTCTTCATTCGGCCCATACAAGTTTCAATCATTTTAAGAGTCTTGTGCTTCAATAAAAATGATAATTAAACTACCTCACCGTAGTATGATAACCAAGAAAATTTTCATCAAGTAATATTTAAGCTCCTGTATATTGTGCTTCTGTTGATTTCTTATTAGTATGTTTGAACTAGGAAAATAGTGTACAAGCATGTTAATTTTTTTTTTGTAAAGTTAGTGTTTCTGAGCTTGTCTTGAAATGTCTTTTATCTTCAGTTTCTAATTAAGTCAAATGTTTCTGAGTTTGTCTTAAAATTAGTGTTTCTGAGGTTATCTTAAAATGTCTTTTGATCTGTACTCAGGTCATGGAGACCAGTTCTTGCATGCGCAGTCATCCATGCCTAGAAGAAGGTAGGAGTGTTAATGACACCCGTTTACCCGTTTATCCTACTTGTATCGTATTCGATAAGATAGGTATGGATTATATTTTTTTTCGTTAATTTATTAGGTATGGGTACGGGTGAGAATTTTTTTTCATTTTATAAATGGATATAGGTACACGTAAAGACTATTTCGTACCCGTTGGATAACAGTTAATTATATAAAATAAATTATATATAGATATATACATATTATATTCAATTTTTTGTTTCCCATATCATTGGATTAACGCTAATTCATGAAAAAATATATGCCTTTTGTTGTAAAAAGGATATTATACTAAATATGTTACTTTTTTATTGGAATGGTTTGTTATTTAGTTAACGAATTGAATTTTGAATTTTAAAATAGATATTTGTTTTTTTTGCTTTATAAAAAACTATTAGTTAAAATTGATTGCATATTTGTATTTTTATTTTTATATTAGTAATTGTGATTGCATTTGTATGACATGGTGGGTTTTGATGGTCTAATTGTAAAAATAATAAAATGATTATATTAATATTATTCGTTATTCATCCGCTATTATTTTGTTCTGCTAATTTTAAGGGATACAAATAAGACAGGGTTAAACAAATTCTTAATGAGTAAGAATAGTGTATAGATAAAATCAACTTTTAGTGGATATAAGTATGAAAATGCTTTCACTCTATTCGTACTGTAACCATTGACGCCCTAGAAGAAGGACAGGTTTTTTAACAAATTGCTACAAGGTAGCAAGTTAATGAGACTAGGGGTGTTCAAATGGTTCGGTTTATTTGGTTTTAAACCGAACCGGAAAAATTCGGATTAAATGGATCAGTTTAAATGGTTCTGTTCGGTTCATTTTTTGATCAAGTTCGGTTTAGAATTTTTTAAAATCGGTTGGACCGAACTGACCGAACTTCGGTCTTAAATGATATCGCCGATTTTTTTGTCTACTTCGAGTTTGTCTTGTCGTTTGCATCGTGCTTAATCTCCAAGCCTTAGCCTCTTTTCCTCTGAAAATCGTCAATCGCTCTTCATTCTACTCAAAATTCCTGCTTCTTTCTCTCCTATGTGGTTCTCTTCAGTAACCCTAATTCCTGAATCGCGGGCTACGCTTCTTTTTTTCGACTTTGTCATTTCTATTTTCTTTCTTCAAATCCCTGTCAGCCAAGATCAAATACAAATTTCTAGACGGTTTGCATTGATTCGTCTCTTATTGATTCCTTTTCTCTCTCCTATACTAGCACCGAGTTGAACTTAAAACCAAGATCAAATACAAGAAATTCCTCATGAGCCTTCTGGAATCTAATTGGAAACATTACTTCGGAACATCAAATTTATTAGGGAAGTCGTTTTTGAAGAAATTAAGAATTGATATAGGTAAGCTTATGAGAAATTCATTTTCTGCATTGAGCTTCGTTTTTGAAGAAATTCATTCTTTCTTATGCTTTATTTTAAGTATTTAAAAACTAGTACAGGGGGTCTGAAATACATAGCAGTACCAGTTTGATCGGTTCTGGTTTAATTCAAGGTTAAAATTGCAAAAGTTCGGTTTAACCGAACAAACTGAAATTTATTTCGGTTTGTTCGGTTCAGTTGTAGTTCGGTTGGAAATTTTAATTCGTTCGGTTCAGTTTTATTTTTAAAAACCGAACAAAATTTCAGTTTGAACCGAACTGACCGTTTGAACAGCCCTAAATGAGACCCTTTTGGTTTTGAATTTGCTTTTCGTACTTCCTTCTTTTGGGTTTGGTGACAGTCACACCATTATGGTTCAATTTGCGCACATCTTCTTGTCAAGGTTTTGACTAAAAAGAATAATAAAAAAATAAATACAAAGGAAAAAGTAAGGTACTGATCTTTCATTTTAATTAAGTTCTCATCTTGTAGGTACTGATTTCGCAACTTTTCAAAGCACGTTAATATGTCCCAATTTGGTACTTAATGACCAATAAAGACCTTTGAGCATAATTGAAAGAAAGATCCAACTAAATTGATATTTAATTATATGATTGCCAATGACAGCATTGTATAATTGTATACTATGACAACATAATTGAAACGATGTTATTTCTTTTATTCTATATTTTTAAATGCTACAGTTACTAATCATAATCACGTACGTTTGCCTTTAAAGGATATACGTACACAAATATATATGCCACAAGCTAGGCCTTCTAATATATCACCATAAAAAAATATCAATTCAGGGAAGTTATTTAATTTCAAGTAATGGTAGCAATTAATGGATTATTTAAAAAAATGTGATCAAGCTTGCCACAACACTTAAGTTATTCCATCCATAGTCACAAGATTCGTGAATAATTCATTTTGTTAGTGATGCCGAACCGAATGCTAAATTATTCAGTTGACTGAATTGAATGCCGATTTTTTTTTTTTACTTTGTTGTAGGATTAAGATCTCTGATTTGGATACTTCTGAATCATTCCTGAATTATACCCAAATTATTCTCAAATCATGAATTTTTAACTTCACTAAATCAAACCCAAATAATTCATTTGTGACTGTCTTCCGTCTACTAAAGCATATGAATTAAAGCTATAGTTGAAACTCGTACAAATCGTATAATAAATATTGATGGGGACAAATCACCTTCTCCTTGTTGGACAGGTAGACTAATTAATTCTACCCAGTACCCACCATTCACCAACACAATCAATAGCATGTTATGTATTTAATTAATACTGTTATTACATACTTTCACCTTTCGCGCACTCCATCTTGATTCCGGATCCCATTAGGTACCTCAAATGTTGAGTTTGAATCTGGACCGTCCGATCAAAATTCAGGTCATTTTGACTGAGTAAAATCAGTGTTGTAAATAACGGCATGTGCTCATCGAATGGACGAATTACCGTCAAACGATTAATTAGAATTATGCAGACGATTAATCATAATACTGTGTAAAACTGAAGCATATATATCTTCCACGGCTCTGCTCAAGATTCGCACTATAGTGATGCTTGTAGAGCTAATTAAGTTCTATATACTAGAAAAGAAAGGGGAGTGAACATATAAAAATTAGATTGTAAAATTAGCTAAATTTATTAGCTAATTTCAAGGATAAATAATGGAGAATTATGATTTGGAGGCTAATGCATTTTGTTGTTTCTTTATTTGTTAAATATTTGCATTGGCTAGATTTGGTGTTGACACTGGAGTACATGCATTAATTTCATTTGATTTAGCTGTTTCTTAAATTATAATATAAATACTCCATTTTTTAAATTAATAAGTTGATTTTTAAAGTCGTAACTTATTCTTCATACAAGACTTATTTTTTTTTAGGGAAAATTGGTTATTTGTCACTCCAAAACCTTCAGATATGAAAAATACCATCACAAAACTATAAATCTGAAAAATGCCACTGTAAACTTAGTTAATTCTTAAATTTGCCACAAATACAAAGATTTTATACATTTTTTTTATTAAAAATTAACTGAAAAATATAGTTTTGATATACGTATTTCTATATTTCCCTATATACCCTTCAGACCCCTCATTATACATATCTCAAAACTATATTTTTTAGTTAATTTTTAATAAAAAAGTATAATTTTTTTATATTTGTGGCAAATTTAAGAATTAACTAAGTTTAGAGTAGTATTTTTTCAGATTTATAGTTTTGTGATGGCATTTTTCAAGTTTGAAGGTTTTGGAGTAGTAAATAACCAATCTTTTTTTTTTTTAATAGCATACAAGACTTAAAATTATATATTTTTTTGAAAGTAATTAACATACAAGATATCTAAGTTACAACTCTACTACTTTGGAATACTTGAAAACAACAATTTTGTAAAATGTTTAATAAATAGTAAAAAGATTCAGAAAAATATAAAATTTGATCTCTAAGCACATTTTAAAATAGATACCATATTCAACTGGATCGACTATTTGGACTTTTAAAATTACAAAATTAAATTATTGTAAGATATTGTAACTTACAAATATTGTAAGTACTGGATCCTTCCTATTGTGATATAACTATATCTATTTGAAATTCTTATTAAACAAATATCTTTTGTATGCAACTTTTGTTCTCCAGAAATGAGATGAAACTGCATTATTAATGCGGTCCCAACAGGGAGAGCAACATCGGACCACACCATTTTCATAAATGTCACACGAATCGACGGATCGAGCAATACGAAAAACCACACAAAAGAAGAAAAATAAATAAAAAAAGATGGTGAAACTCGATCCACTAATGCTGTGGTCCAACCAGTTTAATTTCTAATTTGAAATCGACAGGAAAAAGGCAATTTCGATATATAGGCACAAGAAAATAATACGAAGATATAGCACCGGGCTGTTTTACAGTTGAAATTAAGCAACGAAGTTTAATTATTAATTTTTCCTATTAGAGAGAACTAGCTAGCTAGGCCGTGCTAACGGATCAGATTATCAGTCCATATCTTGGTCCGTATTTGAATATTACGTATTCGAATATTCAGATAAAGATATTATTTATGCAGATAAGAATATAGATACATTTTCATATTTTGAAAACGGATATGAATACATATATGTAATAATTTGTACATATCCATATTATTTTTTAATATTAAGAATATATATTTGTGCATATATGCATATGGATATTTTTATTAAATTATTTGTATTCATATTTTTTTTTCATATATCCAGTTGTACATATACAGACACGGATAATTATCAGTTTGTTTTAGAATCATATAAGTTTAGAGAACAATATTTTTTGTTGGTTTTTTCTGATTAAAAATATAGTTAATGATGATTAATTTTTGTTAATGTGATATATATTTTTCAATGACATAACAAGTTTAACATGGAAAAATAATTTTGTTCACCATAATGATCGAATGTCTGAATTATATATGTATTTTATGTTATTTTTATTTTTTATTGAAAAAATAATTTACCGAATAATATGAAAATTTTATTATAATATTTAAATTAGATATTCAAATTATATCTATATGTGTATCAGTATCTGCTTAATATATCCAATATGTTTCCGTATCCATTTAATATATGATCTGTATCCGTGTTAATATATGATTTGTATCATATTTAAAAGATAAAAGCAAATACATATATGGGTGCGGTTTCAAATAAAATGAGATTTCACAACCCAAAGGCTGGATCCCACTATCGGTGCGGTTTCAAATGAAATGAGATTTGTTGTGTTTATACTTTCATAATATCTGAAAAACGCTGAAATCATGCTAGTGCTGTGATTTCTATAGAGCCGATTTTATTTGGACAGCATCAATTAATATGGTTTTATCCACTTTTTGGAAGAAGAAAAAAAATGTCCTTGTACTTCCTAAAGACATATTTTTTAATTTGTAAAATTAAAATCAACACTTTGTATTTGTAAAAATAAAAAGTTCCACTTTTTCTAAATTTTTTTATTACTATCAATATATTACAAAATACATTTCCTAATATATCAATTATATAATATCAATGTAGGGTTGGGGGGGGGGGGTGAAAACGGAGTGGATACAAAGCGGATAGTGATAAAATCAAATCCATCTCTTTTTAATTTTATGAATATGAATACGGATCTGATATGAATCGGATACAGATCGGACTTGATCGGATATTTATTAAAATAATATAATTTTAAAAAAAAATACTAAAGTTCATAATATTTATTTAATTATAATGGTGAATAATATAATTTTTAATTTGAAAAATCATAAGTGGAATTAGATACTTTTAATTTCCAAAATGAGAATTTTAAGCTATCAGTGAAGATAATTTAGAACTTGGTACTATTCGCGAGGGATTATGTCGATATACCTTTGCAGATACTATTTTTGCTAAAAGAGAAAACACAGTTAGGATTTAGACTTTATCAACATTCCTTTTTCTTTAGTTTTCTGTTCGAATGCACCTACCTATATTTAAATAATGGGTCAATTTGATTAATGATTCTTTTGATCTTTTGGTTGAGAATCAGTCAATCTCTTCTAAATAATGCAAAGGAAACATAAGTTAGTGGCTTCACCTATCAAGGAAAAGGTGATGTTGACAACTCGTAACCCTTTTGTTGTTTTTGGTTTGAATTTTAGTGTTACTGCACATGCAAAATTTGTTATAAAAAAATACTAAAATTCATAATATTTATTTAATTATAATAAAAAAAAATGCTAAATCCTAAATTCTAAACTCTAAACCTCAGGAAAACACTCCACAGCTAGTGCGAATCGAATTCTGTACCATTCGCATTATAGTGATGTTTGTAGAGCTAAGTATGTTTTCAAGATTCCACTTATATTTGAAATCATTTACAACTAGCATGCTCATTTATGGATACTTATGCGCACATAAGTATTACTATATAATCAGGAGCGGATCCAGAATTTTCATCGGAAGGGGGGACAAAAAAAATATCGAATCGGATTTAAATACCTAATCAGATTCAAATTTATTAACTAATTAAGTACTTTATAAAAATAATTATTTAATTTATACTTTCTGATTCTCTGACTTGTAATTTTTGATGTTTTAATATATAATACTAATTATTAATCATAATTGAAGAAATTTATTTTACCTAAGACATCAAGTATTTTGAAAAAATAGACATCAAATTTCTTTTCTCTCTAATCACACACCTATCTTTTACATGTTTTTAAAATTTGTTTTTTTTGTCCATTTAATCTAATCAATATTTCTGATGATATCTGAGAAATTTTACGAATCTAAAATCACGAACGTCTTCTACGTAATTTTGTATTTCAAATGAGATCAATGATGAAGTATTTTTGAATTCTCCGTCGTTCAAGTATTCATACTTACTCACTAAAATGTGAATATTTATGTTGTAAAGTATTTATGAGAAATTCACAAATATGTTTTGGACATTAATTATCTGGGAACCACTACTAACTGGGGGGACTGCAAGCGTCACTTGAAAGAGGCATCTACGGAGATCACAAGCATAAAAGCGCATGTGTAATCACGATAGGAACAACACGTAGAAAACCAAGGACAAGCAAATGTGTAACGACAATCATAGGTGTTAATACTGTAATTGTTTTAAATATTCATTTTTAAAATATCAAATATTCATATTTATGCATTAAAGTGTTAATTTTTATGTTGAAAAATATATATTCCTGAAAACTCCTATGAACAAACTCCACGTCCACATGATGAATTCAAATTGTGAAAATATTTCATTGCATTTTAGCTGTGGGGTGTTTCCCTGAGGTTATGATATTATTTCCTTTTTTAGGAATTAGAGTGGTAGAGGGATTATAGAGTGAGTCGGTATAAGTTGGGGGGGATGGAAGTGACGGTTTAAAAACAGAAAGAATAGGAAAGTATGGCTTGGAAACTAAGCCACGAGTCAAAAGATGTTATAATTTGGGACCGTCAAGCACTCGTCAGATTTCAGGTTGTTCGGATTTTATGTACCTCGAGTTGAGTCAAAGATACTAGGCTCTGAGCAAGAAAGAATGCAATTTTAGTCGTCGTATGTGTCGGTTTGGATTGGCAACCTCGACCCGAGCGGAAGTGCGATGTGTCTGGAAATTCGGGATCGTAAAAATGAATTCGAGTACCATTATGATTGCCTCTTGACGAGACCTTTTAACGGTTCAGATTTTATATCATGTTGATGAGTGGCGTTACTTTGGTCTTTTATGCTGCGTTGCTACGAATTGGCTGATTGATTTGTTTGAAAAGTAGTTGGACTTTAACCTTTAAGTGAGCGGGACATTTCGGGGACTAGGAAGCCGGGGACAAAATCATTTCTTTATTTTTTTTTTAATGTAGCATACAAGATATATAAGTTGCGACTCTACCATTCCCTAACATTAAAAATATTTGATATATAACTATATTTGAAATTCTTAATATATAGAAACATATTATTCTCGGCCCCCAAAAGATTCCATTAGAGGAGCCCCAGACATATCCAAGCTTCTGTGACCAAACAGTTACAAACTCTTTCAATCAACCAAGATGAAGAGCAAGAAGATGGTTTTATATACAGGCTCCACGGCTGTAGGCCACCTTGTCCCTATGGTCGAACTAGCCAAGCAATTTCTTGACCGCGGCATCTCCGTCACCATCCCACTGATGAATGTCGAATCAGCTTCAGACTTGGTCTCGGAAATTTGCAAATCCAATCCAAACATCTCGTTCCACATCCTACCACAAGTTCCTCTGACAAAACCAAGCCCGGTACAATCTGTCAACATATTCAACATTCTGAAACTCAACAATCACAGTCTCCGCTCCTTTCTAATAGAGCAGTCTAAGACTTCACTGATCTCTGGTGTAGTTCTCGACATGTTTTGTGTCGATGCACTAGAAGTGACTTCTGAGCTAGGCATTCCGACCTATTTTTTCATTGTAAGTGGTGCTGCAAGCTTGGCTGTATATCTCCAACTTCCGAGCTATTTTTCCACGCACTCTATTGGTTCTCTGAAGGACATTGATAAAATGCCGCTACTCTTCCATGGTGTTCCACCATTGCCAGCATCACATCTCCCCAATTTCCAAAATGAAGCTTTCAACCCCGAAATCGAGCAGTATAAACTTCTGATGAATGTCTACAATCGATTGACAGAGGGAAAAGGTATCCTTGTTAACTCATTTGACTCATTGGAACCTAGAGCAGTCATGGCTCTGAAAGAAGGGCTATGTTCTCCGAACAGTTCCACACCACCTATTTACTGCATGGGCCCGTTAATTGCTAGTCAAACAAAAAGAGAAATACAGCATCCCTGTATGTCATGGCTGGATGCTCAACCAAAGAAAAGTGTTGTATTTCTCTGCTTCGGCAGCATGAGTTCTTTCCCCATAGAGCAACTCAAGGAGATTGCAATTGGGTTAGAAAATAGTGGCCAGAGATTTTTGTGGGTTGTGCAGAACCCATCAAACCCCTACCCGACCAAATTCTTCGACCCAACCACTGAGCCTGATCTAGATAAACTGTTGCCAGAAGGATTCATGGGCAGAACCCGAGATCGGGGAATGATCGTAAAATCATGGGCTCCGCAAGTGAAGGTTCTAAAACATGAGGCAGTTGGTGGTTTTGTGAGTCACTGTGGCTGGAATTCCACAATGGAGGCAGTGAGCTTCGGTGTACCCATGATATGCTGGCCGTTGTTTGCAGAGCAGAAGATGAATAAGGTGTTCTTGGTAGAAGAAATAAGGATCGCCATTGAATTAAAGGGGTATGATGAAGGTTTCGTGCAGGCGGATGAATTAGAAGCAAAAGTAAAATGGATCATTGAGTCGGAGGGGGCCTCGGAACTCAGGAATCGATTGATGGAGGTGAAGGAAAGTGCAATTAAGGCAATGAAAGAAGGGGGGTCATCTTTCGGTGCTTTTGTTGAGTTCTTAGAAAATTTGAACTAAGAAGACACATGTGTATTGTGCTTGGTAGTTGGTATGGAATGCTATTCTGTTGCAATGGATTTTAATTATATTCACTTCAGTTGAAAAACCAAAGTAATTTATTTTTGTATTGTATCAGAAAGAGGTCAGGGAACTGTACCTCAGATCATGTTTGATTACTGATAAAGTATAGGGTTTAAAAAAGTATTATTATCTCAAATAAAAATAGAAGTTGTTGTCTTATTCTTTCGTCTATTCCTTAACCAAACATAATTTCGAAAAACTGACACAGTCGTGAAGCAATTAATTTGTTCGTGCTATATACTTTGTTCTTCGGGCTTGCACTGCTCTGATTAATTTCTAGTGGTTATCTTCATGGCATTTCCTGCTTAAAATCTCAAAGATCTCTTGATTCGGCCCATACAAGTTACAACCATTTTAAGGTGTCAAGCTTCAACAAAACTGACAATTGAAGTACATTACTATAGTCAGTATGATAACAAGGAAAAGTTTTATCAAGTAATTCTTAGAATACATGACTAGGAATAGAGCGTGAAAGCAGGCTATTTTTTGGGGTAAAATTAGTGCTTGCTTGTCTTAAAATATCTTTCATCTGCCGCCTCTAAATCCAGTTTCATCAGATCAAATTAGTGCTTGCTTGTTTAATTTTTTTTGTTGTATTACCTTAACAACTATACTGAAAGAAAAATCATGATTTGCATAAACTATGATATATCTTCTGGCTGAGGTTAGCATCCCAAGATTCCAAGTACAAAATTGCTCGGAAAGTTATATTATCTTCAAGGATTATATTTCAAAGTTTCTACTAAAAAGTTAATTCAAATTTTCCTAATTATTAATTTCCGTCATTTTTATCCATGCCCATCAAAATCTAAATTTCGCCAACTCTGCCCATAAATGTCAAATTCTGTCAAAAATGTCCAAACCGGCTACTTAGTATTTGGTTCCTAATTTTTATTAGAAACCGGCTATTAGATCGCCGGTTCCTAATAAAAAATAGGAACCGGCTATTTAATAGCCGGTTTGCAGAATTTATTTCAGCCAGAGCTATAAATACGTGTTTTCTCTCAAAACGTACAGTAGTCGCATTTTTAGAGAAGGAGAAAAGAGGAGAGAAAGAGGACGACATGAAGAAGCGGGTCTACAGTGGTCTACAGTATTTTTTTGAACAGTACGTACAGTATTTTTCTATAGTATTTTGTACAGTACGTGCAGTATTTTGTACAGTAATTTCTACAGTAATCTATCTACAGTGATATTTTGTACAGTAACCGTTGTACAGTAAACATTGTACAGTAACGTTTTATTTTTTTTATTATTATTTATCAGTGGATTATGAATAAAAAATGAATTACTTGATAGATGTTTATCATTTATCACAATGTAGTTTGTTGGTCATGGCGTTGCTTGTTACATTACATTATAATGGAAAGTTTATGCAAGGTCCAGAAGGAGCATATTACTCCAAACCGGCATCGCATTCTTTTATTGTTCAAGAGGGTACCTCCGTTTTGGGCTTGAAGTCTCAAATTTATGATTGTGTGGGTTTTAACCCGAATCGATGTGACTTAAAGCTATCAACCCAAGCCATGAACGGACCAATGTATATCAAAGTTCTGATAGATAATGATCCTTTTTGGAGTCAATTGTGCAACAAGTTTAAGGAGCAGGGGTTTTCTTTTATGGAACTGTACGTGAAGAGAATTAAAAAAGATGAAGGTGGGAGTAGTTTGGGACAAAATTCGGTGGCGCCAAACTATGGACAAAAACGAGTCATAGAACAATACACCCCAGCTGGTCCAAGTTTCCAACCACACTCAGCACCAGACATGGACCCATAAAACCCCGTTACTGCATATGCCGAACCATACACCCCCGTTGGTCCATATTTATAGCCAACCCCTGAATCACAAATCCATAACACAATTCCATTGCCATTACCTGAATCACCACTAAGAAAATCACCACCTCACCCCAGACCGTTACCAGTACCAGCAGATGAGTGTGCCGGGTCGGAGGAAACTAATTTGAAAGATCGATCATAATGGTGATCAAAACATAAGAAGTGAATCACTGAACCATACTTATAGTTCAGAGGAGGAAACTAATTTGAATTAACGAATAGAAATTAAGGATAACTTATGTGATTATTTTTCTAACAAGCAGGCCTTAGAGGACATGATGAAAGAAGGCAAAAATGGTGCAAAATATGGAAATCGTATAGGATACTTCATCCTTCGGTTTCCTGTTGTAATCCATGAAGATCCTTTAGAATATGTACGCCAGGGAAAGACCATTGCTACAAGGAAGAAAAACTCACTCGAAGCTGTATCAACTTATTTCATTGCAAAACTTATTGTGAAGCTCTTCGGCACTAAGGTTTCCATTTTACTTTTGGAATATGCTCATTAGTTGTCACTTGCCACTTGCATTAAGTGTTAACCTATACCGGCTGGTGCTGATTGATTCTAAGTTAATTTTCCTCTTTGTTTAAATTTTTGCCATCTCGTACCATGCATATATATATACTTCTCATGCCATACGTTTTTGTTAAAACTTCTGTTGCTAGGGACCTTAGTACTATCAACTAAAAAGCCAATGAAAGCAGTTCCTTGCACATAGGATAATATATTAAGCACTAATAGGAGAAGGAAAACATAAGAAGAAGTACCGAAAAGGCATGAACTATTAGAGTACTAGTTTTCAGGCAACTGGTACAACAGCCATGTTAATGAACCTACCGTTCCAGAGCAGGCAGATTGCTACCCGAATAAAAGCCTTGGTTGAATTACCAACTTACCAGTTTCCACTTTTTATTTCATGTTTCTTAATTTCCGGAAAATATTGCACTTTTAAGATGAAATTATTTAACAGGTTGCCTGTGCACTGTCAAATAAAGTACTTATGAACACGACCTTGTCATTCTCAAATCTCATGGGGCCGCTTGAGCAGATATGCTTCTCTGATCACCCTATAGTCTACATTGCTCCAAGTGTGTATGGCCACGCACATGTAAGTTTCCTCCATAAAATACCCATGCCACCCCCCTAAAAAATAAAAACACACTCATGTAGGCACAAAAAGATGCACATATCTGTTAGTGTACTGGAAATCCAAATATTCTAAGTATTCAACTTTTAACCTCTTGACAGGCTCTAACAGTTCATTGCCAGAGTTATATGAACATGATGAAGGTTGTTATGGCAGTAGACGACTCACTCATCTCAGATTCACACCAACTTTTGGATGATTTTGTAGAATCTCTCAGCATTATCAGAGATGCAGCTAAAAATTTGTCGAAGACGAATTTAAATTGATGGTATAAAGCGAGCCGGTTTTCTGAAAATTTGTCGAAGACTAATTTCCCAAAGCCTTGTATTAAAATTTGTCGCAGAAGAAAGAAACAGTTGATGGTATAAATTGTTTGTTTATGGTGTTTGATTTCATTGAGAGAAATTGTAGATTGGATGATTGAGTTTAAGAATGACTTGATAGTTAAATTATTGTTAATTACTATGATAGATTACATTGTATAAAGCGATCCAGTTTTCTCTCTCCCCAACATCTAAAATTTGATGTGGTTCTATATTTCTTTGGAAGACACATATATGGAGGGAGCCTCGATATTCAAATCTGGAAGCAAAACAAGAGCCAAATGCCAATGATAATTTTAATAAAGAAAAAGGCAGGAATATTATTTAATGAATTCACATCCTCTCCATTACCTGATAAGGGTAATATCTTACAATTAGTAGGTTCAGACCGTTCTTTTTAACTTGGCACGAATCTCAAAACCCAATAATACTGCCCCTGCGGTAGCCCAAATCTCAAACCTACTGAGATTTAATCTCAAGCCGTAAAGTGAGGGTAATCCTCCACAGTATTTGGGAGGATACGAATCCGTATTTAATAGTGTTACTTTCTCCTTTCGCGTAGTCTATCCTAAGTTCGGATTCCATAAGGTATCGATATCTCAAATTTTGAGTTTGACTATGGACCGTGCGATCAAAATTTGGGTCATTTCGGCCGAGTAAAATACATGGAATCCTTTTAATATTCATGCCAAAGCGGATCGGACGGTCTGAAATTAACATCAAATTTTGGGTTACCTTAGTTTATTTCAAATCGTGCCATTTTCTCACCCTTTACAAGCCCACTTTCCTTTTGTTGTAACGAGGATCATAACCTACTTCAATATTGGTTATAACGGGTAGAACATTATTTGGATTGGATTAGTATCAGACAAGTTCTCTTCTAATTTTGGTGCACAAGGACAATTTTTGTTCCCCAAAAAAGACATGAAACTGCATTATTAATGCGGTCCCAACAGAAATAGCAACATCGGACCACACCATTTTCATAACTGTCTGTCACAATCGGGCAATACCAAATACCACACAAAATAAGAAAAAATAAAAAAAAAAGGATGAAACACACTGATGCTGCGGTCCGAGTCCGACCCAGCTTAATTTCTAAGATAGACACAACAAAATAATACGAAGATATAGCACCTGGCTGTTTTACAATTGAAAGCACCAATTTATTTATTTTTTTTCTATTAAAGAGAACTAGAGCGTGCTAACTGATCAGATTATCTAGAGTGAAAAAAATAACATGGTGGAGCTGGTTTCGACACGGAATAGCATGGCACATGTGACTGTTACAAGCAATGATTCACATGTTGCGTGCCGTGTTTATTTACGTGTTGTGGCCATCTTTTGAAAATTTGACACGGCACGTCATGCAAAAGATCTGGTTCTGACATAGCACATGGTCACGCAAATCCCGTGTAATGAGGACTGTTAGACACAGCACGTGGTCACATGATCACGTAAATCCCGTGTAATGAGTACTGTTAGATATTAATCAAATAGTGAATCTTGAATAACCTAAATTATGAAAAAAAATAGTTAAATGTGACTAAACGTGACAAACGTGACCAGTCACATTTGGGCACGTTCTGACTCGCGTGTCGTGACCATTCGTATGCTATGACCACCTTTAATATTTTGGTCACGTAATGACATGACACGTGTGACTATTCACTTGGTCATAGCACGGCACGGGTCTAAAGTCACAGCATGTTAGTCACGGCATGACACATTTTTACCACTAAGATTATCCGTCCATATAGATATGGTCCGTATGTGTATATTTACGTATTTCAATATTCAGATACATATATTATTTATGAAGATAAGATCGAATACAGATACATTTTCTTATTTCTAAAACGGATACGAAAACGAATACATATATGAATTAATTTGTACATATCCATATTAATTTTTTATTTTGAAAATATGTTTGTGGATATACGAATATGTATATATATAGATATTTCTATTAAATTATTTGTATCCATATATTTTTCATATATCTGTTTGTGCATATACATTCATTTATTTTATAATCATATATGTTTAGAGAGGAATATTTTTTTTCTATTTAAAAATATGATTATATTGATGATTATTTTTTTGTAAATGTGATATATATTTTGCAATGACATAATAGGTTTAACATGGAAAAATAATTTGGTTCACCATAATGATCAAATATCTAAATTATATCCATATTTTATGTTATTTTCTTTTGTAACGAAATAATAATTTACTGAATAATATGATAATTTTATTATAATATTTAAATTAGGTATTCAATTATATCTATATGTGTCCGTATCCGCTTTATATTTCCAATATGTTTCCGTATCCATTTAATATATGATCCGTATGATCCGTATCCGTTTTAATATATCATCTGTATTCATTTTTTTTTTTTTGATAAAAGGCATAGTATGCCCATTTCATTAGCATGGAACCATAGTTAATTTACAAATTGGCAGAAGAAGTCCTCCCCTATGTAAAACCAACAGAAACTAAAAACTATCATAGAGCAAAACACAAAAGTACTACGTTTGATAATCCAGCAAAACACAGTAATGGAATAAAAGCAGACTGATACTATGCCACGTCTAATAGGGCTAAAAGAATTGTTTTTTAACATGAGTATTAGGCTGGAACTCCAGCTTCACAGAGTAACAGCCGGCCATCAAGGTCTGCAGCATCTGATCCTTGATACACCACCAGTTGGTTGTCAGTCGGGTCCCAGACACGAAGAGGGATCGATGGCGTCTATGTCTTTCGGCAAGGACTCCTCTGTTGCTGCCTTAATTCTTTTATCCATATTACCTGACCAATATTCAAACACCGAAATAATTAGAAGTATAATAAATCGAACACTTTCACAGTACTAGTTTGGAAACATATTTCATTTTGGTGTTCTTATATCGTCCAACAAAGAGCACTAAGTATAACTAAAAACCCTACTTGCTGAACATTATTAAACTGACAAGCAAAGTTAAAAATGTCAGAACAAAAAAGCCATGAGTCCATGTACACATTGTTGCGCCCCTATAATCTGTATCCATATTAAAAGTTAAAAGCAAATACATATATGGGTGCGGTTTCAAATAAAATGAGATCTCCCAAACCAAAGGCTGGGATACCACTATCGGTGCGGTTTCAAATGAAATGAGATTTTTTGTGTTTATACTTTCATAATATCTGAAAAACACTGAAATCGTTCTAGTGGTGTGATTTCTATAGAGCCGATTTTATTAGGACCGCATCAATTAATATAGTTTTATCCTCTTAGAGAAGGAAATTTATCACGGCGTGACTAATTACGTCACGGAACGTCACGTCATGTCACGTTACGTGTGTCGATTACGTGACGTGACTCGCGTGTCGCATGACGTGATCATTTGCATGATGTGACTACATTCTAGTAAAAAATACACATCACGTCACGTCACGCGAACTAGTCACGACACGTCACGGTATAAAACATAGAGTATCCAATTTATTTTATGTATAGAGTATTCAAATTTTTTATTTTAGTGTAAGTTCAGTAATACTGGTACTGATGTAGTATTGATTTTTATTTTCTTTAATTTAGTTGAATGAATGTTTGTAATTTGAATTTTAAAGTAATGCATGTCAGATGCAACCTTTCCTAAAAAAATAATCGTTACAATATTATTTACTTATTTTAGAATTTTTCATATTTTTTTTCTAAATTTTCAACAATTTAAATTAAAATATAAAAAAAATTGACATGACTAATTTACATCACGTCACGTGTGATCACGTCACGTATGGTCACGGCGTGTCTACGCGTGACGTGACCATCCTCTACCATTTTGGTCACGTCATGTGACCAAATCACGGCGTGTCACGTATTTCCTTCTCTACTGATACTTCGTAATTAAAGACATATTTTTTAATTTGTAAAATTAAAATCAACACTTTCTATTTGTATAAATTAAAAGTTCCACTTATTCTAATAAGCTTTATTACTACCAATATATTACAAAATACATTTTCTAATGTATTAATTATATATATCAACGTAGGGGTGAAGACAAAACGGATACAGAGCAGATAGTGATAAAATCAAATCCATCTCTTTTAATATTCTGAATATGAATACGGATCGAATATCAATTAGATATGGATATATCGGATCAGATCAGATCAAATATTTATTAAATAATATGAAAAAATTAAAAAAATACTAAACTTCATAATATTTATTTAATTATAATGGTTCATCATATTTATTTTTAATTTGAAAAATCATAAGTGGAATTAGATAATTTAATATAAAAAAAGGTTTTTATGCTATCAATGCAGATTATTTCAAGAACGTATGTTCACAATTATTACATATTGTCATAATCATCCATGCAGCAACGTGTTGGTGAGCACAAATTTCCCTTTTCTTTAGTTTTCTGTTCGAATGCACCTACCTATATTTAAATAATGGGTCGATGTGATTAATGATTCTTTTGATCTTTTGGTTGAGAATCAGTCAACCTCTTCTAAATAACGCAAGGAAACATAAGTTAATGGCTGTCAGGCTGTACCTATAAAAGCTGAATAGTAACTATCAAGGAAAAGGCGACGTGGACAACTCATAACCCCCTCTTTTTTTCTGAATTTTTAGTGTTAGTGCAAAAGTAAAATTTGTTACTGAATATATACTAAAGTTCATAGTATTTATTTAATTACGATGGTAAACAATACTAAATTGAGAGTAGAACAGGGGTGTTCTTAAGTTCACCAAGTATTTTTTGAACTCATAATAAAGTCTATCGAATTGACTTCAAATAACGAATTCAAACTATTAAAATCCTTCTATCTTACGAGTGATGCGTCTACAAGTGAAAATTTTAAAATTTAAAATTAATTTTGTATAGAGTCAAGTAGTCAAAAGACGTTAAAAAATAAATGCATTAAAATTAATTTATAAATCTTCTAGTTTGACCACTTGACTTTAAACTAAATTATTTCGAAACTTTAAAATTTTCACATGTAGACGCATCACTCATAAGATAGAAGGATTACAATAGTTTGAATTCAACGTTTGAAACTAATTCAATAGATTTTAGAGTTGAATTTACAAAGATGCTTGGTGGACTTAAGAACACTCTGGTTCTATTCCTAAATTGAAGATTGCTAATTGCAAAATATATTGTGTAAAACTGAAGCACATATATCTTCCACGGCTCTGCTCACATTATAGTGATTAATGCTTGTATCTGCCGCGATACTTTACCTGTGAACAATACTCTAAAATTTATGTGTTTTCAAATCTAACTATTGAATTGTTTCAAGATTCATGCGCAGAAAAATAAATTATTTCGAGATACATGCACAGAAAATATTAGACAGCTTAATTTGAAAAGGCAGGAATTTTAGAAACATTGTTTCTAAACTTCTGATCGCAGCAGATTTATTTCCTGCTTGTACAGCTAATTAAGTTATATATATATACACGAGAAAAGAAAGTCAAGCTATGTATTAAGGGGAGTGAACATATGAAAATTAGATTGCAAAATTAGCTAAATATATTAGCTAATTTCAAGGACATATAATGGAGAAATATGATTAGGAGGCTAATAATGCATTTCGTTGTTTCTTTATTTGCTACATATTTCCATTGGCCAGATTTGGAGTTGATACTGGAGTACATTAATTTCATTTGATTTAGCTGTTTAGGGGTGTCAATGAAAACCATTTCACACTTTTATCCTACCCGTATTGTATTCGATAAGAGGGGTATGTGTAAGTTTTTTTTTCCGTTAACTTATTAGGTACGGACAAGGGTAAGGATTTTTTTTTTGTTGGCTAAACGGTTATGGGTATGAGTAAAAGTTATTTTGTACCCATTGGATAATTGGTAACTATATAAAATAAATTACATATAGATATATAAATATTATATTCAATTTATTCAATTTTCTGCTTCTCATAACATTAATTTTATCAATATTAATCCATGAGAAAATATATGCATTTTGTTGTAAGAAAAATATTATGTCAAATATATTATTTTTTATTTGAATGTTTTGTTATTTAGTTAACAAATTAAATTTTGAATTTATTAGAAGAGATATTTTGTTTGCTTTATAAAAAAGCTATTAGTTAGAATTGATTGCATATTTGTATTTTAATTTTTATATTAGTAATTGTATACATGATGAGTTTTGATGATTTATTTGTAAAAATAATAAAACCATTATATTAGTATTATTCATTATTCACTCGCTACTGTTTCATTACACACTAATCTTAACAGGTACATGTAAGGTATTGTGAGACAAATTCTTAACGGTTAAGGATAGGGTGTGAGTAAGATTAATTCTTAGTGAGGATGTGTATGAAAATGCTTCGACCCTACTTGTATTGTACCCATCGTATTGTACGTATTGACACCCCTATATATAGCAGCTGTTTCATAAATTTATAATATAACACTCCATTTTTTTTTTATCTAATAATTGGATATTTAAACTCGTAACTTATTCTTAATACAAGACTTCAATTTTTTTTTGAAGTAGCATACGTACAAGACTTAAAATTACATGATTTAAAATTTTATATATATATATATATATATATATATATATATATATATATATATATATATATATATATATATATATATATATATATATTTTAAAGTAGCATAAAATTAAGACATCGAAGTTACAACTCTAGCATTCCCTAACATTAAAAATATTTGTTATATTACTAATTTTAAAATTCTTATTAACCAAATATCTCTTGTATACATCATGTTGTCCAACGATGGCAAGATTCGGATATCAGAAGCAATTCCAAGTATCCTATGAATTTCTCAGACTTAGTCCAACACGGTAATAGTAAAGACTGAACACCAGGCTTCAGGATTCAGATCATGCATGTGTTGACCCCCAACGCATCACATTAAGGACCTGTTAGGCGGAGTAGCAGAGGAATGGACGCAGAAAAAAAAAAAAAATTAAACTGATTTTTACTGTTTATGTAAGAAAAATAATCAGTCAGACTGAATTTTTCTTTTCTCATGGCATGAGTTCGCAGCCAAACTGACCCTAATGGATCCGAATTTGTTGTGATTCTTTACCCACGAACAATATCCTATAATTCCTGCTTTTTCAAATTCAACTGTTGAATTGTTTTGAGATTTGTGCAAAGAAAATCAACTATTTTGAGATACATACACAGAAATTATTAGACGGTTGGATTTGAAAAAGAAGAGATTTAGAATTACTGTTCAGGATGGCGGCAGATGTGATTCCCACATTAATTGCATGCACAGCCTTCTTCTTTCCGCTTGACAGAAACATTTTCTCGGCCACAACAAATTTCTATTAGAGGAGCTACTCCAGACATCCAAGCTTTTGTGACCAAACAGTTACACACAATTCACAAACTCCCTCAATCAACCAAGATGATGAGCAAGAAGGTGGTTTTGTATCCATTGTCAGCAGCTGTAGGCCACCTTGTGCCTATGGTAGAACTAGCCAAGCAATTTATTGACCACGGCATCTCCGTCACCATACCACTGATGAATGTCGAACCAGCTTCAGACTTTGTCTTGCAAATTTGCAATTCCAACCCAAACATCTCATTTCACATCCTACCACAAATTCCTATGACAAACCCACACCCGGTACAATCCATCAACTCATTCAACATGCTGAAACTCAACAATCACAGTTTCCGCTCCTTTCTTATAGAGCAGTCTAAGACTTCGCCGATCTCTGGTGTAGTTCTCGACATGTTTTGTGTCGATGCACTAGATGTGACTTCTGAGCTAGGCATCCCTGCCTATTTTTTCATCGCAATTGGTGCTGCAAGCTTGGCTGTGTCTCTCCAACTTCCGAGCTATTTCGCCACGCATTCTACTAGTGCTCTGAAGGACATTCATAAAACGCCGCTACTCTTCCATGGTGTTCCACCATTGCCAGCATCACATCTCCCCAATTTCCCCAATGAATTAGCTTTCAACCCTGAAATCGAGCAGTATAAACTTCTGCTGAATGTCTACAATCGATTGACAGAGGGAAAAGGAATGCTTGTTAACTCATTTGACTCGTTGGAGCCTCGAGCTGTCATGGCTCTGAAAGATGGGCTATGTTTTCCGAACATTTCCACACCACCTATTTACTGCATCGGCCCGTTAATTGCTAGTCGAACAAAAAGAGAAAAACAGCATCCCTGTATGTCATGGCTGGATGCTCAACCAAAGAAAAGTGTTGTATTTCTCTGCTTCGGCAGCATTGGTTCTTTCCCCATAGAGCAACTCAAGGAGATTGCAATTGGGTTAGAAAATAGTGGTCAGAGATTCTTGTGGGTTGTGCGGAACCCACCAAACCCCGACCTGACCAAATTCTTGTGGATTGAGCCTGATCTAGATAAACTTTTGCCAGAAGGATTCTTGGGCAGAACCCGAGATCGAGGCATGATCGTAAAATCTTGGGCTCCGCAAGTGGAGGTTCTAAAACATGAGGCAGTTGGTGGTTTTGTGAGTCACTGTGGTTGGAACTCCACAATGGAGGCGGTGAGTTCCGGTGTACCCATGATATGCTGGCCGTTGTTTGCAGAGCAGAAGATGAATAAGGTGTTCTTGGTAGAAGAAATAAGGATCGGCATCGAATTGAAGGGGTATGATGAAGGTTTCGTGCAGGCGGATGAATTAGAAGCTAAAGTAAAATGGATCATTGAGTCGGAGGGAGCCTCTGAACTCAGGAATCGAATGATGGAATTGAAGGAAAGTGCAAATAAGGCCATGAAAGAAGGGGGGTCATCTTTCGGTGCTTTTGCTGAGTTCTTAGCAAATTTGAACTAAGAAGACACATGTATGATGTTCTTGGTATGGAATGCTATTGTATTGCAATGGTTTTTAATTAAATTCATTTCAGTTGAAAAAACAAAGTACTTTATTTTGTACTGTATCAGAAAAACCAAAGTACTTTATTTTGAAAAAACAATGGTTTTTAACTCTGATCATGTTTGATTACTGATAAAGTATAGGGTTTAAAAAAGTATTATTATCTCAAATAAAAATAGAAGTTGTTGTCTTATCCTTTCATCTATTCCTTAATCATACATAATTTTTTATTTGAATGGGCCCATTAATCTAATACTGCAATCCATGCCAATTGAAGTTTATTTGAAATAATAATACTTTTTTAAATCCTATATCTCAAAAGTATTATTTATTTGAATGGGCCTATTTCCTGCTTAAAACTTAAAAGCTCAAACATCTCTTCATTCAAACATACAAGTTACAACCATTTTTAGTTGTCAAGCTTCAACAAAACTGATAATTGAACTACATTACTATAGTCAGTATGATAAGTTGATAATTAGGAAAAGTTTTATCAAGTAATTCTTTAAGCTCCTGTATATCGTGCCACTGTTGAGTTCTTAGAATGCGTGAACTAGGAATATAGCGTGCAAGTAGGCTATTTTTTTGGAGTAAAATTAGTGCTTGTTTGTCTTAAAATATCTTTCATCTGCTGCCTCTAAATCCAGTTTCATCAGATCAAATTTTCCTTGTTTAAAAAAGTATGTTGTATTACCTTAATAACTAAACCGAAAGAAATATCATGATTTGCATAAACTATGATATATCTTCTGGTTGAGGTTAGCATCCAAGTACAAAAATGCTCGGAAAGATATCTTCAAGGATTATCTTTCTAAGTGTCCACTAAAAAGTTAATTCAAAGTTTGCTAATTATGAACTTTATTGACCAATCTTTTGTTGATAACTTGACAAGACTTCAGTAGTTTCTGCAAACTATGTTAAAAAAAAAAGTTGCATTTACCAGATTAGCTAGCCAGAATCCAAAATAATAGGGAGTGACTGGATGCATTATTACTCTCTGACTTGATTACACAAATTCACCCTTACATTCGGGTCGTTGCAGATAACTTGCTCAACGAACCTCCTCTTTTGACATTTTCCTTTCACTTTTTAAACCTTCTTGTTAAGTGCTCATTTTGTAAGGCACTGGTCTCTTATGAACAATTGAGACCTTTGAGCATAATTGAAAGAAAAGATCAAACTAAATTGATCTTTAAATGATTGCCTAGTATGACAACATTGTCTAGCATAATGAAGTTAACCAAACCAGTTAGGCTTCAGCAAGATTGGATTTAATACTACAATGAAGGTTATATATGCATTTACCAATTTATTTGTGGCTAAATTACCTTTGTCTAGGCTCTATCTTTCTTACCAGAAAATACTGTCGCTGCGACATGTATACAAGACAGAGACTTTGATCTAGCCCCATGTTGGCTCTTTCTAACCGCTCATTTTAGTAAATGAGTTTTAGCTTCCGAGAGCACCACTCTTGTGCACACTTTCTGACACACTGAGCCAGTATAATCAAGGGCCGATGCAGGATTTATGTCAGAGAGGGACAGGAATTGGGTTCAAATAGCTTATTGGATACAAACCTATTAAGTAAAACAAGAAAGTTGGCCTGGATCCGTAAATTTCTATAAAAATAACAAAATTTTTTATTAACAGTGCTTTTCAACTGGCCCGACGGCCTTTTCATTTCTTATTAACAGTGCGAGTATTGTCTAGGCTATACATCTTAAACCTAAAGCAGACTCTTATCAGTTTCAACAGAAACTTGATGTTCTTAATTCCACTTCATAAGCTCCCTGCAAATTGCTAAACGACCCGAAGTTCAATTACTATGTCAGAATAACAAAATTACATCCACATAAAATCCATGAAATTAATATCCCAATAGTTACATGAGTTTTAATTTGATAAATTGAGAATATGAGTAAAAAGAAATGAATTTAAAGAGTGTTAAACCAAAGCACTTGAAGTATCATTAATTAGAATTTTGTGGCAAAAACACATACTTAATTATCAAGTCAATGTTAATTTGTCAAAATGTGTCATACCAGTATACCACAAACATGTTTATTACAAAACTGAGAACAATGGTGACAATTCTCAGACCACTGAACAAACAGTCACCAATAAACTTCAATTGACAGGCCCTTGGTTTCTCAAGCACAAAGGTAACAGTCATGAAGAAAGACTATTACTAGTGGGGCATGAACAACAACTCACCATTGCTAAGCTTAAAGCATGCACCATTTGGCTTATAATAGCACACAACTAAATAGAGGACAAATCAATGAGGAGCATTTTGTTTCTCTTTTTATTTTTATTTTCGGTTTTTTTAGCAGCATTTTTTTTCTACCCAGTTGTAATCATGAATGGGCTAGAGATTGACATCGATTGCCATATAAGATTTATGGGCCATCCAGAATATAAAGGGCCATGTTTTATGGGCTCGATTTCAATATCTTTTTAATATCGGATTGATTTTTTCTCTTCTTGATTGAAGAGTGAAGACCATAATGGGGAACAGAATTTTTGTATTTAATAGATGTCCTATATAAATATTAAGTTGGCTTAAATTTAATAGGGAAAATTTATAGTGCACCCATCAAAACTTTAAAATAGCCAATTTTCCCATCAAAACATTAAAATATCTTATTTCCCCATTCTAAGTTGAAATCATATCTTATTTCCCCATGTCTTGATTAAATTTGATAATTTAAGCTGAATTTATATTATAATTTTATTTTAAAATTTAAATATCTATTTTTCCCCTCTCCTTTCTCCTCCTTCACCCTATCTTTTGTAATGCTCCTCTCAACTAAAAATGGTGGTTTGAAAGAGAAAAGGAAATAGAACTTCGAATTTATAACTAAATAAACTAAGCACTAAAACATACTTCTTCTAAACAAATTAACTTCTGACTTCCCGGTGATTTGATCCAACCATAACCAGTCAAATCTATAAGTACTAAAAAAACGATAAATGCAAAATAACTTCTGACTACCCAAGTGGGCACACCCAATTAAAAGAGTAGTATTTTGGGAAACAATCACGCAGGATATCAGTAAAACATTACCAGATAAAAGAATTAGTTCAATTTGGGACATTGAATTCAAAGTGGTACCGGGTATTGCACTGGTACATGGGATTTTTTTTTTAATTCTCTGTTTTAGTTTGATTGTATAGGGAAGTATGATGTGCTCTCATTGAGAGTTGTTAGCTACTAAGGTAGCAGTAATTGATAGCCTCTGTGAATCGTTTCAAAAAAGAATTCCAAATGGGAGAGAAATAAAGAGAAAACGAGATTGATTTAGAAAAAATGGAATCAGATTCGAGGCTTTGTTATGGAGACAGCCGTTATTGAGGCTCTGACACTTAGTTTGTTTAGAAAAATATGTTTTAGTTTATTTAGTTATAAATTGGAAGTTCTTCTTCTTTTTTTTCTTTCTAACCACCATTTTTAGCTGAGAGGAGCATTATAAAAGATAGGGTGAAGGAGGAGAAATGAGAGGGACAAAATAGACATTTAAATTTTAAAATAAAATTATAATATAAATTTAGCTTAAATTTTCAAATTTAATAAAGACATGGGGAAATAAGAAATGATTTCAACTTCGAATGGGGAAATAAGATATTTCAATGTTTTGATGGGAAAATTGGCTATTTTCAATGTTTTGATGGGTACACTAGAAATTTTTCCAATTTAATAAATGTCGTATCTAAATAATTGATAATAAAATAATAATTATATATTTTTTAATTTAGATAATATTTTTACATAATTAAATTAATATAATATAAATTTACACTGAGATTTTGTTAATTGTCAATATATAAAAATCAAGGTTCTAAATAGCGATTATAGTGCAATAGCTTTTAAGGTCCGAAAAAGTTATAGCGCAACTATAGCTATTTATTTAGAATCTAAAAAAAAATGGTGAATAACGTTATAGTTTCTTAGCTCCAAAAAAGCTATAGTGCAGCTATTTAGAACCCTATTAAAAATTAATATTAAAGAGCTGTATTTGGATAATAGAAAAAATTATAGAATTCTGTGATCTTGACCATCCAAACAGGTAGACAATATAATTTTGATGTAATTTAGAAATGAACTGGTCATTCATTGCAAACTATTTTTTGAATAATTAAATCATTGTATGATAATCAAACTAATTTCTAGTTATAACAAACTTTGATATATAATGATTTATTTTGGCAATATTGATAATTGTCAAAAAGTATAATTTCATGTTTGAAACTGCCATATTAATTTGAAATTTTTGTGTATTTATCATTCATCAATTATTGAAATTTTCAATTGTTTAAAATTAATAATCCTTATTGTATTTGTGGATTATCAAAGAATACTCAACTAATTTTTCAAGCTATCCATATGTCTAAAAATGTATCAATAATTTTTAATTTTTTGTTTTGTTTCAGTTGATGTAAAAAAAAAAATCAATTGTCAAGTGATTCTTCTCCCTTATATAAAACATTGTCAAGTGATTCTTCTCCCTTTTATAAAACATAATTAAAGTTAGTGTGAAACTTAACTTCTTAGCTGTCAGTTTTGTTTAAGATTTGTGCATGATTAATTATTTTAGGTGTATTTTTTAGATTTTAGATGAAGTAACTATACGTACTTTATGCAGTATTAAGCACAGGAATAAGATTTGTTAAATTGAGTACCTTATCCCTTTCTTACTAGTCTGTTCAAACCTTGCAATATTTGAAAGTGTTATGTTGATTTTTATACAAATTTTTGTTAAATTGAGTACTGAAGCCTCAAATTAAGCATGAATATAGTAAGTCGTGCTGCTTTAGTAAATTTTGAATTTATTTCTTGATTGGAACTTAGCTGCATAATTTGATAAGTTGTCGTTATTATATACTCTCTTTGATGTACTAGCGTTTCAATAATATGCAACTCCTTGAAATAGACATCTTGCCAATTAATTTGATCCTATATATTCTGCGCATCATATCAATAAAATTCTAAAAATATATTCTCAAATTATTCCAAAGAAGTGTTTAATCTCAAGAGTTAATTTTAAAATATATCGGACTCAAAATGGATTTAATAAGTTCCATAATTGTCCGATCTTATTTAAAATCTATGCTCTTAGCTTTAATATCCGTGTGTAGACGCTTTAAGATCCGTGCACACAAATCTTAAAGCGGACACCCGTCAGACCCAAATTTATCTCGGAAACTGGAGATAGAAATACTATGTTTGACTTATCAATTACAATAACATTTTTGTTTTCCTTCTTTTAACATGCATGCTTTAAAATTTAAATAACAAAAAACTTAGATATAAAGTGAGTTGACATTGATTAATGTAATTATTGTAAAAAAATGTGGAGTATGAAGTACGGCTTTGGCGATGATCAGAGTGCTTCCGACGCAAAATGACAAATTAAATCAGAAGTTCAGAACCTACTTATGGTTCAAATGAGAGCCACGTGAACAATCTATGGGAATATTGTTCAGGAATCAGAACATTTAAATAATAAAATGTCTGGATACATACCTATTCTCCTAGAAGAGAGAAAAAAAGTAATCTCTGATCTGTAAATTAAAAAGATGTGAGAGAAAAAATAAACAATAATTTCTGGCCTGTGGGCTTCACTAAATAACATTTTTTTTTTTTTGATAAAAAACAATAATTTTAGAAATGCACATGACAGCGCACAATTTTCAAATGGAATCTTGTTTTGTGGGCGTTGAATTTGATAGGGAAGCACAGTAATCTTTCCTACCATAACCATAACAATTCAAATTCAATTACTCTTCCAATAAAATAATTAATTCCAAGCTGCCTCATTTTAAAGAGGACATCAATATAGATTGAATCATTGAAGGAGAGAGCAAAAGAGAGAGAGAGAAATTAAGAGGCAAGATGAAGGAGACGGTAGTGCTCTATGCTGGCATGGGCGTTGGGCACCTGGTACCAATGGTTGCACTTGCAAAGCTCTTCCTTAGGCACAACCTCGCTGTCACAATTGTGACCGTTGATCCACCACCGACATCCGGCTCCAGCGCAAAAGTCATCTCGAGCTTCGCTTCGGCCAACCCATCGATCTCATTCCATATCCTTCCTACCATCCCTATCCCTGCTGAAGCTAGCCACAACCCTTTTGGCAGGATGTTCGATATCCTGCGAGGAGGCAACTCAAATCTTCTTGATTTCTTAATTTCCATTTCGAAAGCTTCCTCTGTTCGCGGCATTGTGCTTGACATGTTTTGCACGGCGGCGCTTGAAGTGACTGTTAAATTGGGTATCCCGACCTACTTTTTCATACCCTCTCCTGCCTCTGTTCTTGCCGTTTTCTTACATGTAGCGGTTCTTGACAAAACTCTATCTACCTCTTTCAAGGACATGGGAAAAACGCCAATTGATTTCCCGGGGCTTACACCTGTAAAAGCATCTGATTTACCACAAAATGTGCAAGACCGATCAAGTGAAACCTACAAAACACGCATTGCGAACTGGCCACGATATGTTGAAGCTGATGGGATACTCCTCAACACCTTCGAGGAACTCGAACCAAAAGCCATGAAGGTTCTGAGAGCTGGGCTGTGGAGCCACAACATGCCGCCAGTTTATTGCGTAGGACCATTGATTACTCAAAGTGAAGGTAGCGGCAGGGAAGCGAAACACGAGTGCCTCACATGGCTCGATTCCCAGCCAAAACGGAGCGTGGTTTTCCTGTGTTTCGGCAGCATGGGTGCTTTCTTACCAGAGCAGGTTAAAGAAATTGCAGTTGGGTTAGAAAATAGCGGTCAGAGGTTCCTCTGGGTGGTGAAGATCCAGGAAGACCCGAATAAGCTCCTTGAGGCGCAGTCCGAGCCCGATCTGGATACCGTCTTACCAGAGGGGTTCCTTCACCGGACCAAAGACCGTGGCATGGTTGTGAAATCATGGGCTCCTCAAGCTCAGGTTCTACAACACGAGTCGGTTGGTGTGTTCGTGAGCCATTGCGGGTGGAATTCAACACTAGAGGCAATCACTTATGGAGTGCCAATGATATGTTGGCCGATGTATGCCGAACAGAGATTGAATAAGGTGATCTTGGTGGAAGAGATGAAGATTGCGGTCGTGATGAATGGGTATGACGAGGGGTTGGTACGGGCTGAAGAGGTTGAAACCAAGGTTAGGTGGCTAATGGAGTCTGAAGGAGGGAAGGCACTGAAAGAGCGCATGGCGGCAGTAAAGCAGGAGGCTGCAGAGGCACTCGGAGAAGGGGGTTCTTCTTCTCAAGCGTCTGTTCAGTTCCTTAAAGATCTAGAAGAATAAAATAGGACTTGAATAGATGGTGATGCCAAATGTTTCTCTTGTTTCATCAGAAAAATTAGAATAATTTCCATCAATTTGTTTTAGTAAACTTTCTGCCTATTTCGTATAAATTTACTTTATGACATTATTATTGACTCAAGGTACTGAAACTTGGCAATTGTAATTCATGAGCTAGAAAAATTAGATTTCTGTTTTAATTACTAAAACTGCAATAATTTGATGGTTAAATGTTCCAAAATGAGGATCAACCATTCATCAGCTTTATCTCAAATTGGCAAATCGTAACATGTGTGATTGAATTACAAAAATTGAAACAATCAAAAAAAGAAAAAAAGAAAGAGACATGTTCAAGATCAGCTAAGGCAACGTAGAACCTAATCTATTGTCCTAAAAGAGAGAAAAAAGTACTTTGTAATGCTGTGAGAAGCTTGGGTCCGGTGTCCATCAAACTCAAATTGAGTTTCATAGATTTCATAACTGTCCGATTCACTTTAAGATCTGTCCGCACGAATATTAAAACAAACGCAAATGGACATAAAAGCGATGCACACAGATCTTAAAGTGGATCGGACGGTTATGAAATCCATGAGACTAAGTTTGAGTCTGATGGGCATCGGGCCCAAGCTGCTCCCCGTAATGCCAGTTTTACTTGAAACGAGAGTTTTTCTTTTCAGAAGTCAGTAATCTCTGATCTGTAAATTAAAAAGTGAGATGAAAAAAAGGTTTTGATGTAAAAGGGCCAAATTAAAATCAGGGACTTGACTGATCGTGGCCTGGAATTCGCATCCTCTGAGATATCTCAACTGTTTAAATATCTTAACTGTTTAAATAGTTTAGCACGAATCTCAGAGTAAAAATATTACTGCCTCTGCGCTATTCACGAATAGACACCGAACACGTCGGTCACACAAAAATTGAGATATCTTAGAGTTTACGCACTCCGTGCCATGGGGGCTTCACAAATGACAAATTTTTTTTTTTTTTTTTTGGCTTTGATAAAAACAAACAATAATTTTGGAAATGCATATGACAGCGCCTAGCAAAACAAGTGTTCCTACCATAAAAATTCAAATTCAATTATTCTTCTAACAAAACAAGTAATTCCAAACTGCCTCATTTTTGGGAGGACATTATTATAGATTGAATCATTTTTGAGAGAGAAAGAGTGAGACCCAAGATGAAGGAGATGGTATTGCTCTATGCTGGCATGGGCGTTGGGCACCTGGTGCCAATGGTTGCACTTGCAAGGCTCTTCCTTAGGCACAACCTCGCTGTCACAATCGTGACCGTTGATCCACCACCGACATCGGGCTACAGCGCAAAATTCATCTCAAGCTTCGCCTTTGCCAACCCGTCAATCTCATTCCATATCCTTCCCACCATCCCTATTCCTGCTGAAGCTAGCAACAACCCTTTTGGCCGGATGTTCGACATCCTGCGAGGAGGCAACTCAAATCTTCTTGATTTCTTAATTTCCATTTCGAAATCCTTCTCTGTTCGCGGCATTGTGCTTAACATATTTTGCACAGCGGCACTTGAAGTGACTGATAAATTGGGTATTCGGACATACTTTTTCGTGCCCTATCCTGCTTCTGTTTTTTCTGTCTACTTACATCTCACGGTTCTTGACAAAACTCTCTCTACCTCTTTCAAGGACATGGGAAGAACGCTAATTGATTTCCCGGGGTTTCCACCGGTACGAGCAACTGATTTACCACAAATTGTGCAAGACCGATCAAGTGAAACCTATAAAACACGCATGGCGAACTGGCCACGATATTTTGAAGCTGATGGGATACTCCTCAACACCTTTGAGGAACTTGAACCAAAAGGCATGAAGGTTCTGAGAGCCGGGCTGTGGAGCCACAACATGCCGCCGGTTTATTGTGTAGGACCATTGATTACTCAAAGTGAAGGTAGCAGCAGTGAAGCGAAACACGAGTGCCTCACATGGCTTGATTCCCAGCCAAAACGGAGCGTGGTTTTCCTCTGCTTTGGCAGCATGGGTTCTTTTTTACCAGAGCAGGTTAAAGAAATTGCAGTTGGGCTCGAAAATAGCGGTCAGAGGTTCCTTTGGGTGGTGAAGATCCAGGATGACCCAAATAAGTTCCTTGAGGCGCAGTCCGAGCCCAATTTGGATACCATCTTACCAGATGGGTTTCTTGACCGGACCAAAGACCGTGGCATGGTTTTGAAATCATGGGCTCCTCAAGCTCAGGTTCTACGACACGAGTCGGTTGGTGTGTTCGTGAGCCATTGCGGGTGGAATTCAACACTAGAGGCAATCAGTTACGGAGTGCCAATGATATGTTGGCCGATGTATGCCGAGCAGAGATTGAATAAGGTGATCTTAGTAGAAGAGATGAAGATTGCGGCTGTGATGAATGGGTATGATGAGGGGTTGGTACGGGCTGAAGAGGTTGAAACCAAGGTTAGGTTGCTAATGGAGTCTGAAGGAGGAGGGAAGGCACTGAAAGAGCGCATGGCGGCGGTAAAGCAGGAGGCTGCTGAGGCGCTTGGAGAAGGGGGTTCTTCTTCTCAAGCGTTTGTTCAGTTCCTTAAAGAATTCATAAGAGAAAATAGGACTTGAATAGATGGTGATGCCAAATGTTTCTCTTGTTTCATCAGAAAAATCAGAATAATTTTGATCATTTGTTTTAGTAAACTTTCTGCATATTTCGCATATATTTACCTTATGACATTATTATTGGCTCAAGGTACTGAAACTTGGCAATTGTAATTCATGAAATAGAGAAGTTAGATTTCTGTTTTAGTTACTAAACCTACAAATATTGGATGGTTAAATGTTCCAAATGAGGATCAACCATTCATCGGCTTTATCTCAAATTGGTAAATCGTAACATGTGTGATTGAAATATAAAAAAACAAAAGAAAAAGAAAGAGACATATTCAAGATCATATGCTTGTCCAAATCCATCCGTCCAACATTTTGTGTGCAAGTATCTCGAAACAGCTTATTTTTCTGTGCACGAATCTCGAAACAATTCAACAGTTGAATTTAGAAAAATAGAGATTTTAGAGTAGTGCTCACAGATGAAGAATCACAGAAGATTCAATCCATTTAAGACCAGGAACTAGGCACCGTGCTGTGTCTCTCTCAGCCACAAATCTGACCACGCTACCTGCATCAATGAATGTTCTAACAACTGTATCCATGTGGCTAATAAAATCCTGGTCTGAGGTTGTACTACTGGCTGACAGCATTGAAAGGCTTCAGACAATTGCTGATACATGAGTAGGCCCATCAATTGCCACTCTTATGGGCCTTCTTTCAATTTCGGCCCTCTTTAATCCTATGTAATTAGCTAGCTGTGTTCTGGGGCCGGAAGCTATGTAATTGAATCCAATTTAAGTTATCAGACCAGTATCAGACCATGGGCACTGCAGTTATCTGATTAACAGAAATGCACTTCCAAAATCCCAAATTAATTAATTTAATAAAACCTGTTAATTCAACATCCCTAGCATTCGTAACCATGATTCTGAAACTCAGAATCGGAATCGGAATCGGAATCGGTACCTTGACTGTAGAATTATAATCGGATGAATTGGCTGAGTTGACTTGAAAACTTGGATTTTTTTTGGCAGAAAGTCTGTTTTGTAGCCAAAAGATCCAAAACATAGGAAATAATTGGTAAAAAAATAATTTGTAATAAAACTATGTTAAGACAAAATATTACACTAAAATAATTCACTAATTATATAATGTAATACAAGCTTTAAAAATTAAACACACTTTTTATTGCAAGAAGCTATGCCGAGCTGGCTAAATCATCTCATCGTCCTTTGTATTAAAATACAAATAGGGATATTGTTGTACATAACCAAAAGAGGAAGACATTAATGTTGTGTCAAATGAAGAATTATTAATATCCTTATATCCAACATATGGATTGTATGTGCTGGCAGAACTGTAGTCTGTATGTACTGCATATGAAAATGAGCTTGAATTATATCCCCCACTGAGCTCTTAGGTCCCGTACATACTATCATAAGAATTAATATTTTGATTTCTTGCCGTTAGTTCATTGACATCTCTATACCGTGTTCCTGTTCGTTCACTATCTGAGGTAGGGCCCCGTAGTTGTTTTCTTTATTGGTGGAATGATTCAGAATCTGTATTTTGAATTTCCAAATATGTACTAGGAATGCCATCTCATGCATCTCTACCACCATTGCCACTTCTTGAATTATTGTTACTGCCCTCATCATCAAAGACATCATCTAGCCACTTGTTGTCCCTATCATCAAGGACAGCGTCTTCTTCCTCTCTGATATTAAAATAACAATTAGAATTAATTAACTATTTGTTTTAGTAGTTTTAATGTAATTAAAAGAAATTCTATCACCTGATCCAACTTTGAAGCGGATCATCTTCATGAAATATTTGATCAAGATCAATGTTCTTATTCGAGTCATGATCATGTGTTCATCTCAATTGTCTTTCTCTTAGACACATGTTGTAGGCTAAATACAAGATGCATGAGCCGGTCCATTTTCAAACGATTTATTATTTTTGTGTGGATCAAAGCGAATGTTGACCAATTTCTCTCACAATGTGAGGAAGATACTGTCTGTCTTAAAATTTGAACGGCAATAGGTGCTAAATGTGGACATTCTTCTCTTGCATACACATACTCCACCATTTAGCCGAAGGGCCTTGTTGTACTGCTGCTAACATTTTCTCGGTAGAGAATGTTCCTAATCTTCTATGATATTGTTCAGCCTACAAAAAAATTTATTCTCATAGTGTGTATATATATTTTTATTCGAAAATAATATTGTTTATTCCATATCAATAAAGTTTGACAATAGCGATTTACCTCTCTTTCTGAACTAATTTATTTGCGCAAATCAGGTTGTACTCTTGCAATGACATTTCGAACTCCTCTCATTACTTCATCATCATTTTGAACTGCTTGTGAGAATTGGAATCACGGATTGAGAAAATATCCTGAAAAGTTAATGATATTAGATAAGTATTAATAAAAAAAATTTAAAATAGCTTGCTAATTTTAAATAAATATTTCACCTGCTGCAAGTATATCTCGGTGAAGTATTTGTTCCCATCTTTTGTCGATAATTTTCCACCAAGGTTTGCTACGTCTTGCACCGAGACTCCTTTTAATTTACTTTTTTACACGATCAATTGCTTCATATAAAAAAACTCATTTCTGCTTTATGATCACAATCAACCATTCGTAACACTTTAACTAGTGACTCAAATAGTTGAATTGTCTCGTCAACATAAATACAACATATCTTTCATTAAGCAAGAGATATCTCACATTTTCAGCACCTTTTTGGTCCTTTGATTTCAACTTTCGAACTTGTTCAATCCAATTTGACTTTAGACCCATCTCTAGAAGTGCATCCTTAAATGTGTATATGCTCTGCAACGTAATGAAATTTGTTACAAAGTGTGTGATAGCAGGCCTGAGCAACTCCCAATTGTTGGTAGCTTCATGCATCAAGTTAAGAGCCCACTATTGATTATATATAAAATTTGTAAAATTTTGTGCCTTTTGAACAACAACATCTTTTATTTCATCAACGTTACCAATATCTTCTAACATGAAATCAATACAGTAGGCGGCAAAGGGTGTAACAAACAAAAATTAACTAAAATCTAACATTAACTTAATTTTTATACTATTCTTAATAAAATAAAATATTTGTACTATTCTTAATGAGTGATTAAATTACAGAGAACAAAATATGAGCTAACTACTGACTTGAACTTTTTTAAAATAAAAACTAATATTTCAAATAAACATTGAGCACCTGAATTAATCTTGAAAATTAAAATAACTTTTCGCAACTTTAGCTTCCTACTGCTTAGATGCTGCTTTAAACAAAATATGCCTGCTTTATGTTCTTTGAACTTATGAAGTGTGGTCTCCAAATTTGTGTTCTGTGAAGTTATGAAGTTTGGTCTCCAATATATATAATATAAAAGTAACTTTGGTGTCTCACTTTTCTAACATATAGCATGCACTAATTTTTACTTTAGTCAAATAAAAAAAAGAAAAGTAATCACATGCATATAGCAACGCTCACTAATTTACAAATTATAGCTTTCTGTGAACTTATGAAGTGGTCTCCAATTTGTATATTATAAAAGTAACTTTTACTTTAGTCAAATCAAAAAAAGAAAAGAAAAAACAAACTATAATCCTATGCACAAATTTACTGCTTAGTCACATGAATATTGTCTCAAATATACCATCTCAAATATACTCTCAAATATGCATGCTTAAGAAATTTCATATAGAGTCATGCATTGTCTACAAATCACATAGAGTCAAATATACTGTCGGAATCGGCTAGAACTCAGTCAAACTCGGCAGACTCTGTATGACTCGCCCAGAAAATCGGCTAACTCGGCCGAGTCAGATACTGTTCATCCGATTTTTGCTAAAAAATTGCATAGACGAGAAACTTGAATAAAAATCGGACCGGATTGGGCCGATTCCGAGTTGACTTGGAATCGGCCGATTTTCAAAACCATGTTCATAACATCATATTTCGATCTAACGAACATTGAACTCTGGTTTTAATCAGTTAAAATAGAAGATTCTCGACAAAATGTGCCAATCTTTTGCAATAGATTCAGAGGCTTGATCTCCACATTTCTTTTAAAAAAAACATATATTATTGTCATTCCGTGAATGACCAGAACCTCTTTATTATTTGTAAATAACTCCAGTTTTGTTAATGCCCAACACAGAAGTGTTAATTAAGCGAAAATGAAGCAAAGTTACTGTCGGAAATGATCAAGATCGGTCGGGAAAAGAAAAACCAAATGATTTTAATCATATTCCTTAAATCCTTAAATATAATCATGTGCATATTGTTTATTTATTTATTGTTCAGATCAAAATATAATCATATTCCTTAAATCCTTCCAATTTAACAATATTGAAAGCTATTAGGCATTTTTATTAAAAAAATATTTATTTATTATTTTGGTCTACGCAGAAGATCATGCAGGAACTTTGCTAAACTAATTCGCCTCCTGACAATCATTTTAATTGCTCTTTTAATTTTCTTATAACATTAAGTTGAGCTCCTTTTTGTTAAACTAATTAATTTATATAAAGGTTAATTGTCTATAAAGTTAAAAGGAGACAGGTTTTAGTGATATGCATCAGTTCACTATCAGTAAACCAATATAATGGAAATTTTTTTATTCCCAAATTGTCATCCAGCACTAACATATGATACAGAATATTGAACACTATATCCGGAAAAAGAACAAAATCTGTCAGAAAAAAAATTAGGTGAAGTTTATCCTTTTAAATGTATATGATATATATATATCACCATGTTCAACAGTAAAATTTTAAGAAGTCGCATGCATATATATAAGAGGTCATATTAATTGAAAATTAGAAACAGAGGAGAGATCGCATTGCAGATAGAATTAAATATTACTTATTGAGTGAGCCTATGGTACTATGCATAGCACGGATGGGTCCGTACTACGGTTCAATATCTTCGTTTTCAAAATTCTGATGGTCGATCTGAACCGTTCAACATGTTTTCCATATGAATATGTACTTGCTGACCAAATTTTACATTTTTTAGAATTTATTTACTATTTTTTTTAGATAAGCAGAAAATCACTGTTTTTGGATGGTCAAGAATTTTCAGATCAAGTGATTTTCTACCTATCTAAAAAAATAGTAAAAAAATTCTAAAAAATGTAAAATTTGATCAGCAAGTACATATTCATATGGAAAACATGTTGAACGTTTGGATCGACCGTTAGAATTTTGAAAACGAAGATATTGAACCGTAGTACGGACCCATCCGTGCTATGCATAGTAACATAGGCTCACTCACGGAAAAGCAAGCATGCCAGTCATATTATGAGGGACCCAACTAATAAAATATCTATCCCAATCAAAGACTACAGAAATTTCCGGAAATGCAAATTCAAAAGAAAAATAATAATTCCTGCAAAACTTTAATGAAAATTCAACACTGGCACAATTCAAAATGAACTAGTTAATTCATAGTACACAAGGTCTCTGTCCCCAACAAATAACTTGGCAGCTCCAAATATCCCAAGAACTCAAAGAAAGCTGCTTCTGATGAGCCCCCTTCTCTCAATGCCTCCAAACCATTAATTCTATGAGAGCTCGCATTGTTTCTCAACGCTTTACCTCCTTCCGATTCGATCAACCATTTCATTTTCTCAGCCAATTCATCTCTTGAAACCAACCCTTCGTCACAACCTTTCAGCTCAACTGCAATTTTCATTTGCTCAATCAAAAAGACTCTATTCATCTTCTGCTCTGCAAACAGTGGCCAGCAGATAATTGGTACAGCATTAGTTATCGCCTCCAGTGATGAGCTCCAACCGCAGTGACTCACAAATCCCCCGACTGACTCATGTTGCAAAATCTCAACTTGTGGGGCCCACGACTTCACCACGATGCCCTGTTCTTTTGTCCGGTCCAAGAACCCTTCTGGCAACAGTACATTTAAGTCTGGCTCAGACAGTGGGTCATATGGCATTTTTGGGTCATTACTTGGTGGATTGCGTACCACCCATACGAACTTTTGGCCACTCTTCTCAATCCCCAAAGCTATTTCTCTCAATTGCTCGACTGAGAATTTGCCAGCACTGCCGAATGAAAGATACACCACACTCTTCTTTGGCTGGGCATCCAGCCATATAAGACATGGATGATTAACTATCTCATTGTCATCAAGTGCAGTGACCAATGGCCCGATGCAATAAACAGGCGGTGTCAGTCGGGTTGAAAGGCTGAGCCCATCTTTCAAAGTTTTCACTGCCTGATGTTCTAGAGACTCAAATGTATTGATGAGAATTCCTTTTACCTCGAGCATTCGGCTAAACAATTTAATAAAGATATTGTGGTCCTCGGTGTCAAACTCTAGCACCCGGGATGGTAAGTCAGAAGCATGCAGTAGGGGAATGCCAGGAATGATAATTGGGGTTTCCCCAACATCTTTCTTTCTCCTGTCCCAAGTTGGGATAAGTTCTGGTAAGCGAAGGAACACAGCAAGAGCATTTGCTCCAGATGGATAAAATATATATGTAGGGATGCCGAGCTCAGCTGCAACATCCAGTGCATCAACACAGAAGACGTCAACTACTAGTGCAGCAATAGATACCATTTCTGACAGGGATTGAAGGTATGATTTAAGTTCCCTGTTGTTTGCTCGTATAGTATGTAACATGTTGCTAAATGGTGCTGCGGCAGATTGAGGCAGAAATGGGAGCAGCGGGAGAAGTTTAAATGAGATTTCCGGATTGGTGGATGAGACTTTAGAGATGAATTTTTCGGTGGAGGTAGGCATGATCGGAGGGTTTATTACAGCGATGTCGATGGAGATGCGGTGATTCATAAACAACTTGGCTAGCTGTACCATTGGTATCATATGGCTTACACCCATGGTAGGGTAGAGCACTACCTTGATCTCCTTCATTGATCAGAATAGATTTTGGAAGTGTGTTTTTGTGTAAGATGGTTGTAGAAGTGATAGAAGATATATCAGTGAGATACAGTTACAGTTTAGAGTTTGATCCCTTCGTTGAATTTTATAATTGGGGCGGCAAGAAAGAGTTGTCAAGAAGGAAGATTCGTTTTATATTTTGGATTGCAAAATTTTCATTTTTCCAATGTTCAGCTTTGGGAACTAAATTTTATTTGAGGCTTTTTTATTTTTTATATAATTTTTTGAGGAAACAAAATTTGAGCTAGAAAGATCAAATATTTAGGTCGGGTAGTATGACAATTTCAGCCGTGAGGCCCAAGAAATAATGGAATGGGACATTATCTTAACATCCACAAAATTCCAAATTTGCTTTTTTTGTCTCTCAAGATAAAAGTGCTCGTAAGAAGCGTCAGCCGTGACGATCAACATCACGGTTATCAGTCTCATCACCCAATGGAGTTCAAACAGGTGGCGCAAATGGCTCAGATATTATCCGACAGTATTCAAATTCGTATTAGATATGAGTATCCTATTTTCAAATATCGGTATAGATACTTATCTAGTTTTAAATTTTTACTATACGTATCCGAATAATAAATATATAATATATAGTTTAATATATATTATGAAAGAAATTATGTTATTCTCTATTATAAAAAGCAGATATCCGAATCTGTATATATTTAATATCCGATATGTATCTGTATCCATCTAATATCCGATCCATATTTGTATCTGAAAAATAAAAATAAAACAGATACATATATGATTTTACCACAATCTGATCTATTTGCACCCCTAAGTGCAAAGCATGAAAAGATGATCCGTATATGTATGCGTATCTAATCCATTTGCACCCCTAAGTAAAAAGCACAAAAATTGAGCAGAGACGACTTCTGCCAGTAAGGTATGCTTATTCTTTTTCAAGAGAGGCCATATTTTGTATAATTATTAATTTATAGTTATTGAGATTTGAATTCAAGATCTTTCAAATACAAAATAGAGTCTTAATTATTAGACTACAAAAACACATTTTGTATTTTATGGGAGGAACTAAATTATATAAAAACCTTGAGAAAATTAAAATTCAATTAAATTTCAACATATGTAATTAATTTTTTTAAAATCATAAGGTGGCTCAGCACCTTCTGAGCTAAGTGTAGATCCGCCGCCACTTTTCTTACTATTATGTTACCACTTTTCTGTTCCTTGGATTATTCATTGACAACCTTGTTCTTTCTCTTGGTGCATCTCCTTTTTAAGTGTTTATTATAAAGAATAATTATTTGAGTGCCCTCACTTTAGTACATACAAAATTTTCGCACTTATTTAGAGAAATTATGTACTATGGTCCCTACTAATTATTATTCTAAAAATATATTATATAGTTCCTACTCCCTACTAAATATTATTTCAAAATTCCTGCAACACTTTTTCTCTATGGGCCTCACTAATTATACGATCTCCCCTTTCTTTGTCCCCGCACTCTGTCTCACGTCAACTTTTATAGATATAAATATTTGGAAGATAAAATATTAATACTTAAAAAATAAGATATTAGTACTTTGATATGTAACTTGTTATGATCATCTCATTTCCAGTCCCTTAATCGTCTCCACGTCAACCTTCTTTTTATGAAGCCCCGCGTCAACCTAACTTGTTATGATCATCTCTTTTACATTCTCCGCGTCAACCTGAAAAGTGCTTCGTCTCTATCAAAGATGGTCGCATGTATCTGGTGCCAAGTGCCATGCATGCAGACCCTTGCAGTTCATGAGTAGGTAAATGTCATCTCTCACATAGAGATAATTGAAGGAGAGGAAGCACTTTTCAGGCAGATCTGACACGATCAGACGGTTCTGGCGGAAAAGTGTTGTTAAGAATAGAGTTAAATTAATTTTATCTTATTGTGATATAAATTTTTTTTGGTCATCTTACCCTGAAATTTTTTTTTACATACTTGCTTATTCTACATGTTGTGGAAGTACCTAAAATTAATTTTATACGGATATGAATATAAATTTCCATTCAATCAGCACAGTATCCATTAACACCCCTAACTAAAGCCTACAATCAAGCATAGCGAATTTAGTGTTTTGATCAACACGTCGTATTGTGTTAAGCAGTGACGCTATACTTCAATACTCAAAAGGTAATTGCTCAAGCAAGCAAGCTGAATTTTCTCCCTAGAAATTTGAACCAGTTGAATTTCTAGTCCTGCTAGTAGTTTTTTTTTTAATTCTGTAGACCTTTTGATTTCGAGACTTTGAATCTTAATTACGTGTCCATGTGGTGAAAATCTATAAATCCCATAGTAAATGGACACTAACAAAAGTTTTATATGTGAGAGCAAGAATTTCTTTGTCATTTTCAATCGGCGCCTAAAATGGAACCAAACAACAAGTACAAGATTTTTATATTTAATTTCTACATATCTGTCCCTCTCAGAAAAAATTTATTTATATGTACGTTGCTTGATAATATTATTTTTATTCATTTCAGGATTGCTGTGGTAACAGGTGGGAACAAAGGTATAGGGCTAGAAATATGCAAGAAACTGGCTTTTAATGGAGTAGATGTTATTCTAACAGCAAGAGATGAGAAGAGAGGCAAGGAGGCAGTAGAGGAGCTTACCAGAGATTATGGTCTGACGAATATAATCTTTCATCGACTGGATGTTACTGATCGTTCCAGCATTGAATCTTTAGCTGGTTTTGTCAAAAACCAGTTTGGAAAATTAGATATTCTGGTATATAAACTGAATATGTATTTTTACAGATATACCCTGAATATATAGTGTGCACAAATTAAATAATGTGCATTTACTAACAAATTGTGTTAACAGGTCAAGCAGTTGGAGGATTTGAGGTCACAAAGACAATTGATGAAAAGGTACATTCATTAATAACATATATGGTAATGAGAATTCATTTTTTAAATTAGGTTGCTTTTACTGGTATATGCAAGTTAATATTTAATGATGTTTTTACAGCTTCCACAACAAGAGAGGGCTGCAATTTTTCTAAATAACATGATAGACAGCCACGAGAAAGCTGGTGATTGCTTTAAAACGAACTATTATGGAGTCAAGAATATGATGGAAGTATTTTTGCCGCTTGTACAATTATCCAATTTTAGAAGAATAGTGAATGTCTCATCGAATCACGCACGGCTACAGGTAAATTTTTCAAATTACTCTAGAGAACATGTTAATGCATGAATAAATTACTTAGGCACCTACTATTTTGTTTTGTTTATACAGGGTGTGAACAATGACAAGGTTAGGGGTGAACTTGAGGATATTGATAACCTAACAGTGGAGAGGATCGAAGATCTTGCAAAATCTTTTCTAAAATCTGTTAAAGACAATACATTTGGATTGGAGGAAAATAGATGGATGCCAGGTTATCAATTATATCGCGTGTCGAAGATTTTAATGAATGCCTACACAAGAGTTGTTTCAAGAAGTTATCCCAGTGTAACCATTAATTGTGTGCATCCAGGTTTTGTCAACACCGACTTAAGTTTACACGCCGGGGCTCTAACTGTGAGTGAAGGTGCTGAAGGCCCGGTGATGGTTGCTCTGGCTAAACGAGGTCGAGGGCAACACACTGGTCAGTTCTATGATCGGAATCAGATCTCCACCTTTTAGCTAATTATATTAATTTGGATCTTATGTTTACAGTTCAGGGGAAAATCTAATTAAGCTACGTACCCATATAAATTAGAAATTTATAGTTTTGTTCTTTATATTTTTTATTTTTTATGAGAACATATACTTTTTTGATCCGTTATAAAATAAAATTACTACAGTATCTTATTCAGCCTCCCAATTAATCTCAATTTTCTAGTTCCATCTTGATAGTTATGTTTGAAGCTTTTGTTTAATATTCATCTAGAATTGCTAATTCAGATTTTCTGAGTATAATTGACTACAATATATAAGATATTTAACAATTGTGTATATACCAGTTTATGTGTCCCCTAAAGTGAGCAATTGTACCCATAATGCATAGCTTTCAAGGTAAATTGAGGTGGAAATGGGGAAACAGAGGAGAGAGCACATAGCTGATAGAATTAAATCAAAAATAAATGTTTACTAATTATTTGCTTCCATCAAACATATATTGTGAAATAAATCCAAACAACCGAAAAGTAAGCATACCGGTCATATTACGAGGGACCCAACTAAATAAAATCACTATCACCATCAAAAGACAAAAAAAAATCTTCCTAGAGAAATTTCTGGAAATGCAAATTTAAAAAGAAAAATAATAATTCCGGCAAATTTTAATCAAAATTCAACACTGGCACAATTCAAAATGAACTAGTTAATTCATACTACACATGGTCTTTATCCCCCAACAAATAACTTGGCAGTTACAAATATCCTAACAACTCCAAGAAAGCTGCTTCTGATGAGCCCCCTTCTCTCAATGCCTCCAAGCCATTAATTCTATGAGCACTCGCATTGTTTCTTAACGCTTTACCTCCTTCCGATTCGATCAACCATTTCATTTTCTCAGCCAATTCATCTCTTGAAACCAACCCTTCATCACAACCTTTCAGCTCAACTGCAATTTTCATTTGCTCAATCAAAAAGACTCTATTCATCTTCTGCTCTGCAAAAAGTGGCCAGCAGATAATTGGTACAGCATTAGTTATCGCCTCCAGTGATGAGCTCCAACCGCAGTGACTCACAAATCCCCCAACAGACTCATGTTGCAAAATCTCAACTTGTGGGGCCCACGACTTCACCACGATGCCCTGTTCTTTTGTCCGGTCCAAGAACCCTTCTGGTAACAGTACATTTAAGTCTGGCTCAGACAGTGGGTCATATGGCATTTTTGGGTCATTACTTGGTGGATTGCGTACCACCCATACGAACTTTTGGCCACTCTTCTCAATTCCCAAAGCTATTTCTCTCAATTGCTCGACTGAGAATTTGCCTAAACTACCAAATGAAAGATATACCACACTCTTCTTTGGCTGGGCATCCAGCCATTTCAGACAAGGATGATTAGCTTTCTCATTGTCATCAGGAGCAGTGACCAATGGCCCGATGCAATAAACAGGCGGTGTCGGTCGGGTTGAAATGCTGAGGCACCCATCTTTGAAAGTTTTAACTGCCTGATGTTCTAGCGACTCAAATGTATTGATGAGAATTCCTTTTACCTCCAGAATTCTCTGGCACAAATTAATAAAGATCTTGTGGTCCTCGGTGTCAAACTGTATCACCCTGGCTGGTGTGTCAGATGCATGCAGCAGGGGAATGCCAGGGATGACAATTGGGGTTTCCCCAACATCTTTCTTTGTCCTGTCCCAAGTGGGGATAAGTTCTGGTAAACGAAGGAACACAGCAAGGACGTTTGCTCCAGATGGAAAAAATAAATATGTAGGGATGCCAAGCTCTGCTGCAACATCCAGTGCATCAACACAGAAGACGTCAACTACTAGTGCAGCAATAGATGCCGTTTTTGACAGGGATTGAAGGTATGATTGAAGTTCCCTGTTGTTTGCTTGTATAGTATGTAACATGTTGCTAAATGGGGTTGAGGCAGATTGAGGCGGAGGTGTGAGCGGCGGGAGAAGGTTAAATGAGATTTCCGGATTGGTGGAAGAGACTTTGGAGATGAATTTTATGGTGGAGGCAGGCATGATCGGAGGGTTTATGACAGCGATTTCGACAGAGACACTGTGGTTTATAAACAACTTGGCTAGTTGTACCATTGGTATCATGTGGCTTACACCCATGGTAGGGTAGAGCACTACCTTGACCTCCTTCATTGATCAGAATAGATTTTGGAAAAGTGTTTTTGTGTAAGATGGTTGTAGAAGTGATAGAAGATATATCAGTGAGATACAGTTACAGTTTACAAGCAAGAGTTTGATCCCTTCGTTCCATTTTATAATTGACGCGGGAAGAAAGAATTGCCAAAAGGAAGTTTCGTTTTATATTTCTCCATTTTATTAGTTCCTTTCGCAGTTGATTTAGTAGCGTTGGAATACTAAATGACGAGCTACTGAGCTAGCGCGCGTCTCCATAATATTTTCATAAGATTTCTGGCTTTCAATGAAAATAAAAATTAAATTATCACCTGAGGGCTAACTTGAAAAAAAAATTAAAAATTAATAATAGGAACCACGTCCAAGGCGACAAAGAAACATACTGTGGTGGTACCTGTGAGGAGAGCAGTTTGGGTCCGATGTTCATTGGACTCAAACTCAGTTTGATGGATTTTGTAGTCGTTTAATCGGCTTTAAAATCTGTGTGCGTTGCTTTAATTTCCATGCAAATTTGCTTAAATATCCGCACACACGGACTCATCAGACGCAAATTTGAGTCCGATGGACATCGGACCCAAACTGCTCTCATCTGTGACACTTTTCTTTTTTCCCAATGTTCAGCTTTGGGAACAAAATTTTGGATTGAATTGGTAACGTAATCAGTTTTTTTTTTTTTTTTTATTATTGGGACCAATATTTAATATCCTGCGGGCGTTTTGAAATGCAAATATAAAATAAAATAAATAAGTTGAAACCAGATTCCATAATATTTTCTGAGTAGAACTTAGGGTGTTCGTGAGTTCATCAAGTTTCTTTGTGAGTTCAACTTTAAAATCTATCAGATTGGTTTTAAATAACGAATTCAAATTAACAGTTGAAATTCTTCTACCATATGAGTGATGAGTCTACATACAAAAATTTTAAATTTTTAAATTATTTTTTTATAGAGTTGGTTAAAAGTCGTCCTAAAAATAAATGCATTAAAATTAATTTATAAATCTTCTACATTTGACCACTTGATTTTATACTAAATTAATTTCAAACTTTAAAATTTTCACATGTAGACGTATGATGTATCATTCATGAGGTAGAAAAATTTCAACATTTTTGATTCGTCTTTTGAAGTTAATTCAATAGATTTTAGAGTTAAATTTACAAAGATGTTTGGTAAACGTAAAAACACCATAGATCCTACTCATATTTTGGTAAGTTTTTTACTTTTAAATGAGCCTCCCAACAATAGGACGACACATATCTTCATTTAAATTGCAAACAATAATTACTTAATGTTTATCGATTTTTTTTATGAAGGAAAAATGATTTTGTCATACAAGAATATGTTTATATTGTCTAAACTCTAAAGTATAAAATATTATGTTTATATTTATTACGGGTTCCTGTCACATAACTATGAAATATGGACTTACTTTTTTTTTTAATAATCTCATTTAATTACTTGATGATACTTTGTGAAGGAGAAAAATTATGCTTAGTTTGTGGAATTCAGATCTAGTAAAGTAACTAAAAAATTGAGTTTTACATTGGGACTGTCCGATTTGAATTCGAGATCATTCATCTGAAAGTGGGGCGCATACATTCCGAGAGACGGATTCAAATCGGATAGTCTCCATCAAAAACAAAAACAAAATTGAATTACTTTAGAAGATTCAGATCCTAGTTTGTGGGAAGAAAATTCTTTGATATGACTTGATGTTTGTTTTTCTAATAAATATAGACTTAGAGTGAGAATTTTGTTGGAAACAAATTCAATTGAGAAAATATAAAATATAATCAGAATACAACTTGATAAAAAATATTTAGTAATTTATAGAACATATTAATTTTCATAAAAAGTTAGTCGGCCGAACGGACCCAGATAATTTGAGGTTTTTTTTGGAAAAATTGTGAAAATGTCACTCCAAAACCTTCAAATTGTGAAAATGTCACTTCAAATTTTGAAATTATCAAAATGCCATTCCAAACTTCATTAATTTGTAAAAATGTCACTCTAAATAATTAATGACTAAAATATCCTCGCACATCCATCTCCGCGTCCGCCCCTCCGCCACCTCCTTCCACACCCTCTGCCGATCCGACCCTCGCCCGTCGCAAGAGGCGCAAGAAGCAGTTTTCAGATATGATTCCACTCGCCCGCCTTTATATTCATCGCAACCTCTCCTCCTCGCAAGAAAGGTATTTTAGTCATTAATTATTTGAAGTGGTATTTTTACAAATTAATTAAGTTTGGAATGACATTTTGATAATTTCAAACTTTGAAGTGACATTTTCACAATTACTCTTTTTTTTTTTGGTGGAAAAAAAAATTTTACTTAGAAAGATCAACTATTCTAGAAGGTTGTGTAGTAATAACAATTTCGGCCGTGATGCCCAAGAAATACTGGAGAGGAACATTATCTTAACATCTATAAAATTCCAAATTTGCTTAGTGCTTCTCAAGTCAAAAGTACCAGTAAGAAGCGTCAGCCGTGACGATCAACATCATGGTCATCAGTCTCATCACCCACTGGAGTGCAAATAGGGGAGCAAACGGGTCGGATATATTATCCAACTATATTCGAATTTATATTTGAAAATTAGATACAAATATTCGATATTTTAATATCTATGTAGATACGAATACATATATAATTTTAAATTTTAATTATACGAATATGAATAATAAATATATAATATATAGTTTTTTTTTTAAGTTGGCGGTTTAATCGCCAACAATATATTAATAAGAAAAATGTCTAGTTACAAGGGTTAATTACTCAAGTAATTCGCCCACAATTCCAGTACAATAAATCATTACATCAACTGCAAAAATAACCGCCAGAAGGGCGCAATACAGAGCCCCTTGACTTGCCCCTTTCTCATCCATAATGTGCCCACATATTAACTTCCCCTGTCGTATCATTAATTAGTATATCCAGCAGTTTCCGCTTATTTGAAAAGAGACGTCTGTTCCTTTCCTTCCATAACGCTCAGTCTCCTGCTGCCCAAACCGAATTTTCAATAGAATTCATTGCCACGGTTCCTATCCGGTTGTATAATATATAGTTTAATATATATTATGAAAAAAATTATGTTAATCACTATATAAAAAGCGGTTATTCGTATTTATATCCGTTTAATATATGATATGTATCTGTATCCATTTAATATCCGATTCATATATGTATTTAAAAAATAAAAATGAATACAAATATGATTTTATCACTATCTGATCTGTTTGCATCCTGAGCATAGATGACTTCTTCCAGTAAGGGTCTGTTCATTCTTTCAAGAGAGGCTTTATTTAATTAAACTTTTCTCAGGACTGTAACTAAAAAACTTAATTAGAGGAAATTAAAACTTAAAATATATAATTATTAACTTATAATTAGTGAGATTTGAACTCACAATCTCTCAAGTACAAAATAGAGTCTTAATCAGTAGACTATAAATACATATTTTGTGTTTTATGGAGGGAGCTGAACAAAACTTAAAAAAATAAAAATTAAATTAAATATTAACATACGTGATTAATTTTTTTTAAATCAGAAGATTGCTTAACATTCGTGTAGATCCGCCGCCCCTGACTTTTCTCATTATTAGGTGACCACTTTTCTGTTCCTTGGATTATTCATTGACTAGAGCCTTAATCTTTCTCTTGGAGTCTTGGTGCATCTCCTTTTTAAGCGTTTATTATAAAATATATTAAAGTGGCACTTGCTAGAAAAAAAATTGTATTACACTTTATTCTTTTGAGTTATAACATTTTTTTAGAGGGAATTTCGTGTATCTCTCTCAAAAATATTGAAATTACGTATTTCCCCTCTAAAATTCATAATATCATATTTACCTTTCTAAAGTTTGAAAACTCACAAATTTATCCAAATTATTTATTTTTCTAATCAAATTTATTTTAAATTAACAAATTACCCATTTTACCCTTTTTCATCTTTTCTTTTAAGGATGGAAAAGATAGAAAAGGGTAAAATAGGCAATTTATACATTTAAACTATGTTTTATTAGAAAAATCAATAAATCAGGTAAATTTGTGAGTTTTTTAACTTTAGAAGGGTAAATATGATGTTATAAATTTTAGAGGGAGAAATACGTAATTTCAAGGTTTTTGAGGGGATACATGAAATTTCCCCTTTTTTTATATTTCCATGACTTATTTCAAAAGTTATTTTTTTTTAATTGGAGATATAATAATCATTTATTATATGTACATACTCTTTAATTTTTGTTTGTTCAGATCACAATATATTCATAGTAGAACTAACCTAGTTCTTAAGTTCACTAAGTTTTTTTGTGAACTTAATTCTAAAACCTATCAGATTGACTTCAAATAATGAATCCAAATCGTTGAAATTCTTATACCTTACGATTGATGCATCTACATGCAAAAAATTTAAACTTTTTAATTAATTGTGTATGGAATCAAGTGGTCAAAATTGTTCAAAAAATAAATGCATTAAAATTAATTTAAAAACCACCCACTTTTGGCCGCTTGATTTAATACTAAATTAATTCGAAAGTTTAAAATTTTTACATATAGATCCATAAGGGCTTCAACAATTCGAATTTGTTATTTGAAGTCAATCCGATAAATTTTAGAATTAAGTTCTCAAAAGAGACTTTGTGAACTTAAGAACACCCTAGTTATACTCATATATTATGTGCAAGCACATTTTACTTAAATAATCATGCTCAACGGTTTGAATCAACGATTTGAACTTTGAAAATATAGAAAATGAGAAAGATAACTTTGTCATAACTCAATAGTAGTGTAATCGGATCCCTCCTCTTCGTAATTCTTTAATATATGCATGTGTAAGTACTATTTGTACGAGTTTCGAGTCATATAGATTTTATGGACAAATCAGAACTTCCCTAAATTTCTGGATGCATTTAATGTTGCATTGAAGTTATTAAGCTTTCCCGGCCTACGATATTATTTATTTATTTTTATTTTTTTGAGAAACAGGCCTACGATATTATTGCCGCCATGTCCTGTTAATTAGCTTTATCCAGATAAATCACAATTAAATTGTTTCTTTGATGCTAACCCCGAAATAATATGCAAAAACATTAATTCCATTGAATTCTAGACTCGCACGAAGGTGCTTCCCTTCCCCTATTTTTTAAAACACGTATTAGGCTGTAATGTTGTCTATATTTTGCTTGTTTTGTACTACTGGTATGTACCAGTTTGACTTTATCTGTTTCTTACTTTAGATGTTTGGAGTTGGTAACAGTGTGACTCATGGTTTGTAATAAATTGGTGGAAAAATCCCACTTAATTTTTTTTTTGAAAAAAAAAGAAAAGATGAGCTCATTTACCTGATTCATTAATATATAGGTCCATTGTCTATAAAGTTAAAAGAGAGGGTTTATTGATGTGCATAGGGTTTTTTTTTTTTTTTTTGTGACATTCGGTATGTATCCAGCATTAATATCACGCAGAGTATTATTGAACACCATATCCGAGGAAAGGAACAAAATCTATCAGAAAAAAATTTGATGAAGTTCATCCTTTTAATGTACAGAAATATAACCATGTTCAGCAGTAAAATTTTAAGATGTCGTATACAGAAAAGATGTCATATTTTCTGGAGAGCAAAAACAGAGTAGAGCACGCATAGCAGCTAAATATTTACTTAATTATTTGCTTCCCTAAAACATAATAAGAAAGGTTTGTTAAATAAATTCAAACAACCACATCAAGCGTACTGATCATACTCCGAGGTCAAACCTAACTAAATTGGATCTCAAATTCTCAATCAACATTCACCTTCAAACGACAAGAAATCTTCCAGCAGAAATTTCCGAAAATGCAAATTTGAAAACTAATTCATACTTGCCAATTCATTCAAAATTCAACACTGACAACACAATTCAGTATGAAAACTAGATAGTTTATACTAGCACAAGGCCTTGAGAACTTTATAGTTCCAAATTTCCTAAGAACTCCAAGAAAGCTGCTTCTGATGAGCCACCTTCTCTCAATGCCTCTAAACCATTAATTCTATGAGCACTCACATTGTCTCTTAGCTCTTTAGCTGCTTCTGATTCCATCAGCCATTTAACTTTCTCAGCCAATTCATCTCTTGAAACCAACCCTTCATCACAACCTTTGAGCTCAACTGCAATTTTCATTTCCTCAATCAAAAAGACCCTATTCATCTTCTGCTCTGCAAACAGTGGCCAACAGATAATTGGTACCGCATTAATTATCGCCTCCAGTACTGAACTCCAACCGCAGTGACTTACAAATCCCCCAACTGACTCATGTGTCAAAATTTCAACTTGTGGGGCCCACGACTTAACCACGACGCCCTGTTCCTTTGTCCTTTCCAAGAACCCTTCTGGCAATAATGCATCCAAGTCTGGCTCAATCATAGGATCATCTGGCTTTATTGGATTGTTACTTGGCGGATTGCGCACAACCCATATAAACTTGTGACCACTCTTCTCAATCCCCAAAGCTATTTCACACAATTGCTCCATAGAGAAACTACCGGCACTCCCGAAGGAAAGAAAGACGACGCTCTGCTTTGTCTGGGCATCCAACCATCTCAGACACGAATGGTTAACTATCTCATTGTCATCAGCAGCAGCAGTGACCAATGGCCCGACACAATAAATAGGAGGTGTAGGTCGGGTTGAGAGGCACAACCCATCTTTTATAGTTTTCACTGCCGGATGTTCTAGTGACTCAAAGGTGTTGATGAGAATTCCTTTTGCCTCCGGCCGTCGCCTTAATGCATTAATGACGAGCTTGTGGTCCTCGGTGTCAAACTCTTGCATCATGGATGGTATGTCAGATACATGCAGTAGGGGAATACCAGGAATGACAATTGCGGTTTCCCCAACATTTTTCTTTCTCCTGTCCCAAGTTGGGATAAGTTCTGGTAAGCGAAGGAACACAGCAAGGGCGTTTGCTCCAGATGAATAGAATATATATGTTGGGATGCCGAGCTCAGCCGCAACATCCAGTGCATCAACACAGAATACGTCAACAACCAGTGCAGCAATAGATGCGGTTTTTGACAGGGATTGAAGGTATGATTGAAGTTCCATGTTGTTTGCTCGGAAAGTATGAAACATGTTGCTTAACCGAGTAGGGGCAGGTTGAGAGGGAAGTGAGAGTGGCGGGAGAAGGTTAAATGAGATTTCTGGATTGGTAGAAGAGAATTTGGAGATGAATTTTGTGGTGGAGGCAGGCATGATCGGAGGGTTTATTACAGCGAATTCGACGGAGACGCCGTGGTTTATAAACAACTTGGCTAGCTGTACCATTGGTATCATGTGGCTGACAAGTATGGAAGGATAGAACACTACCTTGACCTCCTTATTCATTGATCGCGAACAGAATAAATCTTTGAAAAATTGTTTTTGTAAGATGGTTGTAGAAGTGATTGAAGATCCTGTATAGTGAGATATAGTTACAATTTACAAGCAAGATTGATCCATTCGTTCCATTTTATAACTTGTAGAAGTGATTGACGGTCATGGATCTCTTTGAATTTAAAAGTGGGTCCAAAAAATTATCGGATTGACTTCGAAATACGAATTGAAATTCATGTATATCTGGATTTCAACAATTTGAATTCGTAGTTCGAAATCAACCTAGTTTTGCTCGTAATACAATATGATTGAGGTAATTAATTGGAGTTGTAGTAAATGAAAGGGAGGAGGGGATGAGAGAGGAAAAATGAGTCCCATAAAGATATTTTGTCAATAAATTTATTTGAATCAAAATTAAATAAAGTTCATAAAAATTGGTTATAATAAATAAAAAATTATTCTGAAAAAAAATAAAATTGTAAAACTTAATTACTTATGTTTATGGATATTTTTTTATGAAGAAAAAAATATTTATTAACATAAGAATATATTTACTAGTTTACATTGTCTAAAGTATGAAGTATTATGTTTATATTTGTTATGGGTTCTTGTCACATAACTATGAAATATATATTTACCTTTTTATCTCATTTAGAAATTATACTTAGTTTCTGGGAATTTGTTTTTATATGACTTGATATTTTTCTGTTGGCATTTTGACTTGCAATAATAATATGTTGGAAAATTAATTCAATTGAGGGAATGAATAAATTGTATTCCGATTTCCGAACACAACTTGAAAAAAATATCCAATAAATGCTAAAATTCCCTAATTACCATAAAATTTGGGGAATTGAGATCCAGTGAAGTAACTCAATTTTTGGGTTTTAAATTGGGACCGTCCGATTTGAATCTGAGACAATCCATTCAGATCTGAAGTGTACGCATTCTGAGAACAAAATTGAATCCGGAAACAATTTTGAGCGACAGATTCTAATTGAACCGTCTTAATCCAAAAACCAAAGATTGAGTTACTTTAGAGGATCCGGACTCAAAATTTTAGTCGGCCGAAGGGGCCCAGAAGATTTGACTTAGAAAAAATCAAAATTTCGGGTAGCAACAAATACGGCTGTGAGGCCCAAGAAATACTCTCTCTCAAGAGTCAATACACTTACCCATAAGAGACCGGGATTTTTATTAATCGAAATAAAATTAAATAAATATCGAAAAGAGTATACAATCAGAGAAATGTCGAAAAACCATAAGGACGCAGACAGTTACCACGTCCCTACAGACGGAAAATATTAAAACGTCCCTGCTAATTAAATTCCAACCCCGTCAACTAACTCGCCGTAAAAAAATAATAATAATAAAATAAAATAAAATGAGGGACGTTTGTGGCATCTCCGTCCGTGAGCCAAACAAATCAAGTCAAAAAACGTCGGAAGAAAAAAAAACAAAAAAAAGAAGTTGCGTCCCTGAGGGACGTTTGTGGCATCTCCGTCCGTGAGCCAAACAAAACCAGTCAAAAAAAAGTCGGAAGAAAAGGAAGAACAAAAAAAGTCGGAAGAAAAAAAAAAATTTCGCCCCACCAGGGACGCGTTTGCCCTCAACGTCCCTCAGGGACGCTTTTTCCCTCACCGTCCTTTAGGGACCCATTATAATCCAATTCTGCTCCGCTGAAGCGTGCTGAAGACTCCTCTGAAGCGTTGAAGACCGACCCAGACCCCAGCGCACACGCTCACCGCGGAAAGTCGCAGGCCCCAGGGACGGTGGTGATTACTCCGTCCTTACTACAAATTTCGCAGATCCCCTCTTTGCTGTCGGCCATTGCCCTCCCTCCTCTGCAGGTAATTTTTTTTTTTTTTAAAACTGAAATAAATTAAAAAAAATTAATTGTAATTGTGTAAAAAAATTAAAAACTGAAATAAATTAGTTTGTTAATTGTGTTTTAGTAAAATTCATAAATTAGTGGTTAGGGTTTAGAAAATTAGTGTTTATATCTAAATTTATTAATTTGCTAGATGTGTTTTAGAAAATTGATCAATTAGGATTAGGATTTAATAATTGGTTATTTTTAGACTTATTTGATATGGTATAATAAATTTTGTAGGGTATCGAATAATCATAGCATTATTTACATTATTGCTAAATCAACATTCTTAGTTAAATTATTTCAAATTATTGGTAACATAAATAATTTAGTTAAGCAATTTATTAATTTAGGATCTATTATGAATTTGAATTGATTATGTTTTATTTTATTAGTTTCAAAGAATTGATCATTTATTTATTCATATAAAATAAACCTTGTTAGTTAATTTTATTAGTTTGTAAGAATTAATAATTATTTGATTTAGTAATTTATTTAATCATGTGAGTGTTCCGTAAATTCAGATTGTTAGTAATTATAGAGTTATATATAATTATTTTAAAATGTTATTCATGCAGAATGTCAAGCAGTCGTGGTCCGTGTGGCCCTACAGATGCTGCAGCTGCAAATAATGAGGATTTTTTTTATCTGTCATTGTCAGCAAATAATTTTAGTGATTTATTATGGATGCCGCACGACCAACATAAGGTCTCACGGATAAATGATGATGTAAGTTACGGAATCAATCATATAATATTTATTTTTATAAAATGATATAAGTGTTTAAATTAGAGTATTTTATTTTAATCAATTTGTATAACATTAACAGGACTACAGAGATAAAGGGGTGCATGTTCGACACCTCTTGGAAAGGGATTGCGTACCACGAGCGTTGCGAACCATTCTTGGTAAGACTCGGCTTGTATCAGGTGTCTCGAATGGATAACATAAATATCGACCCTTCACTTCTCGCTAGTCTCGTGGAGCGATGGAGACCAGAGACTCACAGCTTTCATCTTCCCGTGGGAGAGATGACGATTACTCTTCAGGATGTATCTTGTCTCTGGGCGTTGCCGATCATGGGGTCACCGGTAACGGGCCCTTCTGACGGTAATTGGCGTAACTTAATAGATGAACTTCTTGGAGCTGGGACCGCAAGTGCAGTGCTTAAAAAAAAGAAGAGATCTGGGCCTAATGACTCTCAAGAGGTTTACATTACTTCTGTGTATGCCATAAATTTGAAGTCATTGCGTGATCGGTTTGCTGTGATGCCAAACACACAGCCTAGTGAGCCTACAGATGAGCAGGTACGCCAGTACACTAGGGCTTATGTACTTGAATTGTTCGGGACTATGTTTTTTACTGATTTGTCGGGAGATTCGGTTCCGGCAATGTATTTACAATTTTTACAAGATCTTGATGCACCGAATCAATACAACTGGGGTGGGGCTGTTCTAGTGTATCTCTATAGATGTCTTTGTGTTGCGGCACAGCGTGGATCAAAGACTATGGCGGGGCCGACTGTGCTTCTACAGCATTGGTGCTGGTCTCGTTTACCGATTGGCCGTCCTCGTGCCTTGAATGATTGGACTCTAAAGTGGCGTGACCCGGATGCACAACGTTGTCCTGTATTCGGAGAAAAATGGTGTTATCTCCATGATTACCATGTAGGTCACAATCGGAGTGGTGTTAGTTATTTTTGCAACGAAATACAGAAGCTAGAGGATTACATGGTAATTTGGAAACCTTACAGAGGGATGTTAGCTGAGGACCCGAATGCGCTTCCGTTGCGAGTATATGAAGAAAGCGGCGTATGGCTAGCCCGTGTGCCACTTGTACACTTCTGGATAATTGAGCATCATTATCCAGATCGTGTGATGAGACAGTTCAGATTTTCACAGGTCATCCCACCACCACTCCCTCTTGCGGAGGATGAGGTGCGCCGATTACATAAAATTATCCACAGTGCCATGTCAGGACGATCAAGTTGGTATACAGTGCACCAAAATTATGTTGATCAAGCATCTAATCCAGCGGACTACTTGGTTGTTCCGACCGGATATTGGAGCGATATTGAGATATTGCCATATCGACGTTGGTTCCAGGATCACTGCATGTTCAATATCTTCCTGGGAAAACAGTGCATAGAGGGTCTTGATAACCCCATTCCAGAATACAGAGATGAGATTGGAGAAGTAGGGTACATCCCTAGTGCCCTGAAATTCACGCGTGATGTAAGTTTTATTTAATTAAAAATTTCTTATCTATTGATATTATTATTTCATGTAGGTGATCACATCTTTTTTATTTTGTAGGCATTACGAGGGATCAAGATAGTCGAGGCGGCTATGCAACTGGCCAAAACGAGGACTTACAGAAAAATAGGAAAAAAATTTCTCAAAGCAAGCTGTGGCCTTCTCAGGGACAATGGTATGGATGCTAAATTACATAGCATGTTTAGGGCGGCTAATCTTCCAGACAACATTGATGAGCTCTCAGATGGTGACATTCCGGATGATCGAGATCCCATCCCCGAGTTTCCTCGAGATGAAAATCCCAACTATCATGAGAGATGGATTGAAACAAATGAAGGGTTAAATGAATGTATCAGAGGATTCGCATCTGGACCTAGTCAGGTTAATCTGGTAAGTATAATAAAATTAAAATACTTTAACTTGTTATAAAAAAATATTTATCAAGATGGTGAAATATTTATTGTAGGGAGCGGAGAATCAAGGCACGGCCACACAGGACGAGACAGGACCTAGCCAGGTCTATCAGGTAACTCCTTTAGCTTATTATTAAAAAATGAAATAATTGTCGAGTTCATTTATTACAATACTGAAATGCAGAGATGTTGGGAAACACAGGACCCATCCCATCTTTCATTATCAGCGACCCATCGCTGCTATCCGCGCAACACAACGCAGGAACTAGTCAATTTTATGAGGTAACATTTTTCACATTTGTAAGAAATTTCAAATAAGTTCTTATTATATTGATTACAATACTAAAATATTCACTGCAGGGTTCAAATGATTTTGTGAATTGGGATGATACATTCCGTACACCGACGATGGCAGCGGTTGAGAGTCAGACGATGGCAACGTTTGAGAGCCAGACTTACCATGAGGTACCTGCCCAGGAGGCACAATACATGAGTCACACAGGACCTAGTCAGGTCTATCAAGTGAGAATTTAAAAACTTCAATTTTTAAGACAATTCGCATCGTCGATTATGCTTACTAAATATTACAATGGTTGTTGTAGGGTATCGATGAGCATATCAGGTTACCTTCACCAGTTGTTACTGGTACACATGACAACGTAGCACCCAGTCTGGTCATGACGCCACGTACACAAGTAGTGGAGAACTTTTTTGGCCCATCGTATAACAATGTCTACGTCAGGCGTAAGAAAGCGGACAACGAAGAAGTAAGAGAGCACAGATACCCAGCAAGAGAGCGCAGGCAACCGGACAAGTTCACTTTTACTTAGGTGTTTTTTTCAAGTGTTACTGAATGTTCTCGTTATTTAGTTTATGTCTTTCTGATCAGAACTACGTATGCAGACTTGTTTGTTTTGGACTTGTTATTTAGTTTATGTGTTGATGTATTTGTTTTGCTAAGAATTTGTGTGTTTGTCTACGTATCTATGTATTGGCCATCTTAAATTTCCAACAAAAAAATAAATATAGTATCCAACTGAAAAAAATAAACATGCATATAGAAATACATGAGTGTAATATCATAGTCTAATATCATAGGAATACATGAGTCTAATATCATAGGAATACAAAAGTAGAACTGGAAAAAAATAAACATGCATATAGGAATACATGAGTCTAATATCATAGTCTCCGACTGTAACTAGAAGAAGGTCCTGAAAAAAAAAGATAACATAGTAGAATGTTAGACGTAGAATAAAAACAATTAAAAAAAAACAAGAACAATTTAAAAAAATTTCAAAATTTAGAAGATCAACAAACCTGCTGCATGCATGTCAGACGTAGAATGTCTCACTTGTTGTCTCGTTGTACTACTACCTGTCAGATGTCTGTCGGATGTGGAACGTCTAGCCTGGTGTCCCACCCTTCTTCCTTGCATTTCGTCCATCGTCATTACTATACGGTTGTGCTTTCTCCTACCCTTTTTTATTCTATTCTTGTCTGGATTAATTTTTGTGCCTTGAATGAGCGGCCATTCACATTGGTTGCCAAAGAAGTGAAATGCACCACTCCAAGTTTCGGCTAGTGTTTGAGTGGAATACAACTGATTGACGAATCTATTGTGGTCATAACGTCGTTCCTGACACACGGCAAGTACATGAGCGCACAGAATACCTGTAAGCTGAGGTTTAAGACATCCACATTGTGCCGAGTTTTCGTCACTTATGATAACCTTATAACTGAAGGTTTCTATTTTATAACTTGCATTTCCGTCTGGCTGCATGTATACGACTCTCTCATCATGAACCTTTACCTCGTGTTCACCGTGCAGCCCGAGTGGCATGGACTGCATTGGCATGCATTTGGTGATCCTTTTTCTTAGTAAATTCTCAACTCGCGCTGACCAAGGCTGCTCATCGGCTATGCGAGCCAGTGCTTTCCGTCGCCTCTCCGTAAACCACTTTGCACATTTCCAAAATGTAGTATCCACGAGTGCACGAACTGGCAGTCTTCGGGGATCTTTGAATACCGCGTTCAATGATTCAGAACCATTAGTAGTCATTACTCCCCAACGATATCCGCCATCCAAGTATTGATACACCTTCCATGGTCTAGGTATCTCGTTATGATCATCATGTTTGTATTTACCGACAGTCTTTAAGTATTGAACTGCATTCGGGCTTCTCTTTCGCAGTAGTTCAAAGAACTCCTGAAATTTCCGCGGCTTCTTTTTCTTCACAAGTACTTTAAATAGTTCACAAAATTTTTTACTGTGTACCTTTTTCATCAAATTCTCGGCGACGTGCTGTGAACACAATCTGTGAACGCACTGGTTGCCTTCCTCGTACCAACCACCATATGGATCTTTGAATACTTTTTTTATCCCCATGTGCCGGTCGGAAATGACGCACATGAACTTATTGCCGATTACCTCAGTACGCAACCACCTCATGAACCATCCCCATGTGGGAAAACTCTCTTCCTCAACTAATGCATAAGCGATGGGAAGCAACTGGTTCTCAACATCGTAACCGCACGCCATCAACAATCTTCCTTGATACCTGCCAGACAGGAAGCATGCATCAATACTAATGACTGGCCTGAGATGAGGCACTGCAGCAATGCACGGACCGTAAGCCCATACGGCTGCCTTAAATAATCTTTCTCTTGGATCATCCGTGGGTACGTGCGCAACTCCATATTTTGTCCCGGGGTTTGATATTTTAATTGCTTCCAAAATTGGGGTGAGTAGGTTGTAAGAGGCTTCCCAACTGCCGAATATTTGAGCGAGTGCCAGCTCTCGGCCACGCCACAACTTGTTATATTTGGGAATAATTCCATTATATTTCTTGACGGACTAGCCCTTTAATGGTTTTAATGTTCAAGGTAACATCTTCCCTAATATCTTCTTTTATAACCTTGGCAACCAAAGCTGCAGTCATTTGTGCATGATCAGTACGATTAGCTGAGGCAAAGCAGGTATGTGGTCCTCTAACTGTTCTAATTTCCCACTTGGATGAAAATAACCCAGACTTGGCATACAAACGCCACTCACACCTTTTGTCTTTGCAGCCGAATACCAAGGTTGTCCTATTGCTCTGCGTGGTTGTTATTTGAATATTCTCGCGGATGTGGTAATCACCTACTGCAAATTTTATAGCATCTTTTCAAGAGTACTCTTTACCTACACCAAGTGGATCATGAACATGTTGGGCCGTACCGAAGAAGTCGACATTTGCCTCTCGGAATGCAGAGATGTCATTGAAGCTTGCCACGGGGTGCCTCACACCACTGTCGGATATGGGATAAGATTCGGTCTGGACAGGTGGTGTATTCGGCGGGATATCCCCTTCGAAATCATCTTCATTATTCCAGTCGTCGTCGTTCTCACAGGAGTCAGCGTCATCTTCGTCATCACTTTGCGGCACATCATCAATATTATCACCAGGATCGCGTACCTCCGGTGGATCAACCCAGGGATTGTACTCATTATTGCGTTCATGATAAGAACCACCGACCTCCGACGGATCAGTCCATGGACTGTACTGATTATTGTATTCTGTTTGAACAGTTTGTGACAAATTGTTCATATCGGGATAAGGATCCGGATAAAGGTCTCGCCTCGGTGTTTGTTGTGTTGGATGGGGTTGGAAGTGACTGGGACCCGCATAATTATCACTATATTGGGTTTGCTGAGGTTCTGGTTGTGTCAGATGGAGATAAAGGTCTCGTCTCGGTGTTTGTTGTGTCTGATAGGGTTCAAAATGGCTGGGACCCGCATAGTTAGCACCATATTGGGTCTGTCGAGGTTCTCGTTGTGTTTCCGGTATCAATTCAATATATAAATCAACAAAAGAATACTGAGTCTTAGCAAGCATACTTTGGTTATAAATACCTCTCCAAGTCTGATCGCACACGATTTCTATGCTCTCATAATAACGTTCGATTGTTGTACCAACATTAACCCGTGCATGTGCTTTCAGGTTATACTCACTTTCGGAATATCCAAGTTGTCGATAAATATCACCTTTCACATCATACCAAGATTGTTCACCAGTTACGCTCAATGCGAATTGAGAGCTAGTACTATACCGTACTCCACTTTTACCGTATTGTATTTCACCGCCAAAATGAATCCTCAATATTAACATGATTAATTTCTTTAATCAATAGCCTACAAAAAAAATTAATAAATCACATATAATTTATTGTTCCAAAAAATTAGATTTATTAGTCTAGAGAATATATATTATGTCAAATAATAAATATAAGAAATCTTAACAAGTAGATAATTTTCAGAAGATATATGTAATTATTCCAATTTTTATCAAATGAATTAATAGAAAAATATTTAATATACTTGCTAATCACAAATTACATACCTTAGTTTCAGGATTTTATGATTTTCTTTTTTACTGAAGAATACGTCTTGGATCTCCTCTGGATGCTTTAAAGGAAAATAAAAATTAACAAAGTTTCAGACAGACAGCCAGAGATTTTAGTTCGTTCCAGAGCCGAACCTATCAATTTATACAATTCACTTGCTTGAAACACTGCGCGGGAGCAAGAAGCTTGATCGACTTCGACTTGCAAACACACATAAGATGGTTTTAGGATTATAGAATCTTTTTGTATCAGATAGAAAGAGTTTTTGCACAAAATTGATTTCTAAGTAATTATTCCATTACCTAGGCAAGAATAAGTTGACTACAGATCTTACAATTCATAAATCCAAGTAGTCGAAGTTAAGCAAGAAGGGCCAGATGCCAGATGCCGGTATTCTTTTTTTATTTAAGCTGTATGTTATTTGGGTTTTGAGCTGGAATGATTCAGGGACGCATATTTCTAACACGTCCCTCAAGGACGTTGGTATCAAACCCGTCCCTTTTTTTTTCCGGATTTTTTTTTCCCTGATTTTTTTTTCTTTTTTTTTTCCGAGGGCTCCCCCACGGACGTGGATGTCCAATCCGTCCCTCAAGGACGTTGGTATCAAACCCGTCCCTCCTTTTTTTTTTTCTTTTTTTTTCTCATTTTTTTTTCCGGATTTTTTTTTTCCGAGGGCTCCCCCACGGACGTGGATCTCCAATCCGTCCCTCAAGGACGTTGGTATCAAACCCGTCCCTCCTCTTTTTTTTCATTTTTTTTCCGGATTTTTTTTTTTTCCGAGGGCTCCCCCACGGACGTGGATCTCCAATCCGTCCCTGAAGGACGTTGAAATCAAACCCGTCCCTTATTTATTTTTTTTTCATTTTTTCTTTCCAGATTAGCAAGAGATTATGGATTAAGAATATCATTAGGAGGGACGTTGTTTTGGTCTCCGTCCCAGGGACGTGGATTATCGCTACGTCCTTATGGGTTTTGGAAAAAAAATGGATCCTATCCTCCTTTTCGATATTTATTTAATTTTATTTCGATTAATAAAAATCCCGGCATAAGAGACGTCAGCCGTGACGACCAACATCGGAAATAAGAGAGCAGTTTGGGTCGATGGGTTTCATAACCATTCGATCCGCTTTAAGATCCGTAAGAACAGAAATTAAAGCAAATGTGCACAGATATTAAAGCGATACGCATGATTGGACGGTTATGGAATCCATCGAACTCAAACAGTTTGAGTCTCATAGTCATCGGATCCAAACTACTCTCCAGAAATAAAGATGCTGCGATTTCAAACCCAACCCCTTATGTTTGGAATTAGAATCACAGATATCCAACGATCTTTTGAAATTGCAACAAATTTGTTTCCACCAACAACACCTGATCAAAAATCCATATCAACCCAGCTATTAGAACCGAATAAGAAATTCAATGGGAGATTAATTTTTGAATGATTGTTTGATCACTTATGTTGAGAATGAGTTGTTTGATGAGGTAGATGATGAACGAATTATGCAATGATTTCAAAATATGAAGAACTGTAGAATAATGATTCCTTAATTGACTCAATTTTGTAGCATTAGCATATTTCTTGTATTTTGATATGTAAAATTATATTTGTTATAAATTTTTGGCTCAGTTGAAAACTTTAATATATTTTTTGCATTAATATATTTCTTACTATTTTTTTGAATTGTGTCTTGAATCCAAACCCAAATCCGTACTTGTTAATTTATTCGAATTCAAATCCGATTTTTGCCTGCTCCTAGATCAAATCCTAGCCTCCCAACTGGTTAGAGGTACTAGTGATAAATTCAGACCGTATTTTTTTTAACTTGACATGCATGAATCTCAAATCAGACCTATAGTTTCAAGAATTCGGATTCTCAGGTACAGTAAAAGGAAATCTTTTAGAATTAGTGAATCTATACCATTCTTTTAACTCTACACCAATATCAAAGCAAAAATAGTACTGGCCCCTACGCCATTCCCAAATTGGAATTGGAATTGTTATTTATTTAATTTGAACACCTTACACATACCTGAGAGGAGATGCATTCATGGTTTTTAATAAACACTTAATTAAGGGTTTGGCCCGGCTGAAATTAATCTGGGTCGTCCGTTTTTTGAAATTGCACCTCCAATACCGGAGGAGACACGAACTCGAGTCCATATCTTCTGCATTAACTCAAAAGATAATCTTGTGAGTTCCATACATCTCGACCGTCTAATCAAGATCGGAGCCAATCCAACCCATGTCTACAACGCACATAGCCCTTTAATATTAGTGCGGGTCTCAATCAGATGGTCAAGATCTATTAACGAACGTTCGTTAATGCAGAGGATACGAATTCCACAGATTCCCACCCGAATGAGAAGGTCATAAGAGTGCAAAGCATGAAACTTTTTTTTTTAGATGAAAGCCCATCGGGCCAAGCATGAAAGTAGCTCGAGCTGGACTTCACTCTTTATGTGGCTACTTTTCTGTTTCTTGGATCATTTATTAACGGCCTGGATCTTTCTTTTGGTGCTTCTCCTCTTTTATCGTTTATTATAAAATGGCACTTATAAGAAAATAATATTGTATCACACCTTATTCCCTTGAGTTTACAATTTTTTTTTTTATATTTCCGTGACTTATTTCAAAAGTTCTTTCCTTTGTTATTTCAAATTAAATTAAAGATCATTGTTCAAATGCACCATTTTTTTGATACTCCAATATGCTCCAATATACTCCACATCGTTTATTTTTGTTTTCAATGTCCGAACAGTCGATTTGAACCGCTCAAAATGATCTTCATAATAAAATATACTTGGAGGCCAAATTTTATATGTTTTTAAAAATATTTACTATTTTTTTATAGGTACAAAATCATTGTTTAAGAAGATTCTTGACCATCCGATAAAGTGATATTGTACCTATGATAAAAATAGTAAAAAATTTCTAAAAAATATGAAATTTGGTTTCCAAACATATTTTATTATGAAGAACATATTTAGCGGTTCATATTAACTGTACAGACTTTCAAAACAGAAATAAACAATTTGGAGTATATTGGAGCATACAAAAAAATGATGCATTTGAACCCTCCTCTTAAATTAAATTGTACATTCTTTTACATGTTTGCCAATTGGGTACTTGAGACTGGCAGGAAGATGCTTCCTTCCCACTCTCTTTCTTAATTAAGTTGAGCTCCTTTGTTTACATTTCAAAAGTTCTTTTCCACGGTTTTATTGATATGCATCAAAATGTCAAAACTAAAGACTAAGCGAAGTCAAAGCAAAATCGTCATCCGGCACCATATGATGCACACTATATCCGAAAAGAAACAATCAGTTAGAAAAAAAGGAAAATTAGGCGATGTTCTGTTCATCCTTTTAATGGACAGAGATATATCACCATGTTCAACAGTAAAATTTTAAGAAGTCAGAGGTCTAATTTCCTGGAGAACAAGAACATAGGAGATAATGCATGACGGAGAGAAAGAGAAGGGTAAAATGGGCAACTTATACATTTAAACTAAGTTTTATTAGAAAAATCAATAAATACGATAAATTTGTGAGTTTTAAACTTTAAAAGGGTAAAGATGATATTATGAATTTCAGAGGAGTATACATAATTTCAAGATTTTTGAGGTGATACATGAAATTCCCCATTTTTTTATATATTTCCATGACTTATTTCAAAAGTTGTTTTCTTTTTTAATTGGAGATATAATAATCATTTATTATTATATGTACATATTCTTTAATTTTTGTTTGTTGAGATCACAATATATTCAGAGTAGAACTAGGGTGTTCTTAAGTTGACTAAACTTCTTTATGAACTTAATTCTAAAACCTATCGGATTGACTTTAAATGACGAATTCAAACCGTTGAAACCATTATGTCTTACGAGTGATGTGTCTACATGCAAAAAATTTAAAATTTAAAATTAATTATATATAGAGTCAAATGGTGCATTAGTATTAATTTATAATTTTTTTAATTTTGACTGCTTGACTTAATACTAAATTAATTTGAAAGTTTAAAATTTTTGCATATAAATTCATCACCCATAAGGTAGAAGGGCTTTAACGGTTCAAATTCGTCATTCAAAATCAATCCGATAAATTTAGAGTTATTCAAAAGAGGCTCACTGAACTTAAGAACACCCTACTTAATTATTTGCTACCCTAAAATACAATAAGAAAGGGTTGTGAAATAAATTCAAACAACCACATCAAGCATACTCATCATACTCCGACGTCAAACCTACCTAAATTGGTCTCAATCAACATTCACCTTCAAACGACAAGAAATCTTCCAGCAGAAATTTCCGAAAATGCAAATTTGAAAACTAATTCATACTTGCCAAGTCATTCAAAATTCAACACTGACAACACAATTCAGCATGAAAACTAGATAGTTTATACTAGCACAAGGCCTTGAGATCTTTGCAGTTCCAAATTTCCTAAGAACTCCAAGAAAGCTGCTTCTGATGAGCCACCTTCTCTCAATGCCTCTAAACCATTAATTCTATGAGCGCTCACGTTGTCTCTTAGCTCTTTACCTCCATCCGATTCCATCAGCCATTTAACTTTCTCAGCCAATTCATCCCTTGAAACCAACCCTTCATCACAACCTTTGAGCTCAACTGCAATTTTCATTTCCTCAATCAAAAAGACCCTATTCATCTTCTGCTCTGCAAACAGTGGCCAACAGATAATTGGGACAGCGTTGGTTATCGCTTCGAGTATTGAGCTCCAACCGCAATGACTCACGAATCCCCCGACTGATTCATGGTGCAAAATCTCAACTTGTGGGGCCCATGACTTAACCACAACACCCTGTTCCTTTGTCCTTTCCAAGAACCCTTCTGGCAATAATGCATCCAAGTCTGGTTCAATCATAGGATCAAATGGCTTTATTGGATCGTTGCTTGGCGGATTGCGCACAACCCATATAAACTTGTGACCACTCTTCTCAATCCCCAAAGCTATTTCACACAATTGCTCCACAGAAAAACTGCCGGAACTCCCGAAGGAAAGAAAGATGACGCTCTGCTTTGGCTGGGCATCCAACCATCTCAGACACGAATGGTTAACTATCCCATTGTCATCAGCAGCAGTGACCAATGGCCCAACACAATAGATAGGAGGTGTAGGTCGGGGTGAGATGCACAACCCATCTTTTATTGTTTTCACCGCCTGATGTTCTAGTGACTCAAAGGTGTTGATGAGAATTCCTTTTGCCTCCAGCCTCCACCTTAACACATTAACGAAGAGCTTGTGGTCCTCAGTGTCAAACTCTTGAATTATGGATGGTATGTCAGATACATGCAGTAGGGGAATTCCAGGGATGACAATTGGGGTTTCCCCAACATCTTTCTTTCTGCTGTCCCAAGTTGGGATAAGTTCTGGTAAGCGAAGGAACACAGCAAGGGCGTTTGCCCCAGATGAATAGAATATATATGTTGGGATGCCAAGCTGAGCCGCAACATCCAGTGCATCAACACAGAATGGGTCAACAACCAGTGCAGCAACAGATGCGGTTTTTGACAGGGATTGAAGGTATGATTGAAGTTCCATGTTGTTTGCTCGGAAAGTATGAAACATGTTGCTAAACGGAGTAGGGGCAGGTTGAGAGGGAAGTGAGAGCGGCGGGAGAAGGTTAAATGAGATTTCTGGATTGGTAGAAGAGAATTTGGAGATGAATTTTGTGGTGGAGGCAGGCATGATCGGAGGGTTTATTACAGCGAATTCGACGGAGACGCCGTGGTTTATAAACAACTTGGCTAGCTGTACCATTGGTATCATGTGGCTGACAAGTATGGAAGGATAGAACACTACCTTGACCTCCTTATTCATTGATCGCAAACAGAATAAATCTTGAAAAAGTGTTTTTGTAAGATGGTTGTAGAAGTGATTGAAGATCCTGTACAGTGAGATATAGTTACAATTTACAAGCAAGTTTGATCCATTCGTTCCATTTTATAACTTGTAGAAGTGATTGACGGTCATGGATATCTTTGAATTTAAAAGTGGGTGAAAAGATTATCAGATTGACTTCGAACTACGAATCCAAAACGTTGAAATCCATGTACTTCGTGAGTGATGTATATACATGCAAAAATTTTAAAGTTTGAAATTTATTTAGTACATGATCAAGCAGTCAAAAAATTGATGAAAAATGAATACATAAAACAACTTAAAAATAAGCTTATAAAATGTTTATTGTTTTGACCGCTTGATTATGTGCTAAGAGCATCTCCATTCCAACAAATGTTTAGCAATTAAAATTAGCTATGTCATCAAATTTAATAATTAAATGGATCATATTTTTTTTATCACTCCATTCCAGCAATTGAAATTATTTGATATATAAAATAATATGAGCCAATCAATTTGCCATATTAGCATTAAGCAAACGTTTGTTTTTAAAGCAAATTTGCTAATTAACAAACTCTCTCACAACCCAACATACTAAAAAACAATTGCCACATCATATTACAAACCAAAAAAACAATAACCATTGGAAATGCTCTAAGTGAATTCGATTTTAAATTTTTTTTCCGTATACATACATCACTCACGAAGTACCTGGATTTCAACGATTTGAATTCGTAGTTCGAAATCAACCCGATAGTCTTTTGGAGATGTGTTCACCAACTTCTCTTGGTGAGCACATGACACTCTAGTTTTGCTTGTAATACAATATAATTGAGATAATTTAATTATGAAGAAATTACAAATAATAAATTTTATGATTGAGGTAATTAATTGGAGTGGGAGTAAATGAAAGGGAGGAGGGGATGAGAGAGGAAAATTGAGTCCCATAAAGATATTTTGTCAATAAATTTAAGAAGTGAGGTCACTACTACAAAAAACCACTTCCTACACTGTAGGTTATACACGGATTTCCTCTATTTCTTAAAAATTCGTGTAGGAAAGTGGATTTTGAAATATCTCTAAGAATTATACACAGATACTGACATAATAGTCCGTGTTTAATTCTCTGGGGAACAGTCCGTGTTGAAAATGTGGTTTTGTACACGGCTAATTAAATAAATATCCGTGTGCAATATAGGGAGAGCTACACGGATTTGTTATAATATATCCGTGTAGGATGGGCTTTCATACACGGTTTTTTGTATTGTTATCCGTGTGTAATAAGTAACAGAGCTACACGGATTTCACACTAAAAATCCGTGTAGGAAAGTCCATTTTAGGGTTTTAATACTTCATCCAGCGCCGTTTTGATCACTCTCTGTCCTCTGGTTGGCTGGAAACTGATTTGTGCTGCGTTTGGATCTGAGATTGCTGATTTTCTGGTAATTTTCTTCTCTCTCTTGCTCAAGTTAGTAATTGGTCTTTTTTTTTTCTTTAATTTTCTGTTATTTTCTTATTATTGCACATTTAAGGTTTAGGGTTTGATTAATTGATGCATGCATTGTTGTTTTTATTTGTTAATTAGTATAATTGGTGTATTGTTATCCAATAACCGACCTATTAATATGATTTTAGGTCCATGCCCGTTCAAAATTAATCCAATAGGGATTAATTTTGGATAGTCCCCGGTTTGGGACTGCTCTTTGAATATTGTGTCTCATTTAGGATGTGAACACATGTTAGCGGAGTTTAATTAGTATTTGAGAAAAGTTCGACAGTAATTCTCCTTATTACTCCTACGAGTATGTGGTCTTTATGCATACTTGGGGAGTTAAGGGGAAATGCTACCGAATTTTTCTCAAATACTAATTAAACCCCGCTAACATGTGTTCACATATGAGGCACAATATTCAAAGAGTGGGTTAGGATTATAAACCGGTCCTTTGTAAGCCAGAATTAATTCGTCATAAGTTACATATATGTCTACCCTACAGCATGACTAATTAATTGAAATGATTTTTTTAATTTAATTTACAGATGGATCGAAGTTGGATGTATGAATTGCGGCGGGATAGTGAAGAATATTTGGTTCGCATTGAAGAGTTTTTAAAATTTGCGGAGAGTTATAGAGTTGATAAAAGAGATGCCAACATTTTGTGTCCTTGTAGGGACTGTAAAAATTGTGTAGGATTTGGAGACTCGGAAGTAATTAGAACTCATTTGATTTGTCGGGGATTTAAGGAAAGTTACACATGTTGGTTAATGCATGGCGAGAAAATTGGAGAAAGTAGTGATACCAATAAAAATTGTGAAGATAATGATGAGAATGTAAATTTTTTTGATAATGAAGAACTTGATTGCAATGATTCCGATGATTATGAGAATCTCGAAAATTTTGATAATGTTGGATTCGAATGCAGCGACAATGACGATATTACAGTGAATATTTATGAAAACGTAGAACACGAGAACGATGACAATCTAGAGGACTTGTTGCGTGATGTGGGAGATGAAATTGGTGATAAATATTATGATAAATTTGAGTATTTGAAGGATGAATCCAAAAAGCCGCTGTATCCTGGGTGTACCAAATTAACAAAACTGTCAGCTGTGTTGAAATTATTGAACTTAAAAGCAGACCATGGTTGGAGCGATAAGAGTTTCACGTCCTTATTAAAGCTTTTACGAGAAATGCTCCCAGATAAGAACGAGTTACCCTGTACAATTTATCAGGCGAAGAAGTTGATCTGTCCAGTGGGTTTGAAGATCGAAATAATACATGCATGTCCGAATGACTGTGTCTTATATCGTAAAGAGTACGAGACCATGCATGCATGTCCTAAATGCGGTGTTTCACGGTATAAACGTAAGGGCGATGACATTGATGAATTTAATACTGAAGAAAATAAGAGGCGGCCCCCGGCAAAGGTGCTGTGGTACTTGCCGATAATTCCGAGATTCAAACGGTTATTTGCAAATGCCAAAGATGCCAAATTGTTGCGCTGGCATGAAGAAGAGCGCAAAAGGGACGGGAAGCTAAGACACCCGGCTGATTCTCCCCAATGGAGGAACATTGATAGGCACTTCAAAGAATTTGGTTCCGACCCGAGAAACCTTAGGATTGTGGTGAGCACAGACGGAATGAGTCCGTTTGGAAGCATGAGCAGTCGGCACAGTACTTGGCCAGTTCTATTATCTATCTACAATCTGCCTCCATGGTTGTGCATGAAACGCAAGTATATAATGATGTCATTATTGATCCAAGGACCTAGACAACCCGGAAATGACATAGATGTATATCTCGTACCATTAATTGAGGACCTCCAAAAATTATGGAAGGATGGCGTCCCGATGTGGGATGCGTACAGTAAAAAGGTATTTAAATTGCGGGCCATGGTATTTTGCACCGTAAATGATTTCTCCGCATACGGCAATTTGTCGGGTTATAGTACTAAGGGTGCAAAAGCGTGCCCTATTTGTGAAGATGACACGCAGGTGCTGAGGTTGAAGCATTCTAAAAAGAATGTTTTCATGGGTCATCGTAGATTTCTCCCCGTGAATCATCCATACCGTAAGCAGAAGAAGGTATTCAACGGAAAAAATGAGCTCGGAGTGGCACGTCGTCCATTGGATGGGAAGGCTATCTTCAAGCGGATTGAAAGCCTTGATATTGTCTTCGGAAAATGTGCCAAAGCACCATCGAAAAATATTTGGAAAAAGAAGTCCATATTTTGGGAGTTACCGTACTGGGAATTTTTAGAAGTGAGACACTGCCTCGATGTCATGCATGTTGAAAAAAATGTGTGTGACAGTTTGATTGGCACATTACTGAACATTCCGACCAAGACTAAAGACGGTATTAAAGCTCGAAAAGACATGGTGGAAATGGAAATACGACATAAGCTTGCACAGCAGGATAGAGGGAAGCGAGCATACCTACCCTCCGCAATGTGCACAATGTCGAAGATCGAGAAAGAAAGCTTTTGTAAATGTCTTCACAGTATTAAAGTCCCATCAGGGTATTCTTCAAATATTAAGAAGCTAGTGTCAATGAAGGACCTGAAATTGATTGGTATGAAATCCCACGACTGTCATATTTTAATGACACATATGATTCCCGTTGCAATTCGGGGCATTTTACCGAAGGCCGTTCGGCAAACCATTACGAAGCTTTGTTTTTTCTTCAATGCAATTAATTCGAAGGTGATAGACCCGCTTAAATTGGACGCTTTGCAAAAAGAGGTCGTCGTTACTCTTTGCCATCTTGAGATGTATTTTCCACCTTCTTTTCTCGATGTCATGGTTCACCTTGTTGTTCACCTTGTGAGAAAAATTAAGATTTGTGGTCCTGTTTTTCTGCGGTATATGTATCCATTCGAGAGATACATGGGCATTTTGAAAAAATACGTAAGGAACCGACATCGGCCCGAAGGTAGCATTGTCGAAGGATATTCCACGGAAGAGGTGGTTGAGTTTTGCACGAATTACCTGACCGGTGTGTGTCCTATTGATGTTCCACAATCTCGATACGAGGGTCGGCTACAAGGAGTAAGGACAATCGGTTTTAAAGCCATAGTTCCTGACGAAGATGAACTACAAAAGGCACATTTTATTGTACTACAGCACATTGCAGATGTCGCTCTCTATATAGACGAGCACATGACAATCCTTCGTCAAGGGAACTACACGAGAAGTCAGAAGTGGCTTAATAACGAGCACAATCGTTCTTTTGTAGGATGGCTGAAAGAAAGAGTGAAATCACACCCTGCAAATAAAATTGTTAGGCTGCTGGGCCAAGGACCCCAAATTGTGGTCAAAACATTCCAAGGATACGAGATTAACGGATATACATTTTACACTAAATTACAAAGTGATAAGAGCGCAACGCAAAATAGTGGGGTGACGTTGGTGGCGGCCGCTCAAGAATTCAGTAGATCCGGGGATGCCCGGCCTGTAATAGCATCGAAGTCATATTACGGTGTTATTGAAGAAATCTGGGAGCTCATTTACAGCCCTCGCCTAAGCATTCCCTTGTTTCGGTGTCGATGGGTCGAAGACCGGGGTGTTAAGGTTGATAACAACGGGTTCACACTCGTTGATTTGAACAAAGTCGGGTATGTTGACGATCCATTCATACTCGCCAAGCAAGCCACACAGGTCTTCTATGTCACTGACCCGAGTGATGCTAGGTGGAGCATCGTGTTATTGGGAAAAAGAAGGATTGTTGGGGTCGAAGACGCCGTCGACGAAGAAGAGTACGACCAGTTCGAAGAGATACCTCTATTTTGTACCGACATGCCAACCGAAGCGCAACAATTGAAGAACAAGACGAAGCAAACTACATGAGATCCGACCACAACGAAGGATTATGGGCCAATGTTCAAAAAGCGAAAAAAAAAGAAAGAAAAAAGCCAATGTGTAATTTTTTTTTTAAATTAAACTTGAGACTTTTAATATTATTTTTGATGAAATATTTTTCAATGTAATCGTTTTTTGTTAGATAATTTGATAATTTGAATTTATGGTTGTTGTTAGTTGTTATTTTTGAAATTATGGTCCTTGTTAGTTGTTATTTTTGAAATATATAAATTAGCTGTTAACAAATATATAAGAGAATGTCTTCTATGGACATGGACCTATATGTAAAATGAACATATTTTTATTTTTAAAGTTCAAACAGTCGATCCAAACCGTTCATCTTGTTCTCCATATTAATATGTGCTTGGATACCATATTTTACATTTTTCTGAATTTTTTTATTATTTATTAAGATGGGTACAAAAAATATCAAATTAAGACCATTGAATTTTGTACCCATCTTAATAAATAGTAGAAAAATTCAGAAAAATGTAAAATTTGGTCTCCAAGCACGTATTAATATGAAGCACAAATTAATTTCATATATTCATAATTTTATATATCATAATTTTATATATCATAATTTTGAAATTTGATTTCATATAACTGTCAAACTTTCCTACACGGATTTTTGTCAAAAAACCATGTAGGAAACATATGGAGCTACACGGATTTTTGTTAAAAACCGTGTAGGAAACACCCTTTTCTACACGGGTTTTCCAAACAAACCGTGTAGGAATAGGCTCAAAAAATCGTGTAGGAACATATAGAGCTACACGGATTTTTGACAAAAATCCGTGTAGGAATATGGCTTTCCTACACGGAGTTTTGTCAAAAATCCGTGTAGCTCTATATGTTCCTACACGGTTTTTGGACAAAAATCCGTGTAGGAAAGTGTGAAATTGATATAATTTTTGTCCCAAAAATTTCTAAGTCCCGACCCTTCCCTCTTCTCCTCTGAATTTGAAAAGGTTTGAGAAATCTGGTGCCCTTTACACGGTTTTTTGCATTTCTCTTGGTGTAGATCTTCTCCTCCCTCTCTTGTTGCTTCCCTAACTGCCTCTCTTCTGCTTCTCTCGCTGCCTCTCTTGGTGCCTCTAAGGTAATCATCACTCTCTATAGTAGGGTTTAGGGGTTTATCCAACAATTTCGGGCTTAATTAGTGTAAATTCATAGTGTAATTAGTGTAAATTCGTGTTTAAGTTCTGTTTAATTAGTGTAATTAGTGTACATTCGGGTTTAGTGATTATTGTGAAATTTGATTGTTGCCAAAAATTATAGAGTTCATTTTTGAATAAAAAAATTGATTGTGAAATTAGTGTAATTGATTGTGGAATTGTAATTAGAATACAAATATAGATTTTAAAAAATATGGAGTTCATTTTTGAAATTGTAGAGTTTGATTTTGGAAAAATATAGATTTAAAAAATTAATTAGATTATAAAAAATTAATTAGATTAAAAAATTAATAGGGTTTTTTTTATAGTTGTATCAATTTTAAAAAAATAATAGAGTTTTTTATTGTAATTTATTATTTTAAAAAAATAATAGGATTTAAAAAATTACTTACATTAAAAGTTTGGTAATTTATTGTACCAAAGTTTGATCGTTTTCTAATTTTTGTTTGTAGAATAATGTCACATTCAGGTGATCATTTCAGCAATCCTGGAGACGAGGACATGCAAGGTACATCTCAGTCAGCCTCGTCACAAAGAAGGAAACGAGGTCCGACCAAGTGCAAATCCACAGCAGAGGCGAAGCAATTTTCCATCGAGTTCACCGACGATGGCAATCCGACGGGGGCAAACCATTTGCCGTACTCAAATTGGGTGAGCAATCTCGCAAAGGAGAAAGTCGACATCAGGGTAGAGAGCTGGAAGAAAGTAACTAAAGAAGATAAGGAAGAATGGTGGCAAATGATTAAGGTAATATGATTATATTTAAATATTTCAATTTGATTGTTGTTAATTAAAGTGAGACACGGATAATTATTTGCTATCAATCAGGCTCAATGGAACATCAAGAATGACAACAATGACGTCCAACGGAAGTCGAAGACCTTGAAGATAATGAATGAGGGGTGGAAGCAACATAAGAGTACTCTTGTGACGGAATGGATGAAGAAAGGGAGGAGTACGGTCGGGTACTATGAAAAGGTGACACAAGAGATATGGGATGAGTTCGTTGCAATGAAATCCACACCTGAGTTCATGGTAACTAAATTTATAGAGTTTTAACTATTTTAAAAATCGATCGGTTGTTATATTTTAACTAACAGTTTGATTTGCTTTTATTTTTGAAGGAAAAGAGCGAAAGGGGCAGGAGAACTGTTGGCATGAATAAGTACCCGCACCATTTAGGGTCAGGCGGGTACGAGGGTAAGTCGGCGGAATGGAAGTCTGTGCTGGATTCAAACAAAGATTCCGACTCACCCGTGGTAAAGATCACGAATCCCCGGGGCACGAATTGGCTAATGGCAAGGTCTGAGATTACCGCTGACGGGAAGATCCGACTGCCTCAAGAGTTGCAACCCGTGGCTCACAAAATGGTAAGACATTTTTGTCATAACCTGAGTCATTAAAAAAAAATTATAGCTCACTCACTTTAATTATTATTTTGTTGCATTCATTTTTTTTATTAACAGTTGCAAGTGGAGGAGGAGGTCTCGTCGGGTGTCCGGACCTGTTCGAGGGAGAATGACTCGTTGAATCAAACGCTTGATAATCCGGAGCACCCGGGTCGGGTAAGGGGTGTAGGCGTCTACAAGGATTTCAAGGATGTTTTCCGTTCAGAGAAACCCAAGCGAAGATCGCGCGCCAAAGCCACTGAGGAAGAGAGAGATGCGCGGCTCCGCCGGGAAATCCAAAAAGAGTACGAGGTGAGGATGGCGGAGATGGAAGCAAGGATTGTAAGCCACGTGAGATCTCATCAGTTTACACACCCATCCGAGCAAGGAACCCCTATTTCGCCGGGAATTCGGCGCAGCAGTCAAGCATCTGGGAACTGTGAGGACGAGTTTGATAATATGAAGGTAATACCTACTATTCATAATATAAAAGCAATTACTATTGCTTCGTAAGCTTAGTCTAAAATATTCAATCCTAATAATATTTGCAGGTGGCCACCAAATGCGACTTGGTCATTTGGAGCGGTACGGTGCCTATTATAGTTGGCAAGGGTCTCGTAATTCCAAATCAGTCGATTGTGCACAATGCTCCGGTCGGGCGCGGCTATGTATGCATGCAGGTCGACTCTGTGGAAACACAATGGCTTAGGCTCCCTCTTCCTATCCCGACCGAGGAAATGTTTGATATGGATGACACCCGTGAGTCATTTATCCAGTGGCCCAAGAATCAGATCATTCTGGATCAGATAATATCTAAATTATCAATATCTCTTGTTACATTAAAAACTGATCTTTTTAAATACTTGAAAATAAATTTTTAAATTTGATGCATGCGTAGGAGGCCCATTTGTCACCGGTACGGGGGTACAGCGGGATGGTCGGCGCGACCGATGTCCTGATAGAGACTGATGCTGGAGTCCAGGCTGAGGCACCAGGACCTACAGACCGCTGTGTGGTCAGTCCCGAAGAATACGAGAATTTGCCTCTCGATTGTCAGCGTCTCCACGACTGCTTGATGCTGGCACCTGAAGGCAAGAACGACATCTTCATCCCGATCCCACCCGGGATGTTCCTGCACGACGGCTGGCATATCGTGATTAATTTCGAAGACTTCAAGGACTTCCTATATGCCAATGGCCGCGATAGATGGCTCGATTGCTCATTCCTCACAATTTTTGCCATGTAAGTTGCCTTCCTTTATTTATATATTGTATAACACTCAAATATATATTCAAAATGTAATGATCTTTCAGGAAGCTGCTCCGAACCTGCGAAGCATGGACGCCCGATGATAAGGTAAACAAGACTGTAATTCTGGATCCCGGCAAACTCAACGCCGCTGTGCTAATAGGTCAGCCTGACCAGTGTGTCGATTACATGTGCTATGCGATGCACCGTTGCCAAATGGATGACAAGACATTTATTCTCGTGCCATACCATCAGAGGTACGATTCTAACTTTCAAATTTTTTCTATATTTTCAATTAAATAATTATAAAAAAATTAAATGTAATTATAATTGTGTTTAAATTTCTATAGCACACACTGGTGTTTGTTCGTCATCATTCCAGCTGCGAATAGGGCTTTTATCATGGATTCTGCAAGGCTAAAAGGAATCAAACCACAAGATTGCAGAGACATCTGTCCCTTTGTAGAACAGTAAGTAATATCTTTTCATTAGGTTTGATTTTTTTTTTCTAATTGTAATTAAATTGTCAAATGAAATTGCTAAATACAGTCACGTAATTTTGTAAGGGCTTGGAGCAAATATGTTAAAGAAGGAGGAGTGCAAGCAAAAGGAAGAGGGGTCGCGAAAGATAAATTCAAAATTGAGTGGTTACCGGTGAGCTTATTATACAAAAAAAAATTAACTTAAATTTTATAGTTTAAAAAAATATTTTCATTCTAACATTGGCCGATAAATGTAAATTTCAGTGCGCGCGACAGCAGGAGGGTTGGGAGTGCGCTTATTACACAATGAATTTCATGATGGGTTGGATCGAAAGAGATCAATTTAAATTTCCAAAAGAGGTATGTAATTCACATTAAATATAATTTTAAAAATATCAATAATTCGATTCGTCTCTCGTTACTAACTCAAATTATAATTGTAGTATAACCGGTGCCAAGACGCTTACTCAACTGAGCAAATCGACGAAGTGAGAGGGATGTGGGCAAGGTGGTTTATTTCCCAATTTTGTACTCCACAATATGGATTTTTATAAACTAAATTTGTGTAATTATTAATATTGAATTGTTATGTTGTCTTGCCAATTTATATCTGTTTTGGGTTAAAAAAACATTCTGATTTTATATATAATGGCTAGCAAACGTGGAGGCTAGCCAAAAACAGAAAAAATACAAAAAAAAAAAAATTAAAAATTATACACAGATATTTCAAGAAATCCGTTTTCAAATTAAATTTTTTTTTTTATCTTCCTACACGGATTAATACTAAAAAACCGTGTAGTTAGGGTATGGAGCTACACGGATTTTTAATAAAAAACCGTGTAGGAAGACGTTTCATACACGGTTTTTTATTACAAAACCGTGTAGCTCTGAGTATTTTCACACGGTTATTTAGTAAAAAATCCGTGTAGGATCAGTGTAATCGTAAACGGATAAATGTGGACTTTCCTACACCCCAGTATTGCACACGTTTCCAAATCCGTGTAGCTCTCCAGTTAAAGTCCGTGTACAAACTGTATTTTTTGTAGTAGTGGGTATTATGTAAAATTTTCCATCTCCATTATATTTTCATAAGATTTGCCTTTTAATGAAAATAAAAAAGAAAGGAATTGAATTATCATCTGCTGTACTAACTGAAAATAAAAATAAAAATAATTTGCCTCCGTGAATAAATAAATAGGATGAAACATGATTCCATAATTTTTGTATGAGATTTATATTTTTAAACAAGCCTCTCAACGAGAGGACGTACTGATCATCATTTGTCTCATCTTTCTTTTCGATGTCATTCCATAACAATATATTCTTGTTCGGGTGTAAGCAATATGATATTCCATGAATTTTGAAACCAACAAATTAATTTACAGGACTCATGCCCTGAGTATGTACTGAAATTATTATGAGAAACTGCTGAAATTATTATTTGATTACTCCATGAGAATAGTCATGAGAAATTTTAATTTTATTTTTAAATATGTCACTACAGCAGAAATAGATTTCAGCGACCGTTCGTCGGTCTCTGATACCCATTTTTCTTAAAAAAAAATATAAATTACAAAAAGCTAAGGAGACCAGTATCAGAGACCGATGAAAATTGTAGTCACTGAAGCTAATTTTTTATTTAAAAAAAAATATATTCGGCAATAACCTTTCAGAGACCGGCGCCCATGACTATTGGAGACCATATTTCCCGGTCTCTGAAAGTTTTTGCTAAAAAAAACCCCACGAACCCTTTCTAATTCTTCTTTTCTGCCGCGCGTGCCTTTCCAATTTTTAGATTCAGAAATTTCAATCCGCCGTTCCGCCGCACCTGGTGTGATTCCGCCACCATTTTGCTGCCACCCAACTCTCTCTCTCTCTCGGTATCTCTCTATTACTCTCTCTCTTTCGTTTTTATTTTTAATTTTTTTAGTTTTTAATTTGTAGTTTTTTTTTTGGTATTTCTTTGAACTTTCAGTTATAATTTTAGTTATAGTTTTAGCTATCAATTTCTTTGTTGTTATAGTTTCGTTTTTTTTGTTTTTTTTTGTATTATTTCTGTTTTTTATTTTTATTTTCTGTTTTTTATTTTCAGTTTTTACTCTGTTTTTTTTTCTGTTATTTCCTTTTTCTTTTTGCTGTTTTTTATTTGTGTTTTTTTTCTTTCTTTTTTCTGTTTTTTATTTCTGTTTTTTTATTTCTGCTTTTTATTTCTGTTTTTTTGCTGTTTTTTATTTCTGTTTTTAATCTGTTTTTATTTCTATTTTTTTTTTCGTTTTTCTTTTTTCTGTTTTTTATTTCTGTTTTTTATTTCTATTTTTTATTTTTATTTTCTTTTTTTTTGCTGTTTTTTATTTTTGTTTTTAATCTGTTTTTATTTCTTTTTTTTTCGTTTCTTTTTTCTGTTTTTTTTATTTCTTTTTTTATTTCTGTTTTTTTTTCGGGTTTTATATTTATTTTTTCCTAATAAATTTTGACAACCAACAATAAATTAAAGATTTGGTTTGGTTTAGTTTGTTGAGCATAACTACCAATAACTAGTTTGTTTAACATAAGCAGCAATGACAACTCTTTATTTAGTATAATTTAGCTAGTTTGCATAATTTAGGTTTAACCCTTTAGTATTAAGGTAGTTTGTATAATTTAGTTAGTTTGCAAATTGACAACCCTTTAATTTCAATTGATGACCTTTAATTTCACTTTTAATTTCAATGCTATATGCAAACTACCATAATGACACTCTTTGGTTAAACCCTTAATTTCAATTTGCAAAGACAACACTTTAATTAGTATAACTAATATTAGCTTGATATTGTTCTTATTAGGATACAAGGTGGAGAAGATCGGCATCTTTGCCACTCGCTCGCGCCGTAGGGGTATCGTTCTTTCTACGTCGTTGCTACTCGCTCGAGCCGTAAGTATTTAATTGGAATTGAATTTAATTAAATTAAATTGTGATTGAATTGTTATTGAATAGCTTAGTGATTGAAACTTGCTCGTTTAATTAGAAATAGCGACGATGATGGCGAGGATCTCGGCAGAGATGGTACTTCTTAGATTTTCTTGATTTGGCATTCATATTTATCTATGTTATAGTTTAGCTTCAGATATTTATGTTACCATATTTATGTAGATTGGATATTTACTATACAGATGTTGATTGGATATTTATAGTTGGTATATTTATGTTCTTGTTCTATGTGATTGTTTATTCGTTTTTAATATTGATTATATATGGGAATATCGATGCGATTGTACGTCTGATAACAATTTCGAAACGACGAAATATCAATAATAAATAAAACCAATTGAATCGGAACCAATAATTAAAAAAAAACAGAAACAAATTAATTAAAAAAAATTGATTATCAGAGACCGCCGAAATCACCATCAGCGACCAAATGCACTGGTCTCTGATGCCCTTCTCTGTTGTAGTGTGTGTATTAGAATCAAAATTAAATAAATTAAATAAACTTCATAAAAATTGGTTATAATAAATAAAAATTACTCTGAAAAAAATTAAAACTGTAAAACTTAATTACTTGTGTTTATGGATATTTTTTTTATGAAGAAAAAAATATTTATTAACATAAGAATATATTTACTTACATTGTCTGAAGTGTGAAGTATTATGTTTATATTTGTTATGGGTTCTTGTCACATAAGTATGAAATATATATTTACCTTTTTATTTCATTTAGATATTATACTTGGTTTGTGGGAATTTTTTTTTATATGACTTGATATTTTTCTTTTAACATTTTGACTTACAATAATAATATGTTGGAAAATTAATTCAATTGAGGGAATGAATAAATTGTATTCCGATTTACGAACACAACTTGAAAAAAATATCCAATAAATCCTAAAATTCCCTAAATACCATAAAATTTGAAATTTTTTTATAAACCATAAATAGAAAAAGCAAAATTAGGAAACCAATATGATTGCTTCTGAATTTAGAAAAACCATAAAAACCGAGAATCCTTCTCGGTCTGTAATTTTCTTTTTCCCAAGACCCAAAGCAAATTTTGGTCTCTCCATTTTTTTCAATTTTTCCAACCCAGCCACAATAAATCCAATTCTATTGCTAAGACCTAAATTTAATTTGGGTCTTGAGCCTAGACAATGGCTTTGGGTTTGAGGGACCGAAATTTAATTTGGGTCTTGAGCCTAGAAAAATTGGAAAAAAAAAATGGAGATACCAAAATTTTCTTTGGGTCTGAGGGAAAAAAATTATTTTTCGGTCTGTGATGCTACACAATGGCCACATGATCAATTGTAACTGGTTGAGTGAAAAATTGAAAAAATAAGAAGACCGAAATTTGCTTCAGGTCTTGGGAAAAAAAAATCTAGACCAAAAAAAATTCTCAGTTTTTATGATTTTTCTAAATTCAAAAACAATTATATTGGTTTTCTAATTTTGCCCTTTCTTATTTTTGATTTATAAAAAAAAAAAAATTTAGTCGGCCCAAGGGCCCAGAAGACTTGACTTAGAAAAATAAAAAAAATTCGGATTGTATGACAAATACGGCCGTAAGGGTAAGGCCCAAGAAATATTCGAAGGGGACATTACTTAAAATTACAAATTTGTATGTTCTCTCCCTCAAAAGTCAAAGCACTCACCATAAGAGACGTCAGCCGTGACGACCAACATCGGAAATAAATCTGCTTCGATTCAAATCCCAACCAACTGAGCATATGTTTTCAAAAGTTCTTTCGTTTTTTATTTCAAATTAAATTAAATTGTACATTATTTTACATGTTTGCCAATTGGGTACTTGAAAGTGGCCGGAAGATGCTTCCTTTCCACTCTCTTAATTAAGTTGAGCTTCTTTGTTTACATTTCAAAAGTTCCTTTCCACGGTTTTATTGATATGCATCAAAATGTCATAACGAAAGACTAAGCGAAGTCAAAGCAAAATCGTCTTCCGGCACTATATGATGCACACTATATCCGAAAAGAAACAATCTGTCAGAAAAAAAAAAAAAAAAAAAAAGGAAAATTAGGGGATGTTCTGTTCATCCCTTTAATGCACAGATATATCACCATGTTCAACAGTAAAATTTTAAGAAGTCGCATACATATGAAAGAGGTCTAATTTTCTGGAGAACAAGAACATAGAAGATAATGCATATCGGAGAGAAAGAAAAGGGTAAAATGGGCAACTTATACATTTAAACTAAGTTTTATTAGAAAAATCAATAAATACGATAAATTTGTGAGTTTTAAACTTTAAAAGAGTAAATATGATATTATGAATTTTAGAGGGGTATACGTAATTTCAAGATTTTTGAGGTTATACATGAAATTCCCCATTTTTTTTTATATATTTCCATGACTTATTACAAAAGTTGTTTTCTTTTTTAATTGGAGATATAATAATCATTTATTATTATATGTACATATTCTTTAATTTTTGTTTGTTGAGATCACAATATATTCAGAGTAGAACTAGGGTGTTCTTAAGTTCACTAAACTTCTTTATAAACTAAATTCTAAAACTTATCGGATTGACTTCAAATGACGAATTCAAACTGTTGAAACCCTTATATCTTACGAGTGATGCGTCTACGTACAAAAAATTTAAAATTTAAAATTAATTATATATAGAGTCAAATGGTCAAAATTGTTAAAATACGAATGCATTAGCATTAATTTATAATTTTTTTTAATTTTGACTACTTGATTTAATACTAAAGATTCGTCACTCATAAGATAGAAGGGCTTTAACGGTTCAGATTTTAACTGCTCAAATTATTATTCGATTACACCATGAGAATAGTCAAGCAGTCAAAATTTTAAACTGTCAAAAATTTATTGCATATAAATTCATCACTTACCTTTGACTTTAACGATTCAGATTCGTCATTCAAAATCAATCCAATAAATTTAGAATTGAGTTTTCATAAGAGGCTCACTGAACTTAAGAACACCTCACTTAATTATTTGCTACACTAAAACACAATAAGAAAGGGTTGTGAAATAAATTCAAACAACCACATCAAACATACTCATCATACTCCGACATCGAACCTACCTAAATTGGTCTCAATCAACATTCACCTTCAAACAACGAGAAAACTTCCAGCAGAAACTTTCGAAAATGCAAATTTGAAAACTAATTAATACTTGCCAATAAAATTTAACACTGACAACACAATTCAGCGTGAACTAGATATAATTCATACTAGCACAAGGCCTTGAGAACTTTACAGTTCCAAATTTTGTAAGAACTCCAAGAAAGCTGCTTCTGATGAGCCACCTTCTCTCAATGCCTCTAAACCATTAATTCTATGAGCGCTCACGTTGTCTCTTAGCTCTTTACCTCCATCCAACTCCATCAGCCATTTAACTTTCTCAGCCAATTCATCTCTTGAAACCAACCCTTCATCACAACCTTTGAGCTCAACTGCAATTTTCATTTCCTCAATCAAAAAGACCCTATTCATCTTCTGCTCTGCAAACAGTGGCCAACAGATAATTGGGACAGCGTTGGTTATCGCTTCGAGTATTGAGCTCCAACCGCAATGACTCACGAATCCCCCGACTGATTCATGGTGCAAAATCTCAACTTGTGGGGCCCATGACTTAACCACAACACCCTGTTCCTTTGTCCTTTCCATGAACCCTTCTGGCAATAATGCATCCAAGTCTGGCTCAATCATAGGATCATATGGCTTTGTTGGATCGTTGCTTGGTGGATTGCGTACAACCCATATGAACTTGTGACCACTCTTCTCAATCCCCAAAGCTATTTCACATAATTGCTCTACAGAGAAACTGCCGGCACTCCCAAAGGAAAGAAAGATGACGCTCTGCTTTGGCTGGGCATCTAACCATCTCAGACACAAATGATTAACTATCTGACTGTCATCAGCAGCAGTGACCAATGGCCCGACACAATAAATAGGAGGTGTAGGTCGGGTTGAGAGGCACAACCCATCCTTTATTGTTTTCACGGCCCGATGCTCTAGTGACTCAAAGGTGTTGATGATAATTCCTTTTGCCTCCGGCCGTCGCCTTAATCCATTAATGAAGAGCTTGTGGTCCTCGGTGTCAAACTCTTGCAACATGGATGGTATGTCAGATACATGCAGCAGCGGAATGCCAGGGATGACAATTGGAGTTTTCCCAACATCATTCTTTCTCGTGTCCCAAGTTGGGATCAGTTCTGGTAAGCAAAGGAACACAGCAAGAGCGTTTGCTCCAGATGGATAGAATATATATGTTGGGATGCCGAGCTCAACCGCAACATCTAGTGCATCAACACAGAAGGAGTCAATGACCAGTGCAGCTATAGATGCGGTTTTTGACAGGGATTGAAGGTATGATTGAAGTTCCTTGTTGTTTGCTCGTAGAGTATGAAAAATGTTGCTAAACGGAGTATGGACAGGTTGAGAGGGAAGTGAGAGCGGCGGGAGAAGGTTAAATGAGATTTCCGGATTGGTAGAAGAGACTTTGGAGATGAATTTTGTGGTGGAGGCAGGCATGATCGGAGGGTTTATTATAGCGAATTCGACAGAGACACCATGGTTCATAAACAACTTGGCTAGCTGTACCATTGGTATCATGTGGCTGACAAGTATGGAAGGATAGAACACTACCTTGACCTCCTTATTCATTGATCGCAAACAGAATAAATCTTGAAAAAGTGTTTTTGTAAGATGGTTGGAGAAGTGATTGAAGATCCTGTACAGTGAGATATAGTTACAATTTACAAGCAAGTTTGATCCATTCGTTCCATTTTATAAATTGGGCGTGAGGAAGAAGAAACATTCCATTTATAGTTCTCTTACCATTGCCTCAATGATTTGTTATTATCTTTAATAATTCTCACTAAATCAATTTCAGACTATAAATAACTCGATTCTCAAAAAGGGAAAATTATATCTCTATAACTCATTCTTATTCTGGAGGTGGGACCCATTAACAAATGGAAAATCAATTCAAATGCTGATGTGATAATCTATCTAACTATTTACTATGAATTTTGTCAGAATCTGCTTTTCTCGGAAATTACTCAAATTCACTTTTCTATTTTTTTCTCAATCTCTTTTCTATCTCTTTTATTCTATCTCTTTTATTGTATCTCAGAGATTGTTTGGGGAGGGCTTGATAAGTTCTTGAAAGAATTTAACTTACCAAGTCAGATGTCAGTTTGGGGAGGACTTACGGTTATCCCCAAATTAGCCTCATCACGTTGCAAAGAGAGCTAAGGATATACGGCGGAGAGAAGCCGAGCGCCGGGGGCCAGGCAGAGACAGAGCGGAGAGCGGAGAGCGTCGTATCGCGCCGAGAGAGAGAGAGAGAGACAGAGACTGAGTGGAGGGTATTGCGCTGAGAGAGAGAGAGACTTTGGCGGAGGGTTTTTGTTGTTTTTGTTTTGGCTGAGCGTCCAGCTGCGGAGAAAAGCAAAACATAAAATTTGAAACGTGTCCTGTCCGTATCCCGCCTTTATAGGCCGTATCCTTAGGAAAGGGATATGCCACGTAACTAGACGTATCGGGTGCGTATCCGTATCCGATACGCGCCAATACAGATTAGCTGAGAGATCTCTCGTAAAGTATTATCTTATCTTGAATCTTATCCCAAAAGTTCATCAGCAAAGGAGAAGATGTAATACAATATGATTGTGATCATTTATGAATAAATTACAAATAATAAATTTTATGATTGAGATAATTAATTGAGAAATGAGTGGGAGTAAATGAAAGGAAAGAGAACGAAAGGAAAACTGGGTCTCACAGGAACATTTTGTCAATAAATTTAAGAGAAGGGTGTTATGTTTGACGGTTTTAAGAAGTGAGGTATTATATCAAATTTTCCATCTCCATTATATTTTCATAAGATTTGCCTTTCAATGAAAAAAAAAAAATTGAATTATCATCTGCTGTGCTAACTGAAAATAAAAATAATTTGTCCCCGTGAAAAAATAAATAGGATGAAACCTAATTCCAAAATATTTTTATGCGATTTATATTTTTAAACAAGCTTCAACGAGAGGACGTACTGATCATTATTCGTCTCATCTTTCTTTTCGATATCTTGCCATTCCATAACAATATATTCCTGCTTGTTTGTCACAGGATTATGCATTATGAGATTTCACGAATTCGGAAACCAACAAATTAATTTACGGGACTCATACCATGAGTATGTACTGAAATTATTATTCGATTAGAGCATGAGAATAGTCATGAGAAATTTTAGTTTTATTTTTAAATATGTATATCTATTCAAATTTTCTTATTTATATTAGCATTTAATTTATTAGAATCAAAATTAAATAAATTAAATAAAGTTCATAAATTGGTTATACTTGTTTAAATAAATAAAATTCATAAATTGGTTATATTTCTGGAAAAAAAAATTGTAAAAGTTAATTACTTATGTTTATGGATATTTTTTACGAAGAAAAAATATTTATTCACATAATAATATATTTACTTAATTACATTGTCTAAAGTATAAAGTATTATGTTTATATTTGTTATGGGTTCTTGTCACATAACTACGAAATATATACTTACTTTTTTTTAATCTCATTTAGAAATTATACTTAGTTTGTGGGAATTCTTTTTTATCAGACTTGATATTTTTCTTTTAACATTTTCACTTGCAATAATAATATGTTGGAAAATTAATTCAATTGAGGAAATAAAAAAATCTAATAAATTCTAAAATTCCCTAAATATCATAAAAAAAATTTGGTCGGCCGAAGGGGCCCAGAAGACTTTGACTTAGAAAAATCAAAATTTCAGATAGTATGACAAATACGACCGTGAGGTCCAAGAAATACTCGAATGGGACATTACTTAACATCCATAAAATTCCAAATTTCTCTCTCTCTCTCTCTTCTGATGACACTTACCCATAAGAGGCGTCAGCCGTGACGACCAACGTCATCTCAAGAATCCATATCCATCCCGCTACGTACGTTGTGCTTCAGAAAAGAGAAGTAGAGGTGAGAAGAAAAGTAATTAGATTGTCTGAAGGGTGTTTACGGATCCGATATTAAATGGATACGAATACGGATCGGATATTAACTGATATAAATATGAATCGGATATTAACAGATATAATTACGAATACAGATATAATTGGAATATTATAAACAAATAAATAAACAAATAATTATCGTTAAATATTTCTTTGAATGAAAAGATAAAGCAAAGAAGAAATACACACAAAAACTGACTACTGCATATGAGTGTCTTTTTCAAATACTTAATTGATAACTATATTACTTAATGCATCACTCAAAATAATACATTATATAATATGTATTAAGTACGAGTTGAATTTTAAATTCGAAAAAGAAAAAAATAAATACTTGCCTCAACACTTTTTAAGTTATTGGGCCATAATATTTGATAGTTGATACCAACATAACAGAGAATTGCAACTTAAGGTAGAAGCGACAAATTGATAAGTTAGATATCCAATACAATCCAACTCTTTTTTATTGGGCTGTAATAATACGGATATCTGAAAATTAAAATATATGCAGATACGAATAATTATCCGTATCTGTATCTGAAACAAATCTGAATAAATAGTATCCATATCTGTATCCGTATATGCAACTATCCATATCCGAATATCCGAATTTGCAAAAATTTGGATATGGATCCGGATTTGGACGGATAATATCCGACCCGTTTGCACCTCTATGTTTACTTGTTCCATAATCAGAGGCGGATCTAAAGCCATTCAAAAGGTAGCTTAAGATTTTAAAATTTTAGTTAAGTATACTAAAATTTAATTGAATTTTACTTTTTATATAGTCTAGCTCCTCTCATAAATTATCACATGTCTACTTGTAGTCTAGTGATAAGAGCTTATGTTGCAATTGTGGAGAGTTTGGGTTCAATTCCCACTAGTCACAATTTGTGTATTTTAATTTTTAGGGAATATTTTGTAGTTCCACCCCTGCCCATAATATTAAATTTTGGAGAAAAGCTACGGAAAAGCAAAGAAAAATAAGAACCCACGTACAAAACTAAATAGAGTTTCTCTCTATTTAAAAGATAGCTCCCTTTCTTACTCTTTCAATATTCTCCATTTCGCTTGCCTTCTATTGAAGTTTGTTGATGTACTAGTGATAAATCCAAACCATTCTTTTAACTTGACATAAATCTCAAATCAGACCCCCGACCCCTATAGCTTCAAACAATGTTATCAGAACCGGATCGGACGCCGACTCGGTAAAGCTCCGATGTGACGGTTCAATGGTCGGACCGTTGAATAAACCGGTTTGACTGCTGGTTTTTAAATATTTGCATATTTTATAAGATATAATTATTATTATAAATAATTATGTTTTATGTAATAAAAATTTCAATATACATATTAAACAAGATACTATAAAAATAAAATTATATATTACACATAATATTTTTTTATTGAAAAATAATATATTTATTGTAGGTAGAACTCATTCTTAGAATTAGTAAAATAAAATATCATGGAATATATTTTTTCATAAAAGAAATTATATAGTTTTATACTTAATATTAAAATTGAATAGCTACATAGAAATTTTTTTTTTTTTTTTTGTGATAAAGCAAATAGCATTTTTTATGTTTTAAAAAATAATATTGTAAAAAATGTTAGATTATTTCAAACATACAATTATTTACAAAAGTATGTTACAAAACATAAATGACTACACGGAATCAACCACATAATGTCTAGTAGATTTCACTTTTCTCCTAAAAAGTTGCTACTTTTTTCCTCAAAAGCCGGTTCCAGTTTGTTTTGTTTTGGTTCAAACATGATTGAAGATACAATTCTTTTCATAATTGAACATAGAAAGCTGGAAAAAAAACCAATATAAAACCGGTTTGTTTTGGTTTAGTACTCCGGTTTTTTTTCATAAAACTGGCCGGTTTAACTAAATATGTCCGGTTCTATTGCATGTCCGGTCCTAACACCGAACCAGACAGCAAACTTGGCCAGTTCCGGTTTATTCCGGTCGGACCGGCCGGTCCGGTCCGATTTTGATAACAGTGGTTTCAAAAATTCGGATTGTCCAGTACCTGAATCTTTTAGAATTAGAACCGTTCTTTTAACTCTGCATGAATCTCAGAGCAAAAATAATATTAGCCCCTACGCCATTCTCGAATAGGTAAAGTTTTTATCACATCCTACATTCCTACTAAGAAAGCTTAGACAACATCAAGTTTGTATGCACAAGCAACAAAAACACAATAGATAAAATTTCAAGTACATAACAGAGATATATTCCAAAAAAAATTAGCTTGTGCAAATCCAGGACTTTCATTAGGAGAACAATAAAATATCGAATTGTGTTTAAATAGCTAATCGGATTTAACTCATTTACTAATTAGGTACTTGATAAAAAATAATACTTTAATTTATACTTTTCAATACTCTGATTTGTAATTTCTGATGTTTTAACATATAATTCTAATTATTAATTATAGTTTATGAAATTTATTTTAATTTTAATGCTAAATTTAATCCGAATTACAAATCAAACATCCAGAGGGGGCAAAATTTTTTCCGGAGGACAAAATCGATAGAAACATTCTAATCTCCACTAAAACTCTAAATCCAGAGAAGACGTCAACGCTCTCAAACCACGTGGACCCACCATGTTAAATAAAACCTTAAATTTATCTTAATTTTAATTCTAATTCTAATTATGATTGTAAATCAGAATTTCAAAAAAGTGCAAAAAAAATTTTTTCCTGAAACGATAAAATTGATCCAGATCTATAGATTTCTATAAAAAAAATTCTTTCTCCGGGGCTCTTTTTCTGTTCTGATATTTTCTTCTCAATTCTTGTCGTCTTTTACAATAGTTCCACAATTTTTTCACAAAAGTTGGACTGAGTTATGACATTCTCAACCAATTCTAATTATCAGGAAGAATCCGAAATTATTAAAACAAACAATTAAGAGACCGATGCTCCTGCTCAAAGTCAATATTGTCCATTTTAGTTATTTGTCACTTCAAAATTTTCAAATCTGAAAAATGTCATTCTAAATTTAGTTAATTTTTAAATTTGTCATAAATACACAATTTTTATATTTTTTTTATTAAAAATTAATTGAAAAATACAGTTTTGAGATACATATAATGAGGAATGTATATAGGGCAATGCAGAAATACGTTTCTCAAAACTGTATTTTTAATAAAAAAAAAATAAAAATTAGGTATTTGTAGCAAATTTAAGAATTAACTAAGTTTAGAGTATTATTTTTCAGATTTATAATTTTGTGATGGCATTTTGCAGATTTAAATATTTTGGAGTGACAAATAACCAATTTTCTATTTGTAAAATAAATGAATTACCGCGTTTTCACCAAAAGTGCTGCTCAAGGACTAAAATAAATGAATTATAATTGCCATTAGTTGGATGTATGTGTCGTCACGGCTGACACAAGGCAATTAAGCAAAATAATAATCTAAGATTTGGATTTGTCAACTCTCTGTCGTATATAAAAGGGACTAATATTGCAAGCGTTTTCAATTAATGGATTAAAAGATCATAGCACAGAACTAATATAATCATACTTTTTTCAATGTTAACCTCCAAATTTTACTTTTATGCATATGCATTACTAGTGACATATAGAGCATCTACATCTATGGTATTATGAGAGTTTATAATCTGATGTGGCAGTTTCTAGTTCATTTTCAGATATGTGAAATAATTTCCAAGCTGACTAAATAATTGACTCAATTTTTTTTTTTTTAATTTATTGCTAACATGGCTTAATAGAAACTTTAAAATTAATTTCAGAGATATGAGAGTTAAAAATAATTTCGAAAAAGTGATTAATAGTTAGTTAGAAACTCATTTGAATTGTTGGGATGTAGATGTCTAAACTGTCTTTTTGTTATTTTAGATTTTACAAATAAATTATTAAGTTAAGAAATAATGTTGTCAAGATATTTTACCAAAAATATTGTAAATGGATCCTTCTTTAGAAACATATACCATGATCCGGAGATTTTAAAATAAATTAATTTGTACCCAAACCCATTTTTCACCAATTTTTTTATCTTTATTTTATCCACAACAAATAAAGAAATTGGAACATTTATACGTGGCTTGTGATCTAAATCTAAATCAAATTAAAGGTTTCATCATTTGAAACACATCCGATATTTTTTTTGCCACAAACCTCATTAATATATACCAGTGTTAATTAGTCAAATGTATCCACAAACCTCATTAATATATACTAGTGTTAATTAGTCAAATAGCTAGTCATTGACAGTGACTAAATCATTATAGATTTTCCACTAATCAATTGATTATTTCAGATTAATAACTTAGCGGCATTCTATCTGTTCAACAAATACATACCGTTATTTACAGCACTGATATACATTATGAATTGTGCTTTAATTAACATATAACATTTGTCAAGCACTTGGAGTATTAAGTGTTGTATGTAACTGGCTAATGGCTAGTTATTGTCAACTGAGCATTTATTTTGAATATTAGATATTCGAGGGGAGCAACTTGAGTCTGATGTTCATCGGACTCAAATTGAGTGCGATGGGTTCTATAATTGTCTGATCTGTTTCAAAATTTGTACGTGTCATTTTAATATCTATACGTGTTCATTTTAATATATGGACGCTCAGATCTAAAAAAAAAAATCAGATGATTATAGAACCCATCAAACGCAGTTTGAGTCCATAGACTGCAGACTGCTCCCATATTCGAGATATTTGTAGATATTTTGGACGTACAAACTTTTAGATATAGTTAACTAGGCTTCCCGGTCGGAATGGCCAAGCGCATTCACCAATATCTTGGAAAAACAACTACAAATAGAAAAATAATATAGAGAGGTAGAAACGAATATTTCTCGTTTACATATTTCCAATTTAAGGAAGATTTCATCTATATCCTTTCAAAATTTAAAATTATGTTTCAAAAATTTATAATATTATTTTGAATAAAGATTTTTTCTCCCACTCTATTTTTCCCATGCATCCCCCAATTATTAATAATTCTTTTTTTAATCAAGTACATAGAAGTTCAATTAAATTTTTTTTTTTGTAAGTATTAGCCCCCTATGTAATTTTATAAATTTATAGTCTTATGAATAAATTTTGAGGAGTAACTTTTGATCACTTTTTATTTCCATTTGCATTGTTGACTCCTCAATTTCAATACCATCAATATTTAAAAATAGGAAACTTCTTGCTTTTGTCTTTTGGAATTTGCAAAGTTAACCGTATAACAAATTCTGAATGATTAATTTGAAAGAAAGAAATCCCACATTCCTATTAAGCATCTTCTCTATTTCACCAAAAAAAAAAAAGAAATTAATCAATTTGATGAGTGGCGAAATACCACAGCGCATATACAGAAATTCAGAAAACAAAGTTAAAAAAGAGCTGCGAAATTCAATTTTAATTGTAGTTTGTATTAGTTTATATTTTTTAAATTATTATTCATTGTAATTTTGAGATAAAAAGTAATAATTTATTTTTTTATGTATAATTTGTACACACTAAGAGAAAGACATTAGACTCTTATTCCAAGGTGAAGGAAAGCAACTCAAATTCTCAAACTCTGAAAGATATTTCAAGTCTTGATAATCAGATTTCTGAACCAATTCCATATGTGATGAATTTCATATATTTAAATAATATATGAATTTCATATTTTTAATTTAGTTTTGATAGACATGATATTTTATTGATGCTAATTAATTATTTATTGTATCTTTTTTATAAACTAAAATAGTGAAAGATTTTGCGTTATAATTTTTTTATTTTTCATTATTTTTATATTCAAATTCTAGTTCCGTCTCTGTATATAATATATTTTTTATAAAAAAAAAACGCTATTTAGAATAGCTTCCGCTATAATTATGCTTCGCTATAGTTTTTTTTGTAACATTCATCGCGATAAACGCTATTTAAAACCATGCTTGCTTCACAGCATATACATATACATATACATATATATATATAGGTTTTGGCTAATATGCTACGCGTAGCTAAGAGACCTCCGTGCTACGGCTCAAAATTTGAATTTTCAAAATCCTAACAGTTGATCCAAACCGTTAGATATGTTCTACATATTGAAATGTACTTGGAGACCAAATTTTATATTTTTTGGATTTTTTTTACTATTTATTAAGCCACTTTGAAAATCGCTGATCCAACGGTGGCTTAACCAAACAGTGAAACCGTTGGATCAGCGATTTTCAAAGTGGCTTAATAAATAGTAAAAAAATTCCAAAAAATGTAAAATTTGGTCTCCAAGCACATTTCAGTATGTAGAACACATCTAACGGTTCGGATCGACCATTAGAATTTTGAAAACACAAATTTTGAGCCGTAGCACAGAGGGGCTCTTAGCTACGCGTAGCACCGTAGTCCGGTCCTATATATATATATATATATATATATATATATATATATAAATATATATATAAATATAAATATATATATATATATATATATATATATATATATATATATATATATATTTATATATATATTTATATATATATTTATATATATATTTATATATATATATATATGTTCAATCACTTTACGCGAAAAGAAAGAAAAATACTTTGCCCTGATTTCTTTCTGTTCCATATCAATGGAGAAGAAGGTAGTTCTCTTCCCCACCATGGGTGTAAGCCACATGATACCAATGATACAACTAGCCAAACTGTTCATTAACCATGGTGTCTCCGTCGAGATTGCCGTAATGAACCCTCCGATGATGCCGACCGCAACCACTAAACTCATCTCCCAAGTTTCTTCCACCAATCCAGAAATCTCATTTAACCTTCTCCCACCCCTTCCACCTCCCTCTGAATATGCCCCTACTCCATTCACTAACATGTGTAACCTTATTCGATCAAACAACCCAATCCTCCAAAATTACCTCGAGTCACAATCAAAGAACTCAACCATTGCTGCCTTGGTAATTGACTCCTTCTGTGTTGACGCCTTAGATGTTGCAGCGGAGCTCGGCATCCCAGCATATATATTTACACCCATGGGAGCAAACAGCCTTGCAGTGTTCCTTCACTTACAAGAGCTAATCTCCACCTGGGACTACACAAAGAAGGATATTGGAAAAACTCCGATTGTGATACCTGGTATTCCCCTGTTGCAAGCATCTGATCTTCCAAAGCAGGTGCTTGAGTTAGGCAACAAGGATTGTGAGCTTTTTCTTAATGCATTTACGCGCATGCCGGAGGCAAAAGGCATTCTCATGAACACCTTCCAGTCGCTCGAACCTCGGGCAGTGATAAGTTTAAAAGATGAGCTCGGCCACTTAACCCGGCCAATACCACCAATTTATTGCATCGGACCTTTGGTCACGGCTCCGAATGAAGTAGATGCACATCCATGTCTTAGATGGCTGGATGCCCAGCCAAAGAAGAGCGTGGTATATCTTGCATTTGGCAGTTATGGAAAATTCTCAGTCGAGCAATTGAGTGAAATAGCTTTCGGGATTGAGAAGAGCGGCCAAAAGTTTATATGGGTGGTACGCAATCCGCCAAATGATGACCCAAAAATACCATATGATCCCCTAGCTGATCCAGACTTAGATGTATTGTTGCCAGAAGGGTTCTTGAACCGGACAAAAGAACAGGGCATCGTGGTTAAGTCGTGGGCCCCACAAGTTGAGATTTTGCAACATGGGTCACTCGGGGGATTCGTGAGTCATTGCGGTTGGAGTTCAGTACTGGAGGCCATAACCAATGCTGTACCAATAATCTGCTGGCCACTATTTGCTGAGCAGAGGATGAATAGAGTCTTCTTGATTGAGGAAATGAAAGTTGGAGTTGAGCTCAAAGGTTGTGATGAAGGGTTGGTTTCAAGATATGAATTGGCTGAGAAAGTGAAATGGTTGATCGAATCGGAAGGAGGTAAAGAGCTAAGAAACAATGCGAGCGCTCATAGAATTAATGGTTTGGAGGCATTGAGAGAAGGGGGTTCATCAGAAGCAGCTTTCTTGGAGTTCTTAGGAAATTTGTAGCTGTAAAGTGCTCCAGGCCTTTGTCGAGTTGGAATTAACAAGTTCATTCTGAATTTTGTTGTCAGTGTTGAATTTTTAATGGATTTGCAGGAAATAATTTGTTGTCAAATTTGCTTTTGCGAAGATTTCTTTGAATCTCTTTTGGTTTGAAGGTGAATGCTGAAAGAGATCCTATTTAGTTGTGGGTGTTTGGATTAATTTCACATAACTGTTTTTGTATGTTTGAGGAAAGCAAATAAGTGTATATATATTTTAAATTCTGATATGCGTGCTCTCTTCTGTTCTTGTTCTCTAGAAAATTTGACCTCTGTCATGTATGCGACTTCTTAAAATTTTACTGCTGAACATGAACATATTTCTGTACATTAAAAGGATGAACTTCACCTAATTTTTCATTCTGACATATTTTGTTCCTTTCCGGATATAGTGTTCACTGTTCTATATTTTGCATCATATTAATTAGTGCTGGATGATGATTTTTGGCACTCACAACACTTCCATTATAAATAAAACCAGTCTCTTTTAACTTTATCGACAATTGACCTATATATAAATGAATCAGGTAAACCAAAAAGGAGCTTAATGTTTTAAAAAATATAGGGGAAAGGAAGCTTCTTCCTGCCAGTTTCACATTCCAAACTCTGGATTTCCAATCAGAGACTATCTCTGTGGATTTCATTTAGTATTTAATTGAGATTTCTTTTAAAGCTCAATTGTGTAGAGCACAACACATTACTGTATTTAACTTTGATTTCTTTTAAAGCTCAACTGTTTTGAGCACAGTGCATTTTTGTAAACCATGGCTACAAATTTATAACCACAATTATCAATCAAATGTGGGTTTGACCCATATTTTTTCTCAAAAAGGAAAAAATTGTGTCGCTTAAATAAGTTTAATTATATCAAAAATAATATATAACATTGGAGCTATTGCATTGTTGATAATTTTATTAAGAAACAAAATTGTATGATTTATTTAATCTATTTACTTGGTTGCATTATTTTAATCTAATTAATAAGTTAGGTTATAAAATAATAATTAATAAGTAATGTTATGTTATTATTTAATCTATTTATTTAATTGCATTATAGATAATTCTATTAATAAAGAAAATTGTACAATATCAAATATTTTAGAAAGAAAAATAGAATTTCTCATAATTAATCCCACGTACAACCGAACACCCATTATAATATATTTACATAAATAATTTCGTGCTTACCTGCCACTATGGGTTTCTGTTTTTTTTAAAGTGCACTCTCATCCCGTATAATTCCGTGACATCCGAACAGGTCCTAAGTAAATGTGAACTGTATCTTCTGCTGCAAATTTATTTCGCATCATCCTGCTGCAATTTTATTTTTGGCCGTTCGTTTTTTATCGGACGGACCAAATAAGATTTTGGCACAAATTTTAAAGAAAAAATAATATTGCCCCCTCCATCATCCGAGCACTCACCGACTTAGATTAAATCTGGACTGTCCGAAAGTGCAGCAGGATGCTGCGAAATAAATTTGCAGCAGAGGATACGGATCCTAAGTAAATGAGGTAAACAAAGAAAAACAACTTAATTAAGAAAGAGAGGTAGATTATTTATTTCTTTGTTTTGGAAATGTCTTCGTTAGATTATGAAAGATGATGCGGGCCGAGATAGGGTTAATAAACATGGGCCGAAGATTTTTGATGGGTTGTATACTGAAAATTGGAGACCACATCGAATGATGGTTTGATTCTTGTTACTTTTTAGAGAGAAAAAAACAATCAGTATGTTTTCTGAAAAATTACTTTGTTTTCTAAAAGTCAACAAAATTGCTGATCACGCCTCAGTAATTTGTTACTAGAAGCTGGCAGGAAGATGCTTAATTCCCTCCCCCTTTCTTTCTTAAAAACATTGAGCTCCTAATTTCGTTTACCTGATTCATTTGGTCAATTGTCTATAAAGTTAAAAGGGTCTGGTATTATTGATATGCATCGGTTCACTATCAGTGAACCAATAATTAATGGAAGCTTTGTGAATGCTCAAAATCGTCATCTGGCACTACTATGATGCAGAATATTCAACACTATATCCAGAAAGGAACAAATTCAGTCAGAAAGAAAAATTAGGTGAACTTCATCCTTTTAATTTAGAGAAATATCTGCATGTTCTGTCGCTTACTTGAAAAAGGTCAAATTTTCTGGAGAACAAGAACAGAGGAAAGCGCCCATAGCAGAATTTTGAATTTTAAATATATATATTTACTTATTTGCTTTGGAAACAAATCTGCTATGATTTTTGGGGATGGCAGGACCTGTTTTTCCATATCTAATTTTTAATTTTTTTAGAATGCACAAATCTCTAAAAAAAATTGATTTTTATGCACAAATCTCAAAATAAATTAAAAGTTGAATATGGGAAAGTAGAGTCCTGCAATCTCTTCAAGAATCACAGCAGATTTAATTTCATTTGGTTTCCTCAAACATACAAAGGGAAGTTTGTGAATTTAATCCAAACAACCACAACAAGCGTACGGATCATACTATGATTGATCCAACTCAATAGGATCTCTATCAGCATTCACCTTCAAACGAAAAGAGATTCAAAGAAATCTTGACAAATACAAATTTGACAACAAATTACTCCCTTCAAATGCATTTAAAATTCAACACTGACAACAAAATTCAACATCAACTTGTTAATTCATACTAGAAAAAGGCCTTGAGAACTTTACAGTTCCAAATTTCCTAAGAACTCCAAGAAAGCTGCTTCTGATGAGCCCCCTTCTCTCAATGCCTCCAAACCATTAATTCTATGAGCGCTCACATTGTCTCTTAGCTCTTTACCTCCTTTTGATTCCATCAGCCATTTCAGTTTCTCAGCCAATTCATCTCTTGAAACGAACCCTTCATCACAACCTTTGAGCTCAACTCCAACTTTCATTTCCTCAATCAAGAGGACTCTATTCATCCTTTGTTCTGCAAACAATGGCCAACAGATAATTGGTACAGCATTGGTTATTGCCTCTAATAGTGAGCTCCAACCGCAGTGACTCACAAATCCCCCAACTGACTCATGGTGCAAAATCTCAACTTGTGGAGCCCACGGCTTCACCACGACACCATGTTCCTTCGTCCGGTCCAAGAACCCTTCTGGCAACAATGAATTTAAGTCTGGCTCAGACAGCGGGCCATTACTTGGCGGATTGGGTACCACCCATAAGAACTTTTGGCCACTCTTCTCAATCCCGAAAGCTATTTCTTTCAATTGCGCAACTGATAATTTGCCCTCATGACTGCCGAATGAAAGAAATACCACACTCTTCTTTGGCTGGGCATCCAGCCATCTAAGACATGGATGTGCATCTCCTTCGTTCAGAGCCCTGACCAACGGTCCAACGGCATAAATAGGTGGTGTTGGTCGGGTTAAGATACTCAAGTCAGCTTTCAAACTTATCACTGCCCGAGGTTCGAGTGACTGGAAAGTGTTCACGACAATGCCTTTAGCCTCCGGCATTCGCTTAAACACATTAATAAATAACTCATAATCCTGAGTGTCAAACTCAAGTATCTCTTTTGGAAGATCAGATGCATGCAACAGGGGAACACCAGGTATCTCAATCGGAGTTTTTCCAATATCCTTCTTTGTATGGTCCCAGATGGAAACCAGCTCTGGTAAGCAAAGGAACACTGCAAGGCTGTTTGCTCCAGTGGGTGTAAAAATATATGCTGGGATTCCGAGCTCCGCTGCAACATCTAAGGCGTCAGCACAGAATAAGTCAATAACCAAGGTGGCAATGGATGAGTTCTTTGATTGTGACTCGAGGTAAGATTTGAGCATTGTGTTGTTTGATCGTATCAAGTTACAGCTGTTAGCGAATGGAGTAGGGGCATATTCAGAAGGAGGTGGAAGTGGTGGGAGAAGGTTAAATGAGATTTCTGGATTGGTGGAAGAAACTTGGGAGATCAGTTTAGTGATTGCGGTCGGCATGATCGGAGGGTTGATTACGGCGATGTCGACGGTGACGCCATGATTTATGAACAATTTGGCTAGTTGTATCATTGGTATCATGTGGCTTACACCAATGGGGGGGTAGAGAACTACCTTCGTCTCCATTGATTGAGAACAAACAGCAAGGTATTTTTCTTTTTCTTTTTGAGTAAAAGTGATTGAGATGAGAATATGAGATGCAATTACAAAGAAGCTTGTTCTATTCGTTACATTTTATAAATTGTTGGCAGACTTTCACTTATACCTTTACAAAGTTCAAACTTTTCTTCTCAATATTTACAGGGTTAATTTCTCGTGTATTCTGATGAGAAAAGTTATTCAATTTTTTTATTTATCTATGTACTTTTTATTATTTAATATTTTTTTAACTTTTTTTTCTATTTACCTACAAAATTTATTATATATATAGTTAACGAGTTATTGAAATCTATTAATTTCAATTAATACATTCATTTGTTAAGGGTTTATTGAATATAATAAAGAGTAAAGGGGTAAATAAGAAATTGAAAATTTATTTATGGGTATCTGAGAGATTAATCTAAATTTAAAATGTTATATTTATTTTTGTAAATTTCAAATACTTTCAAATTTATTAAGTTTAGAATATTTTATATTGAAATTTACTTTATATTTAAAAAATTTCTATTTACCACCTATGTAAAATTTAAAAATATGTAGTATATCTAAGGAATATTTCGCTATTTACTTTGTCAGTTTGCAGAGATAAATATTTTCTTTATCTATCAGTGACACGCACATAGTGATATTTTTGCAGATGATACTTCAGTAAATTTCAAACTTGCATGCATACCTCCTTATTTTATAATTTTCAAAAGCATAGTTCCTAATTGAAGGAGTGCTTATTTAAAAAAATATATATGTTCATTTTTAAAATGGGCACATTTTAGTGGAGGTTCTTCAAAAATAATTTTTTTGTGATTATGCTTTTGAGATAAAATTCTAAGGAAAAAATATTTCACATATTTTACATAAAATTCTATTTTATAATTTTTATAAAGAAATTTTATTTTTTTAGATAGGTATAAAATTATGTTTTTATGCACAGTTCAGAAATAGTAATTTCGTAACTATCTAAAAAATAGAAAACAATTTTAAAAAAATACAAAATTTGGTCTGCAAGAATATTTTAATATGGAGATTATGTTGAGCGGTTCAAATTAACTGTTAAACTTTAAAACTAGATATAAAAATGCGATATATGATAAGGTATGAAAGACACTAGACACATTTAAACTCTCCTCTCTCATTATATATACTTTTAAATAAACTGAATATCTATAACAGTAATCCTCTTACTTTATATGATACATTTCTTATTTTCTAATAGATACAAAAAAATAATTTATAAACGTAGAGAGAAAGCAATAAATTGAGAAAACGGACGAGTTTATTATTTAAATTAGAAGAATGAATATGATGATATTTTAAATTTTCAAAGGATATATATGAAGTCCACCATAAATTGTAAATATGTAAAGAAGAAAGATTCGTTTCTACTTCTCTATAATATATTTGTCTATTTTTGGTTCCTTTCTAATTATCATTCATTATTGGTTAATGCCCTTGTCCATTATGACACTAGATGTCTATTTTTTTTTTTAAAGTGAAATGGCTGATCGAATCTGCTGAAATCTGAGGCTAATGAACAATAACCTTAAATCTCTGCAATTCAGTCATCAAATTATTTTGAAATTCGTGCAAAAAAATAAACTGTTTCGAAATATGTTCTAAAAAAAATCAACAGCTAGATTTGGATTGTAAAAATTATTCACTGATTTTAAAATTGTAGCAGATTTATTTTCGCTCACAGTAGTGGTGAATAGGGGAATGTGCAGGAAACAATGAGTATGTTTTCTGACAAACTAATTTTTTATTTGTAAAAGTCGACAACAAATTTACTGATCAGGCCCCGAGGAAAAATAAGTTCAGTTCAAATTAAATTAAATTAAATTGTACAGTCTTTTACATGTTTCATAATTTGTTGGCAGGAAGATGTCCCAACCCCCACCACCATACCCCCCCCCAACCCCCACCCTCTCTTTCTTAAAACATTGAGCTCCTAGTTTTGTTTACCTGATTCATTTGGTCAATTGTCAATAAAGTTAAAAGGTATTGGGTTTATTGAACTACATAAATGTTCAACACTGACAACACAATTCAGAAAAAAAAAAAAAAAAAAAAAAAACTTATTTCATACTACAACAAGGTCTCAAGAACTTTGCAATTCCAAATTTCTTAAAAACTCCAAGAAAGCTGCTTCTGATGAATCCCTCTCTAAATGTCTCTGCACCATTAATTCAACTTTCGCAGCCAATCCTTAATCACAACCTATAATAAGCTTAACTCCAATTTTCAATTTCTTCAAATTTGAATTTCTTTTACAGTTTACAGTATTCAATGAAAATATCTATAGAGCTATATGATATGGTGTACAGAAATTTAAATAATTGAAAATAACATGGATGCAGATTTAAAAAAAAAAATTGGAAAAAAAAATTTGAAAAAAAACTTTCAAAATTTTTTTTTGAATTTTTTTTACCTGTTTTTGTTAACATAATTTTAAAGTGAGCCTGTTAGTTACTAGTTTTGAAAATTTGTTAGAGATATTCTAAATACGGTTCCAACGGTATTGGTCAAAGCAGTTAAACTTGTTAAATTGGAGGTTAAACTGGGAGTTTATTGGAGACCACACGGTAATAAAAATAAAAAGTTATTATGTTTGTAGAATTTGTTAAATTCGATTTACATAATTATAGACACTTTTCAACTGAATATGAAAGTTAGTATCTAATTAAACACCGTTAGCAACTTCCTATTTAAAGTCCACACATACTAGATCTATGTATGATACTGTTAAATTTTGAAATTTTACTAGTAAAGTGTTCACACTTAACTCTCATCTTTTTTTTTTTTCTAATTAAGATGGTACCTAAGAGTATTTACATTCCAGCAATCAAATGAGTTTCTAAATAACTGTTAACTATATTTTAGAGATTAAGACGTCTAAAGTTTCTAATTCTTACATCTCTGAAATTAATTTTATAGTTTCTATTAAGTCACATCCGCAATAAACTAAAAATAAAAATAATTTGAGCTATTCATTTGACCAGTGTAGAATTTTATAAATAATTATTTAATAAAAAACTTTTCTGCATAGTTTATAGATAAGAAACTCTCCTACATTTTTAAAACTGAATTAGAAACGAAAATATCAAATTAGATACTCTCGAAATACATAATACATAATACACCGAAATTTTTATAAATATACAAAATCCCAAATTAATTTAACAATCTATACATTTTTTATATTAATTTCCAAATCTATCCAAACCGCTGACATTGTCAGCGGTTTCAGAAGCCAGAACTGCTGACTACGTCAGCAATTTCAGAAACCTAGAACCGCTGACCCTGTGAGCAGTTTTAAGCCAAGCACGATTTTTTATGCTTTCTGCACACTTTTTGAAACAACGAACGACTCAGATTAAAACAACGAACGACTCAGATTTAAAACACTGTTGGTAATCATTACAGAGTTACGCAGTTTCATCCAAATTGAATTTAATATAATTTTTCATTTAATTATTTTATTTAATTAGAAAATATTATAATTTATTTATTTTTTCTATTAAAATATTAGAAATATTTTTATATTTTTTTAAAATTAGATATAATACCATATAATTTGATTTATTAGAAAGACTTAAACAAATAATCCGGATCAATATTTTTCAGATCAGATTTTTCATGACTGTAAGAAAAATTAAAAATTTTCTTTGTGTGTAATTAGAAAAAAAAAAATGCTTTGAATCTGAATTATTGATCTCGGTTCAAAAGTCACTTCTAGGTAAATACATAAAATATTATTGTCTTTCTATTTTTCATGTCAATGTATGTTAGATATTTTGTTAAAATTTTATTTTTTCAAAAATAGAAAGACAATAATATTTTCTGTATTTACCTAGAAGTGACTTTTGAACCGGGATCAATAATTCAGATTCAAAGCATTTTTATTTTTTTTCTAATTACACACAAAGAAATATTTTAATTTTTCTTACAGTCATGAAAAATTCGATCTGAAAAATATTGATCTGGGTTATTTGTTTAAGTCTTTCTAATAAATCAAATTATATGGTATTATATCTAATTTAAAAAAAATATAAAAATATTTCTAATATTTTAATAGAAAAAATAAATAAATTATAATATTTTCTAATTAAATAAAATAATTAAATGAAAAATTATATGAAATTCAATTTGGATGAAATTACGTAACTCTGTAATGATTACCAACAGTGTTTTAATCTGAGTCGTTCGTTGTTTCAAAAAGTGTGCAGAAAGCATCAAAAATCGTGCTTGGCTTAAAATCGCTCACAGGGTCAGCGGTTCTAGGTTTCTGAAACTACTGACTCTGTTAGCGGTTCTGGCTTCTGAAACCGTTAACAGTGTCAGCGGTTTGGATAGATTTGAAAATTAATATAAAAAAATGTATAGATTGTTAAATTAATTTGGAATTTTGTATATTTACAAAAATTTCGACATAATACATAATATCATAAATGTAAATGCTCAAAAATAGTTTCAGAGGTCAGAGGACAACAATTATAGCCAGGAAGACCGGATACCAAAGAAATACTCGAATAGGACATTATCTTAATTTTAAGAGCATCCAGAACGCCATTTGTATTATAATTTGCTATTTGACGTGGCTTATTTTATATGAATTGTTAGGATGTGCAGTAGTTTGTAAATTAGCAAATTTTCTTTAAAAACAAATGTTTGCATAATGACACATCATCAGATTAATTGGCTGAAATGAATTATCACTCTCATCTCTTACTATTGAAATTAATTGTTGAAATAGAGTGGTTTAGAAATTATGAGATTCTTTAATTGTTAAATTTAGTGATGTGGACAATTTTAATTGCTGAACTATTTGTGGATTGGATTTGTGGATTGGAGATAGCTCTTAACATCCATAAAATTCCAAATTTATTCCTAGTCTCCCAGATAAGTACCCGTAAGAGGCGTAAGCCGTGACGCCCAACATCACTCATAATGCAGAGCACAGCGGAGCTTTCCCACTTGGATTATTTATTTATTGCCTTGACCTTTCTAGTGTGCATCTCCTCTTTTAGCGTTTATTATACAGTGGCACTTGTTAGAAAAAAATAATAATGTTTTATACCTCTTTCTAGGAATTCGTATCCTCTGCATTAACACAAATTAAGGATAATCTTTGGAGTTAATGAATCTCAACTGTCTGATTTATTTTAAAATTCGTACAAACTAGATTAAAAAATTATAGGCAGTAGCTGAATTGACTCTATTTAAAATCAGTCGGTTGAGAATCTCAACTTGAGATTCGTTTTTGAGTTAATGCAGAGGATACGCGTTCTCTTTCAAGTTTCCACTTAGTTTAGGGTTTTTTTCTTTTCCTTTTTTTTTTACTTTGAGATATTATAATCATTTAGCATGTACATACTCTTTAATTTTTAACTGTTCAGATCACAATATATTTAAATTGCTTTAATCCTCCTAATTTTACAATATATGCATGTGTAAGTATTGTTGGTATTAGTTTGGAATTATGTAGACTTACACAGATAAAACCATAAAACTGAAATTAATATATATGGTATATCTACCTTCTATAATATTGAAAGCTTTTGGGTTTTTTATTTTATTTTAATTAAAAAATATATGACACCTACTTTTTTTTTCTAGACTGAAGATCAATCATGCAAGAACTTTGCTAATTATACGGGATGCTTTTAATAATGCATTAAATTTATTGGTATGCTAGTATTGCTGTCACGTTCTGTTAGCTTTATCCTGATAAATCACAATAAAATTCAACATGTATTGATAAAACATCAACACGTATCATGGCTATTTTTATTTATTTTTTCATTTGTTTTGTATATTTGTAAGATCAAACAGCTGTACATATTCATATCTATGTTGTAAAAAAATAACTTTCTAGGTCAATTAATCAGCCGATCAGTTGTTGGTATTGATGAAACTGTCACAATTTTTTCCAACTAATCAGCTGATTATTTTCAATTATTCTCGATTATTTCTAATTAATCGCTTGATAGTAACTTGTCCATACGACGAGTACAAACTGTTATTTACAACGTTGATTTATATAAAAGTACTTTAACATTTATAAGATTAATGTGCATGATTATTTAATACAAATCCTTCCCTATTATCATCATCATCATCATCATCATCATCATCCGGCACTAATATAATATTGAATACAGTATCCGGAAATAAGACAAATCTGTCAAATATATATATCAGCATGCGGCAGTAAAATTATACAATGTCGCATACATAAAAGGGGTCATATTTTCTAGAGAACAAAAACAGAGAGGTACTGAGTGCACTGTGCACAGCTGAATTTTAAAAAATAAAGATGTCCTTATTTGCTAATGTTTCCGTCAAACATACTAAGAAAAGTTGATCAACAAAATTGATTCCTGCAAATCCATTCAAATTATAAACACCGACAACAAAATCTTGAATTTTTTTTAAAAATAAAACACACACACAATTTAGAATTAAACTAGTTAATTCATGCTAGCACAAGACCTTTAAGAACTTTACAGTTCCAAATTTCCTAAGAACTCCAAGAAAGCTTCTTCTGATGAGCCCCCTTCTTGCAATGCCTTCAAACCATTTATTCTATGAAGGCTCACATTGTCTCTTAGCTCTTTACCTCCTCCTGATTCCATCAGCCATTTCACTTTCTCAGCCAATTCATCTCTTAAAACCAACCCTTCATCACAACCTTTGAGTTCAACTCCAACTTTCATTTGCTCAATCAAGAAGACTCTGTTCATCCTCTGCTCTGCAAACAATGGCCAACAGATAATTGGTACAGCATTGGTTATTGCCTCCAACAGTGAGCTCCAGCCGCAGTGACTCACAAATCCCCCGACTGACTCATGGTGCAAAATCTCAACTTGTGGAGCCCACGACTTCACCACAATACCCTGTTCCTTTGTCCGGTCCAAGAACCCTTCAGGCAACAATGCATCTAAGTCTGGCTCAGCCAATGGATCATATGGCTTTTTTGGGTCGTTACTTGGCGGATTGCGTACCACCCATAAGAACTTTTGGCCACTCTTCTCAATCCCAAAAGCTATTTCTCTCAATTGCTCGACTGATAATTTACCAGAACTTCCGAATGAAAGATATACCACACTCTTCTTTGGCTGGGCATCCAGCCATTTCAGACATGGCTGTGCACAACCTTCGCTCGGAGCTGTGACCAATGGTCCAATGCAATAAATTGGTTTTACCGGCTGGTTTAAGGGACCGAGCTCATCTTTTAAACTTATCACTGCCCGAGGTTCGAGCGACTGGAAAGTGTTCATGAGAATACCTTTTGACTCTGTCATTCGCCTAAATATATTAATAAATAGCTCATAAACCTTGGTGTCAAACTCAAGCATCTCTTTTGGAAGATCGGATGCATGCAACAGGGGAACACCGGGTATCTCAATCGGAGTTTTTCCAATATCCTTCTTTCTGCGGTCCCAGGTGGAGATCAGCTCTTGTATGCGAAGGAACACTGCAAGGTTGTTTGCACCAGTGGGAAAAAATACATATGCCGGGATGCCGAGCTCTGCTGCAACATCCAATGCATCAACACAGAAGACATCAATGACGAAAGCAGCAATGGATGAGTTCTTTGATTGTGACTGGAGGTAAGATTGGAGCATTGTGTTGTTTGATCGTATGAGGTTACACATGTTAGTCAATGGAGTAGGGGCATCTTCAGAGGGAGGTGGAAGGGGTGGGAGAAGGTTAAATGAAATTTCTGGATTGGTAGAAGAAACTTGAGAGATCAGTTTAGTGGTTGCGGTCGGCATCATCGGAGGGTTGATTACGGCAATGTCGACGGAGACGCCATGATTTATGAACAATTTTGCTAGTTGTATCATTGGTATCATGTGGCTTACACCCATGGTTGGATAGAGCACAACCTTCGTTTCCATTGATTGAGAACAGACAGAAATCAGGGCAAGGTGTTTTCGTATAGTGTTTGTGGATATGCTGGATGAGATGCAATTGCAAACAAGCTTGTTACATTCGTTCCATTTTATAAACTGTAGACAAACTTTCACATTTACCTTTAGAAATTTATAATATCATATTAATCCTTCCAAATTTTAGTAACTCCAACATTTATATTTTTTCCTATTTTCCTTATATCAAAATTTCAAAAAGATGTTATTAATTTTCTAAAGGAAATATTTAGTCTTCTAAATTAGTTAGAAACTATTTCATTTATCTACTAGTGACCGGACAAATAATGACATTTAAGCAAACGAGGCTCCACTAAATTTCAAACTTTTGCATATCTCCTTATTTTGGAATTTCCATAAGCATAGTCTCTAAGTGAGTGTTAATTTGTATAATAAAAAATTATTCAGTTTAATTGAATGATGGACACATTTTAATGGAGGTGCCTTTGGAGGCAAAAACATTATTTTGGAGATATTAGGGGAATATTATTTGAAAGATTTTTAGGAGGTTTAAAAGTATAAATTGTAAAATTATAATCTATATTGATGAAGTCTATTCTAAGAAATAAATTATACACATCTCATTATATATACATTTTGAAATATGCTTAAACTTTATAACAGTAGACTTCTTACTTTATATAATTAAAGTTTACTATATTAATAGAAGATAAAAATGAGAATTTATAAATGTATAGAAAAACAACAACAAATTAAGTAAATGTGAGAATTATTTGAGTTACCAGAAAAAAAATATAATATAATAAATTTTAGAAAGCTAATTTTAAAATTAGAAATAATATATATGAAATCCTCTGTAAATTATAAATCTGTGTTCAATACAAAGAAGAAAGATTCTTTTCTACTTCTTAGTTCTCTATATTCTTTTTGGTTTCTATATTTGGTTTCTTTCCCAAGATAAAGATATCCATTATGAATGGAGAATGTGGTTGGGTCAATACGACCCGACCGGAATGCCTAGTTTGATTTTATCTGGCTCTGATTTAGAATGTCTTTCTGAAAACGCTTGCAATATTAGTCCCTTCAATTTAATTTAATAAATCGATCTAATTTTAATTGAATAAAAATCAAGATTGTTAATTCCTGTTTTTCGTGTGAGAGGTTGTAAATTCCAAACTAAGAAAAGATAATTTTATATAAATATTAAAAAATTTAGTAGCTTGACCTCCAACGTTAAATAAAAAAATTGTCAAATCTTATTTTCCTAATCAAAATCAATTTAAGACGCTAAATATTTCTTTTTACAATAAAAAACGGATCGACTCTTTTCATTTTAAATATTCTAAATAAAAAAATGAATTTTAAAACCTACAACCTTCCAATTAATTTTCAAGATTATAAATAATTGACAAAATATCATTTAACTATATATATAAGATGAGGAGGGATCCACTTGCACCATTTTTTATTGACACAAAATTACACCCTTCATTTTGAAAATTTAAATAGTCGATCCAAACTATTCAATATGATGGATATATTAAAATATACTTACAGATCAAATTTTACATCTTTTTTTTTACTTTTTATTATTTGTTAAGATGGATACAAAAATTCAATTGTCTAAAATGTGCTGGTAATTTTTTTTTACCAAATCAAATGTCCTGGTAATTTTTTTTTTATGTTGTGTTTTTTGCAATCGAAAAAACATTAAGAAATAACTAAAAACATATATTCAGTGTTGGTCTAGGATATAAATCTGCTGTTATTCTAAAGAGATCACAGGACTCTGTCCTGTTAATCCTATCACAACTGTTCAAAGTTTTTCATATGTAAATCTTAAGAAAAAGTCTTTGTTTGCTCAAATCTCGACAAAGGTTAACAGCTGATATTGAAATAACAGGGTCTTGTTATCCCTTTGGAATAACAGCAGATTTATTTCTGTTGGTCTATCCTCCACATAATATTTTGATACTTATTTGAGTATCTGTGAGAATAAAAGTACTTAGTAGTTCGATATCCTTGCAAGCCGGCTTTGGGGCAGGGTAGCCAGGGCGACCACCCCGGACCTCAAAATCCAACGGGCCTTCAATCAAATCAAATTAAAACTTAATTACTCTCCACTCTCTCATCCCTATTTATTTATTATCTCTTTTCCCTCCAATCCTCTCTTAGAATTTTGACACTGCATCAATTCTTGTTTTTAACTTCTCAGGTTCGATACTTTATTTCATATTCACAGACATGATTCAATACGACCATAATTTCAGCCTTACACTGATAATCAGGGGCAGATCCATAAAGGCCCAGGGGTAGGCAACCCCTGAATTTGAAAATTTTATTAGGCCCAGTGTAACTTTGTTCATGTGCCTACTCCTGGCCCAACTTGATGCCTACCCCTGGCTCAGAGAAAATTAAATAACAAAGGCCCAGGTCCTGCTTCGTTGCTGAATCAATTGTGCTGCTGCCTCTGCTATTGAGAAACCCAATCCGATAAAAAAGACTTTCGCTAGCGACACTAAAGACCAAATATAAAAAAAAATACTTTGTTATTCCTGTCTTTGGCTACGCAGTCGGAGACAAAAAAAACTTCCTTCGCTAGTCAGAGAGCAGAACAAAAGAAAATTCATGGCTTTCTCAATTTCACCTTTATTTCACAGCCTATATGGAGGCTGATGCCCTTTAGGAAATCATCGCCTTCTCAATTTGAGGCTGATGCCCTTTAGAAAGCCATGAAATCTCATGAAATAAAGGTGAAATTCTATTAGTATTGCTCGTGAATGAATAAACTCGTTGGGTGTCAAGCAGCTTATTATCATTTTTGCAAATTTGGTAAATGAAAAAAGGAGAGAAAAAATAGATGCATTGTTCGGAACAATAGATTCCTTCCTTTTCAGGTGTTTTTTTTAAAATATAATTGCTTTCCCCTGGCTTGAGAAATCAGGCTGATACACTTTACAAAAACTAGGTTTAGATGATATGTCTACTGTCTCTGCTTCTCTCCAAGATTTAAATTCAAATAGTTATCTTTTTATGTTCGATCTCCAAATGATGCTTTAACTGATAAATCATATGAAAGCTTGATGCTCTGGTGAATAACGATCTTACCAGATTTTATAAGAAAAATAATTATAGGTGTGAGTTGTAATTTTGTATCCGATAAGTTAATAGGTTTGAACCCGATTAGCTATTTGAATCCGACTAGTGCCCTACCCTAACAGAAATTCTGAATCCCCCGGCTGATACTAGTTATTAGTTAGCATAACTATGAGAATTTGTCACTATCTGTTAGTGTAAAACTACATTTTACAGTCGGTATCGTCCCAGATGCTTGTGCTGGAAATAGTTATTTTTTACTCTCGTGGATAGTGGTATATGATAGTGGTGTATTCTTGTGGTATATCACGGCACTGTTGCACTAACTAATTATACCGAACCATTAAAATCTGATGTCATCTCAAAAATATATATAGCCCACCACAGGTGGTAGTGGAATGCCGGTTTGATGTCATCAGCAACGGAACGCTAATTCATCACAAGCTATTTTGTAGAATTTGACCTCAAGTAAAATATTTTTGTGATAATTTAATAAATATAATAAAAGTGTAGCTAGGTTAAAATGTATCATTGTTTTTCAGAATATTTGGACCATTCAAAAATATGAATTTTGTATCAGTCTAAAAAGTAGTCTTTTTAAAATTAAAATATAAAATTTGGTCTCCAAGCACGCTTTATTATATACATGAAAATCATGTTAAGAGGTTCGGATCGACTGTTTGAAATTTGAAAACAATTGAAGAAACGTAAATCTGAAATTTGCTGATTTATTTTGCAACGATTTTCAATGTCATTTGGTTAAATAGTATTGATCGTGGTTATATTTGACACCGCCAAGATGAAGAGGTGGCAGATTTTAAAAAAAATTATCATTAATTAATTTAGATGCTACTTTTGATTATGTTTTTAAATTTGGTAAAAGGTTTATGTTTGCATGTCTTTAACCAAGCTTTTGTGGTTCCTAGGAGGGTAATTAGTGACTTTCGGAGTAGAAAAAGGTAATTTTCAGGGGGGTTAATTTTTAGTAGAATTTTTGAACCTTAAGCAAGGCTATAAGAGAAGCCCATTTTAGTTTGTAAAAGAACATATGAATTAATTCAAATTTTCTATTCTGAGTTGAGTTTAACTAATCTTTTGCTTCTTTGAGTTGAACTTATTTCTCTTTGAGTGAGTTTAGTTGAACTTGCTAGTGTCTTGTGAATCGATCATTGGCCGGACCATGTCAATATTCTTGTCACACCCCAAACCGAGAATTCCGGATTAGGGCGTGATTACCACCTTAGGAATGTCACACGCCTAACCGGGGATTCCGGGTTAGGGCGTGATTGATTCTCGCCTCGTGTTTATTAACTCAATAAACACGCAATGCTAAATAAATGTAACAATAGACAATAAATGTAACAATAGTCATACAACCCATAAATAAACATACACATACAATATCCATACAGTCCACCTCATAAAGTAAAACACGAACTACAGAAAGGAATACAAGATCTAGCGAGATCAATGTACTAATCAAAAGACCGGATCTCGTAAACCTAATCAAAAGTTATAAAAATATAAAATCAAGCTGTGGGGTCTTCAGGGATAGCCTCTAATGAATCATGCTGCGGTATGCCAGTCTTCGTACTTAAAACCCACGAAACAACGTGTGGGGTGAGCGAATGATCGCCCAGTGCGTGACCCAAGAATTATCCTTCAGGGATCCTCTTAAGTCGAAGTACTTTTAATTATAGTCTATTGTAAATATCACTTTTATATGCACATGCTTGAATGCAATTATCCTATCTACATAACTAGAAATAAAATACATATAGTAAATACAAATGATGTGATTAATTACCATGCCAACATGCAAAAGATTCCCAAAAATAAAATCCAAGGAGAGTGATATATTTATAGCCAAATCGGGGCCCAGTATCCAAGTACTGCGCTAGAAATTATATACATAATAATACGATAGAATTATCCACCCAGTGCCGTGCCAATCGAATCACAGGATCCAATAAGATATATCCAAGTACACCGGTCAGCAAGTCCAATGATACACGATGCCTAGCGACATCGCCCATTGATCCCTCCTGTGTGCAACGAATGCAGATGAATATATATCAATTCTGTGTTTGTTCCTTTCTCTAAATCGATCCTTCAACCAAACATATAAAAATAAGAGAAAACTACAAGCATGACGTAAAAATAGTTAATCCGTTTCCTCATGAGCAGACAACGGAACTCCATTATTCTGGCCAGACTAATGGGAAAACATGCCACAGACTCGAACTGCCACACATGACTACGCCACGGACTTCTAGCCGTGCGCGAAGATTTCAAAGGATACACCAACGGATATACGACACGGACTTCAGGCCGTGTCGTTTAAATCAGACCTGCCATAGACTTATAGCTGTGCATTCTGATTTAAGTATATGGCGAGTAGCTCCTAATGTAGGGGGAAAGCTCCCGAACCGATTCGTACTCCCGGGCTTCTAGTCGGTGCACGTTAAAATGTAAAATGAAGCGGAATTTTATATAAGTCCAAGTATACATATAATATATCCTAATAAGACCTCCAAGGGATCAAGTGATCCCCCAGCTCAATGGCTGCGAGGCCGACTCGTTCCATCCCAACAAGCCGGAGCGCAGTCATTTGGTCTTCTTTCTCACACTCACCATGCATATGACTATTTATAATAATAGTATATTGTCCTCTACGAGAAGAGGACAACAATGATCCTACCTAATATAATAGTTTAACTAAATTAATTACTCTACTCCTAAATAAATAGTAAATTCTTTCTTTGAAGGGGATTATGCAAATCCTAACTACAGTTCAAAAGAATAAACATGCTCTAATGCATCTATTAATTTAAAGTGCGGATGACAGGTCAAGTGGTCGACTGGTTAGAGTACGCCACGAAAAAGTAATTCAAATATCCCACACCTGTATACTAAGCGGGAATCGTGTGCAAACAATAACATGTACAGATAACCGGCGGGGTCCTCATCTAGTCCAGTAGTGTAATTCGCAGTCTCGGTCCACGGATCGGTAGCTAGGGGGAGGGGGTAACCTGTACATGCGTAATTTAACTTAATTAAAAATCCATCTACTTTAAACAATCCCTCCCTCGTTTAATTTAGGTTTAAATCGCGGCTTATCATATTCAGTCGGTCAGTCGGTCGGATACTGATTATTAACATTAATCTTTGTTAATGATTTAGTCAGATACTGATCATTCACTTTAATTTAATTTAATCTAAGTCACGATAAAATAACGATATTTTTAACCCTTCCACTTGAAGGTAATTTGTTGGCGGCAATTCTAGTGTCGAAATATTTGCAAATTAATTAATCACGAGTTACGATACACTATGCGGGGATCCACTTACTTTGATCTATTTAATCTAACTTGATTTAAAATAAATAAACAGTATTTTTAATATTTTAATTTGAAGATAAATTGTTTGTTAGAATTTATCTCATTACAATGTTCGTACAATAATAATGTCGTTCACTACGATAGTTTTATAAGAACTTCAATTGCTTTAATTTCATACTGTGTTTAATTAATTGAAATAAGTCATAATAAAAGAATCCGACTGATCAGATTCGGGTTTGGAATTATTTATCATAGTAATTAGGTATATTAAATACTTACTCGATAAAAACATGTGTTACTTAATTACTTATTTATTTTAACACGTATAAAAACTAGATATACGATTAAAACACATGTTCATTATACTTAATTATTTTAACACTCATGTTCATTATAATAGTTATACGATTAAAACACATTACTTAATTAATTATCAAATAAAAATCTACTTTCAACACGTATAATACCAATGTATGTTGGTTGTCTACGATCTTAATTAGTACGTTAATTAGGCGTATTTCATATGCATAAAATAGAGGTACGATTAGTAATTTTAATTACTTTTGATTAAAAATAACTTGAAATTATTTTTAACTACGTATATAGAATAAAAATACGTTGTTAACTAATTATACTAACTAATCAACTTATAAATTTAGACATTGAATTTAAACTTAGTAAACTTTATTCTAATTGGTAATATTTAAACTAAATATTTAATTAAAATTTTGTATATAATTTATTCTTAAATAAATTAACGTCGCATTAAATTCAAATCTTGATTTAACACAATTTTATTACTTTAGAGTTATTATAATAATCGTACGAAAATTTTACATTGTTAATTAATTGACAACTTATTAAGTTTAAACTGCATTGTTAATTAATTGACAACTTATTAAGTTTAAACTGCGTGTACGACAAGTAATTATTCTAATTAATTCTACGGGGTAGGGCGCTTTACATAATTAATTTTGTCGGAATGTTCGTATGGTAATTATGTCGTTCCCTACAGTGTCCATTACAAAAATTAAAGCAATTTATTTGTTTAAATTCAGGTTGTATTTTATTAAGAAAAACGCATTGGAAAATTCTATTTGCAAATCTTTGGATTTGAATTTAGTTATAGTTCACTTAAATTTAATTCACGTTCTTATTTGGAAAAAATATACGTCGTTTAATTATATATATATTTTTAATACGTATGTAAGGGAAAAATACATTTTATTAATTAGTTATGCTAACTACTATAGTTAGAAATAAATTTTAGATACATAACGAGATATGCTGCAACTTAATTGTTCTTATTAATTAACAATATAATTATATTTAGTTTTATCGAATCAGTTTTATTAAATTATTAAACCTAATTAACTACATTTGTTGTGTTTAATGTGATTTAATTTTGTGTGTTTCGGGATCATACATTGTCCTGCCGGATAATCTAGTATCTGCTCATAGTATGTCATGAGTCGTCAATCCAGAACTTTACTAATCATTTTCCGATCTTTAAGTTTACGTATATTTTACGTTTTTAAGTTGTACCCTTTTAATTAATATTTGAAGAATTTTAAAAGTCATGTAGTTGTATATTTAAAAATCCAAACCACCCTTTTTAAATAAATTTTATAACTTCGAGTCGAGCTAACCGAAAGGAGGCTCAAAATCCTAAATAGTTATTATCCTATTTTACTTGATTAATTTAATTAATCCTACTCCTAAATGTGTGTTCTATCGTAACTTCCCTTATTCCATAACTCGTTCGAATCTACAACGAATTATTTTTATGCGCTAACCTATTGTTTGCGTTGCATGTTTAACCCCTCATCTACAATAATTGTTTCAAAATAAAGTCTATTCATTTGTTTTATAATTTTCGGCCCAAGCCCAAAATCCAATTTATTTTCAAAAAATGGCCCATGGCCTAATTGCAATTATTTTTAAAACCCTTTATAAATAAAATTTCGGTTTGGGCCTATGCCCAAAATACAAAGGCCGAAATACATTTAATATATATATATAGGCAAAGACTTCTATGGACATAAGGACCTATTTGTAAAATGAACATATTTTTATTTTCAAAGTTCAAACAGTCGATCCGAACCATTCATCTTGTTCTCCATATTAATATGTGCTTGGAGACCAAATTTTACATTTTTCTGAATTTTTTTACTATTTATTAAGATGGGTACAAAATTCAATGGTCTGAATTTGATATTTTTTGTACCCATCTTAATAAATAATAAAAAAATTCAGAAAAATGTAAAATTTGGTCTCCAAGCACATATTAATATGGAGAACAAGATGAACAGTTCGGATCGACTGTTTGAACTTTGAAAATAAAAATATGTTCATTTTACAAATAGGTCCTTATGTCCATAGAAGACACTCTCATATATATATACATGTATAGGCTGGCCCTAAGCCCAAATTTTCAAATTTTTCCAATTTTGCATTTAATTCCCTCAAACTTTTAATAATTCACATAGGGCCGAAATTTTATAACTTAACCCCCAAATTATAAATATTTGCAATAAGGTCTCTGTCAGTTCCGATTTGGTACCAGAGGCAACACTGGGCTGGTACCCACTGGTACCAGCATCGCACAATCACCACAACAACCACACAGCCAGCACAAGTCAGAACCCCGGCATACACATGGAACCCCAAACCAGCACATAGCCGACTGGTACCAGCATCGGTACCAGCAGCTCTCAAGCACAACAACAAAATTGCAGAAACAGAAAGGCTCAACAGCCATCACGCATGCATAAGTCGCAAGGTACCGAAGCTGTACCAGTATCTCAAACCAGCAGACCAACAAGAAAAAGGCACGATCACACCCGATTGTCGTGTACGCGACATTAATTAAAAAGGAGGGCTCAAGATTTTTACCCGACAGAGGCATAATCGCAAGAAAGCAACAATCGGCCGATTCCAAGGTAGAGCCTCGTTTCTTGGCCGTCCTCTCCAAAATCAGCAAGCACCACAAGACTAGGGCGCCTTCAAGCACCGGAATAACACGAAGAGGCACCAGATAGCAAGGAGCAAGCAAAAAAATCAAGCTCCAGTAACAATGTCACAGAAGAAAACAGAAAAGAGAGCGATAGAGAAATTTATCTCAACACATGAGCGAAGCAAGGAAAAACCCCCCAAAAACCAGCGAGAGAGAGAGAGAGATCTGCTTATATAAGCCGGAACCGCGAAAATCACGCAATCTAAAGGCGTCAGAGGCTCTGACAGCCCTGTTACCGAAGTCAACAACGCACGAGGGAGATGCGACGGGGGCAGGTTCGATCGACAGTCGCGCGGGAGAGAGAGAGAGAGGCGCCTTTTTGCTTCTCCTGGAAGAATCGCAAAAGAGAGGGAGCGGGGTTGTGGGGTTCTCCGACAGAGAGAGAAAGGAGAGAGGGCTCCGAATAGAAATGAGATTAAAAGGGAGAGGTAGGGTTAAATTAAAGGGAAAATTTTCTGTATGCCCATTCAAACTTTTAAAATAGCCAATTTTTCCATGATATCACTATAATATCCAATATCTCATCAAAAAGTTATTTTCTTTCTTCCATCTCCATTGAACAATTTAATCTTCAATTTAATTATTTAAAATTTAAAATTGACTATTATGCCCCTTATTTTTAAATTGACATGTCCAGTGCTTTTAAATTTTGTTCTCTAGTAATCAATACTGATACAGCTTTTGAATTGGACCGGTAACTGGTACCAGAATCTGGTACATAAGTTTTAAATGTTGATACAGGGTATTAAGGACTGGAATTTGGAGAAAGTTCACAAAATTTTAAATTGGCGAATACTCAATGTCAGGCCAAATGTAAGAAAAACTACAATTAAACCCTTACTCTTTTCATTATCACGTTTTCTTTTTCTTTTTATATAAAATCATAGGTTCATGCCTATCTCTCAACATCCAACACAAAAGAAGCATCCTCATTACATAAAAGTGAAAATACAAGTACAAAACTAAAGATGAACTATTAAAGTATGCCTAATGTTCTTTTCAGAAGCAACATGCCTCCAGTTTGTTTAGATGCAGAAGTAAGCAAATAACACCTATTCATTTCAAAGCTTATTCTTCATGCTTATTAAACATAAATTCATTAAATGTGCCAGACTTATACTCCTTTAATTAAGCATAATATAAAATGAAAACAAAACAGGAAAAGACTTAGACTAATATGTCTTATTGCTTAAAACGAAACTGGTACATCTCTGGTACCATTTGCCCCAAATCTACTATATTTTATTTTTACTATTATATTGATTCTCACAAACTACATCGCAATAATTTCACTACTATTAATATCACAGAACAAATTAAGAAACAAAAAAAATCACAAACAAGGAACAAATTAATTAAGAACTTTAATAAAACACATCATAATAACATTTCTCATGATTAACATTATGACAAGACATACGTGAAAACCATCACACCATGTCTTAAATTCATAACTGAACAAAAAGAGAGTAATAATTTCTTTCATTCCTAAATCCACAACTAAACATAAAATATACTAATACCATTCAAAATGTCATAGAATTTCCAATTCAAAGCACACAAAAAAAAAGTTAAATATTTTCTTCTTGAAGTAGCTTGAAGATGCTAGGTGGACATGCTCTTTTTTTTGATCCAGCTTTACCCTTGCTTGTAACTCTACAAATCAGCACACAATTAGAGCAATTATACAATATAAATGAAAACAAACTTAAATACAAGCAAGTTATTGATTGAGAAACCTTTTGGCTTTCAATTTCTGTTTGATCTCGCCATGAGAGGTACCTTCACCGTTTTGTGATGGAACTCCATTCTTGCATGTTTTCCTATGATGACCAAATTGCCCACACCGTGTACATTTATGGGATCTCTTCTTTGGTTCATCACATGATTTTATATGATTTTTTCGAGGCCTCCCTGCAGGTCGTTTTAGTATTGGTGGCAACATTTTATAACCCAAATCCAAAGCCAACCATTCCCCCTTACTCGGCATTGTAGCAATTCCATTAGCATAAGCTATCCTTAACTGAGCAACATTGAAGTAAGGATTGACATAGTTTTTCCAACTTGCATTTCGAAGTGAAGAAATAAATACTGCCGCATGGACACAAGGAACACCTTTCATTTGCCATGCGCTACAACTACACTCTTGCTCTTGTAAATTCACCTCCCATCTTATTCCACTCTTTTGTACTTCAGCACAATAGTCCGTACTTCTATGCAAATCATACCCACCTAAGCTCTAAAAAAATCAAATAAATATATTTATGTTTCAAAATATAGAACAACAAATTTAACAGAAATATTAAGAGTCATATATTTGTCTTAAAAATGAGTAAATATAAAAGACAGTACCCGGAAAATTAGTTTTATGTAATTAGCCACCTTAGGGACCAACGGGCCTTTCAAAGATCTTGCAATTTTTCTTCTTTGTTCAAACTTCATCATTATCTTTTTCCTTATAAAATCAATCAAATCCACAACCGGTTTGCTCCTCTCTTTAGTTATCCAGTTGTTAAATGTTTCGGCAATGTTGTTGATAAGATTATCACATTTTGCTATTGTCTCAAATTTGCTTCTACTCCATAATTTGTTATGCTCTTTCCTAAGATATTGAATAGCTGCAGGACATTGTGCCTCGATCTCATTAATGAAAGCAGCAAAACGAGAAGAGAGTATGTCCGTGCAGCTCCCCATAGGCCAACCCTGAAAAGATCTCCGTGGTATTGCTTCTTAAAATTGCTAAATAGGTGTCTCATGCATTCTCTATGCTCAGCTAACAGGTAGACCTTCTCAATAGCATTTTGTAATCCTTTTTGCATGTCAGATGATATCACAAGACCATGAGGCATCCCTAATGCTTTGTGCAAAGCTGTTAGAAACCATTCCCATGAATCTCCACTCTCAACTTCCATAACAGCATATGCAACTGGATACATCCAATTATTTCTGTCAATTGCTATTGCAAGAAGCCAGCACTCCTGGCCACTTGTTTTTCAAATGACATGCATTGATACCAATGTATGGCCTACAACCCATAAGAAAGCCAGATGTGCAAGCTCTAAGTGCAACAAAAAATCGTTAAAAATGTCGTTCGTTCCCATCTTCAGGTTGTGTTTTCAACTCCACCACACTTCCAGGATTTCTCCTCATTATCTCCTCTTTCAATGCACCTACTTGAACTAATGAATCCTTCCATTTACCGTATATCTCCTCTATTGCTATTTCTTTTGCTTTCCAAACTCTATTATATGGTAATGACATGCCAAATTTTGTTTCAATCCTTCGCTTCCTTTGCAGAGACATCCCCCTCCTTTCTTAAATCATCTACAATTCTATCAGCTATCCATGCTTTATTTGCATGTTTGTTGCCACTCCTATTAATTCCACAACATGTATGCTTCTCTTGCAAGGTTCTCACAACAAAAGTTACCCCATCTTCAGTCACTGTTGCATGAATTCTCCAATTACACTCCCGGCTTGCACAAGTTGCTATTACTCGTGCTGGCTCACTCTTAGCCAACTCAAACTTGAAATCATGAGTAATGGCATAGTGACTCAAAGCTCTTCTAAATGCTATGACATGTGGATATTGTGCACATATATCCATCTTAGGATCATCCTGGTCATGTGAATAGAACTCTCCCTCATACTTGATATCAATTTCATCTTCAGACTTGCTATCTAGACTACGGTAACTATCCTCACTGTGGAAGTAGTCAGACCCATCTTCAATATCTTCTAATCGGTATTCATTTTCCCAAGTATCTATATCAACCCCAACACTTTCATCTATATTTACTCAATCTTCTAAAGTTGTAATCTTCTCCGCAGCCACATATATTATCACTTTTTTCTCCTCTTCATACATTGAAAGCATCAATCTATAACTACTATCATTATCAATTTGAATAAAAGACTGCGAACTAACACGCTTGTCTACAAAAAATAATGAGAGCTTTGAAGTGTCATCCTCTAGATAGAACTTACTCACTTCTTCTAACAATTCTTCTACACTGTAGCTTGTCTCATCCAAATAAATAGTTCTCTGCTTTGTTGAATAATATTTTTGTTTTGTCCCATTGTTGATTTGTTTAAAATATCCATCATATTTTACAATTATCTTATAACGAGATGCATTCATGCTGCAAAAAAAAAAATACAAAGTAAGGTATAGAAAACTGATGTTAAAAATTACAATATTATTCATTTACTTAAAATGCATTCCAGTTAACAATTGAGTACTTACTTTGAACTTTCATCAACATGCTTCTTCTCTTTTCTCCTTGGTTTCATCTTCCCACGAATCATATTGTTCGCAGGTGGATTTTCCATTTGTTATTTGTGGCTGTGAGTAGAGATTGTAGCTTCAATCAGAGGCACAGGCTCAGAATGGATTATCAAAGAAGAAAATGGATCTTCAGTTGCCATAGTAAACACTATTGAGGAGAAAAGACACAATTTAGTTTAGAATACATGGAATATGAAGAGTTAACATTTAATTTGAGCAATCAAGCCTGAATTTTGCTCTCAAAATGCACAGTTCATCTTAAGTATTTGCTAACAAGGGTCAAACTTTATTTGCTCTTGTTTACTTAATGTACCCAATTATTAACATAGTAATGGTTTTTAAGCTGGTACCAAGGTACGAAGAGGGTTGGTACCTAATTGATCTAAAATTCAACCAAGTGAAAATAATTTGCTAATAAATAAATATTGCATTTCTATAAAAAAAATTACCACTGGTTTGCCACGTATCCACTTAGCAAGATTAATTCAACCTTCAATCTTTTGTGAACCTAAAAGTGAAGATACAGTGATTTTAAATGGGAAGTTAGAGAAGGAAAGAGATGATGAAATAACGATGAATAGAACATCTATTACCTAGTAGTGAAGAAAAGAGGAGACTGGCAACAACGAACCGAGAGGGCAGAGCGAATCGCAATAGAAGGAAAGAAGCAAGAAAATATTTGGCGGGAAGATGAAGATGAAGCGTCTCAGAGAGGAATGAAGCGTCTCACAGAAGAAAGTTATTTTTCAATCATGTAAAAAGTTTAATGGACACCTCCATTTAATTTTGAAAGGGCATAATAGTCAATTCGAAATTTTAAATAATTAAATTGAAGATTAAATTGTTCAATGGGGATGGAAGAAAGAAAATGACTTTTTGATGGGGATATTGGATATTATAGTGATATCATGGGGAAATTGGCTATTTTGAAAGTTTGAATGGGCATACAGGAAATTTTCCCTAAATTAAAGGGAGGGCTTTAAGATTCGTACAAAGCACCACGGACGTCTGCTATGGATTCAAGGAAATTAGAGAGGTTTCCAAATTGAAATTTCCTACAGATTAGTTACGTGTAAACAATCCAATTAATGAAAATTTGCATTTTTGAAATAGTCACGGACTTTAGAAGGTTATTCATTGTAATTATTAATTTATAAAGACTCATTATTTTTTTTGTAAATTCCTCATTTGCTTTGGCACTTTTCTCAAATTAAATTTCTAAGTAAAAAAATCTTATTTGCAAACTTTAGTTCAAGATTTCGTAAATCTTTAATTAGTTTAGTAACAACCTTGTATAATCTAATTTATTTGATTCGAATCCATCGTCTCAATTGAATTTTAGGATTTTAATTGGTTCGGTGAAATCAAAGTTTTATATGTTGCTTTTAATGAGTCTTTATTTATAATTTAACTCGTTAGTTAATTTGCTTAAAATTGTCAGACTATAACAATTCTTATGTCAACACAATATCAGTATCAATATTGCGAATACTCCCTTGGATAATAGCTACAATAATAGTAATTTTTGTCAGCACTAGACATTTTTTAGCATCGTGAATAAAACATATTATTGTAGCCTTTTCACATAATAATATGTTTTAGTTGAACTAGGGTGTTCTTAAGTTCACCAAGTTCTTTTGTGAACTCAACTCTAAAATCTATCGGATTGACTTCAAACAACAAATCCAAACAGTTGAAATCCATCTATCTCTCAAAAGTTCAACTAAAAACTCAAATAAAACAAAAACACACCTAGAATTAACAAATGGTTTAACCTTAATAAACTATTTTGGAAAGTGTATTTTATTTCTTAATGACATATTTTGGAATTAATTACTATTTTAAAAAAAACTATAATGTAGAAAAAAGCTAACTTAATTATACAAACTAAAGCAGGAAGAAAATGATACATTAATTATCACTAAGAAGAATACCAAGAGAAAGTTTTCTGAACAACATCAAACTATATAGGAAATGAATAACATGATAACATAAAGTGAAAGGTAAAAATACTGAGAAATTTTAGAGAAAATAAAATATACAACCGACCTAATATGAGAGGAAAAGTATGTGTCGTTATGGCGACAAGACTTGAAGAACTAATTCCTTGTTAACGACCAACTAGAATGCTCTCCTCAGCTTCCTCATCTATATTGAAATCATCTCTTGAGGGAAATTTAGATGATGACTGCAGCTCTTGCTCAAAACTACATTGCATGGTTGTATCAATTCGTGCATTGTAGTCAAGTAGAATCAGCTGCCTCTCCTCCAAACTTTGGGACCTCCACAAGACCTCGAGCTGTATCTCAACTTCCTTCATTGTTGGCCTTTCTTCTCCTTTTATTCTTAGGCACATTTCTGCAAGTTTGGCAACGGCTTTGAGTTCTGTTCGGTGCACCATGTTCACAATTTGAGGATCTAGAATCTCAAAGAGACGGTTCTCTTTCATAGCATAACTAAAATATGCAATGAGACTACCCCCATCAAACACCCTAGAGGATATTAATGGTTTTTGTCTTGTTAGCAATTCAGCTAGAATGACACCAAAGCTGTAAACATCACTTTTTTGTGTTAACCGACCAGACATATAGTACTCGGGGTCTAAATACCCGTATGTACCTTGGATAACTGTAGTCACACCCGTTTGATCTATTTGTACAGATCTTGAGGACCCAAAATCTGACACCTTTGGAGTGAAATAATCATCCAATAGAATGTTTGATGATTTTATGTCTCTGTGAAAAACAGATATAGAGGCAGATGAGTGAAGATAGGAAATTGCTCCTGCAGCCTCAACAGCAATTCTTAATCGATGCTTCCATGTCAAGGAACAGTGTTCCTCTACATGGAGATGATCAAAAAGTGTTCCTTTAGAAATGAATTCATAAACAAGCAATGGGACTTCAGTCTCTAGGCAACACCCATAGAGCTTCACAACATTCCTATGGTTGACTTGTGAGAGAATGACCACTTCATTTATGAACTGGTCGATTTCGGTCTGATCAACAATTTTGGACTGTTTTATGGCCACAACACGTTGATCTGACAAAATACCTTTATAAACTTCTCCATGACCTCCCCGACCAATAATTAGTCCATTATCGAATTTGTTTGTTGCTTTTTCCAGCTCATGTAATCTAAAATTTCTCATTGTTTGTGTTGTTTCTTCATTGGAAGCAATTAGTTGTTGTAGAAGTAACCCCTGATTTTGAACGAAGAACTTTTGTTTTAGCTTTTCCTGTTTTCTCTTTTCAAACAGTTTGATATGCTTGACTATAACAAAATATACTAAAATTATGCTAAAGGCAGTTACAAATCCCAGCATGATCGTCATACCTGCATACATAAACAGGGCAAGTTAGAAAAAGAAAGGAAGAAAATTGTTTTCCATCTCAGCATGATCGTCGATTGTTTCATGTTTAGTTCAACCTTGCATGAGCTACAAGACAACTATTGGCCAAGGTATACTACTTCGCTACATAAAAAAGAGTTATATAACACGATCCTATCAGTAACAGAACATTTATTTTATTCTAATTAGCTCAGTCAATGCAAACTAATAAAAATAAATGTCGATCTGAAAGATCATGTTAAATTGTTAATGATCTGTTGTCAACATAAATATTTTGTTGTTGACGTGATTACATTTTTTTTGGTAATATTGACAACGATATGTCATTTGGATCATTAGTTTTTGGAACGTAATGGTAACAATCAGTGTTCTAATTAAATAGTAGGTTCAAGTGGCCCATAGAGTTACAAGTCTCCAAATATTACACTGTCAAATAATTGCAACATTTACGACTCTAAACAGGCCCTGGAGAGAGATCGTGCTAAGTTTTTAAGAACGAATGGTGCTTGTGTTGCTCTAATTTTGTTCAGGATTAATTTGACCCCTAATTTTGTAATTCAGATCGACTTTGGGTGAGTGACTTTTCAAGAAAATAAAATTGGATAGATATGATTAAGTTCAAATGGGTCGAACGGTTTATTGCATGTGATCAGATTTTTCCGCCTCAAGCTAGCTAAGTAGGCAATATTAATTAGTTTCAGCAGCCAGCTGTATTAATTTTTCATTTATCCTGAAAAACAATCCTTTCTTTTTCATTTATCCTGAAAAACAATCCTTTCTTTTTATTGTTATATATACTTGTAACAACTTTCAAAACTTGATGAAAGTTATTCATCCTGTAAAAGTAATAATATACCTATAACTAGTGCGACGTTGAGATCACATTCTCTTGGATTGTTATGATTACTATGCCAACCCAAAGGACAAGAGCAGCGATGTGATCCTTCTAAGTTGTGGCACTTTCCTGGCTTGGGGCATGGATTTTTGATGGAACATTCGTCAATGTCTGCAAGAATATGACACAATATCAAAGATGTCTACATAAAAAATAAAAAGAAAGGAGAGCAAGAGTACGAGCGAGAGAGAAAGACCTTGGCAGCCTCCATGAAGGTAAGGATTGCCTTCATAACCATGGGAGCAGCTGCAGAGATAGCCACCACCACTGACTGTCGAGCAAATACTGTTACTGCTAATGCATGCATAGGAGGATTTGTTAGTCTGTGCTTCTTCGCATGTCGTGTTTCCTATGGCCCAGTCTAGCACCATAGCCAGCCCAGCATCAATAAACCAATCTTCGTTGGTGATGTAAGTTGTGTTGAACTTGAACCCAGCCTCCTCCACCACCATTGCATAATTGCAACGACTAAATTTATACACCTCCGAGATGTTGGCCCTCTCATCAAACGAGAACATAAAGGTAGACGTTCCTATGGGGATATCTATTTGGCAGCAACCAATTCCAGAGCAGGATCCATTCTTAATGACTGTATCTAGGCTATTACACAAAAAAAGGCACCCAAGTGAGTTATTAAAAGAATTATTGTCTGGGATAAGATAGGCATGTGTATTGCACCCAGTCACGGTAAATTTATTCTTCTCGGTGTTGAGCCGGAATGGTGTGATATCTATGAACTCCCATGCATCAGTATTCCATAACTGATCCTCTTTCTTTGTGGTGCTGTTGTAGCACTGCTCATATAGCGGGCTGCTTATACGTGCCTGGCCCAAGGACAAGCTTATATTCAGAATATCCCAAACGTCTTTGGATCTCCGGAATGGATTAAGGTAAGGAACGGATTTACCGTCATCCTCGTATGTGATGCAACTGAGCTCGAAGCCTTCCATGAAGCAATTTGGGCCATCAAGGTTTTTGCAAGTATTATTAGAATTTTTTGACACATAGCAATTTTGGCTAATTCCAAAAGGGTAAGGGATGGAAATTCCACCGCAACTCTCTTGACACCCGGGTAGAGCGATGGTGTTCTTCGTAGATTCAGTGGTTTTGAACTGGAGGAGGAGAAGGAGTTGGGTTAGTATCATTGCCACCAAAGTACTGTATGAGGCACATACTAATTGCAACGAGTTTATTTTTGTTTCCTTCATCATATTCATAGCCATTATAAACGACTAGTCCACTAAATTTTTATCTAGTCTTTCTCAATCGAGGAACGCCCCATTACTGCACTTCTATGCTCTTTATAAAACATATGCACGTTGAAAATTGAAAAAAACTAAATGAGTCAATTATTTAATTATTGGACCACAACTTTATACTCCAAAAGCTAGTCTGTGAGACACGTGTCTGTCCGATATGGAAATATATAGTCAGTTGAGCAGGACAAAAATATGAAATATGTATCTTCAAAATAGCTAATTAAGTAATATATTATTTATTGATTGATTGTATATTCATAGTTTACAATATACAAAATCTATACTCTATTTAAAAAACACAGCTTTAGAACCGTTAGAATTAATACCAAAAAAAAAAAAAAAAAAAAGACGTTATGTAATCTTCTATAATTGGTAATTGTCGGAAGGATAAAGAATTGGGGTAAATTCACAGATGCTATGCTAAGCGTCCCAGAGAGTTGCATCTCCCATGTTTGTTCTATTATATATTTTCAACACTACTCTCAAGTTGGGATTGTATAGATCGATCGAACCCAACTTGTGCACGATAGATCGAAAATTGGATGAGTCTAAAGTCTTTGTGAAAATATTCGCTAATTGATCCTTGCTACTCATGTAAGGTTTTCCAATTTCTTTTGATTGCACTTTTTCTCTTTTAAAGTGACAATTGACTTCAATGTGTTTGGTTCTTTCGTGAAATGCCGGATTTGATGCAATGTGTCTAGCCAAGTTGTTGTCACCAAAACATCTTCATGGATTGTTTCCCATTCCGATATCTTTTAGTAATTGTTTAAGCCATGTTAACTCGCTTGTAGTAGCCGTCATAGCTCGCTATTCGTCTTCTGCACTTGATCTAGCTACAACAGTTTGCTTCTTACTTTTCCATATTGTGAGCACTTAATATATCTGAAAATACGAACAATAGCATCCATATGACTTGTATGTAGAGAGTGCATAAATTGTGTTACCGTACTAACCACAAATGAAAAAAATCGGGTCCATATAAAGGTAAGATAAATTAGCTTGCCTACAAGTTTTTGCAATTGTCCTATATCTTCTAAGGGTTCCCCATCTTAAAAGTTTAATATTTTTGTTAAATTACATTGGAGTATTAAGCCTAATTTTTCCATTTCTTTTAATAAGTCTATCGTATATTTTCTTTGTAGTGCACTACAACTTGAATATTAATTGAATTGTTGACCTCGAGCTGTAGTATTAATAGAATTGTTGAGCTAACAAAGAGTGTGTGAATTACGTAACTTGTTGGTATGACTCAATATTCAACCAAAATAATACTTTCCCAATTGTCAAAGGAAAAACGTGTATGATTATATACACACACACACACACAAAAATAGTTGCACAAATAAATCAGCTGATTACAAAATATGTTTAATTTCTAATTTTTCAGACATGGACTAGTTCTGAATATGAGAAATTCCAATTTCAATACCACAACTTGACTGAAAGATTTAAATAGCTAGGGTGTTATGTTAAATCAATTTCACCACATTTTATATAATTAATTTTATCGAAGATCCCTAAGGTTACTTGAGGGTTACAGCTGGTATAGAGGATATAATAACACTGATTTAGATTCTGGCCATCATTGATAACGATTCTATAATGGCATGCAATTAATTTGTGGCTGTTATACAGTAGTAGACAATCGGGTATAGGGAAGAATTTTGGATCTACGGCTGGACGTACCCACGCTAAAGTTTCATCAGAGGAAAGATTGATTGATAAGTGGGAACAACATTGATGTATTTTATTAATTAGAGAGTTAGATGTGTACAGGATATGGTAATCCTAATTTTTATGATCACTATAGATAATAATGATTGCACCACAAATGGAAGACTAAAGCAAAATCCTAGTCAAATATTAATTAATGATCCTACTGGCCAACTAATTTGTTGAAATTAGATACTGTCCTTTATAGAGTGGAAATATGGAGCACTTGAAAGTCCTTACGAAAGCTCACATTTCCCTTTTGGTTGTCAAATGAAAGCAGGGAAAGTATCTTAGAAAGATTTTGGTATTCTTGAGTTGTCACTATATTCTATAACAGCATTAATTTTCAGAAGGAAATAAATTGGACCAAGTCAACCTGTCCCTTTCCTCCTTGCCATATGTGCCTACGAATAATATCAGAAACCAAAAGCACCATATAATATATGCGCAATTGTAAGGCACTTGTCTGATGAGAAAGTATACTTGGATTATATAGAAAGTCTAAGATTTTTTATTTTATTGAAATGCTCGAGGAATGTATTGACAATTTTTTTGAAGTAAGAGTGTATTGACAAATTAAGAAATGACACAATTATTATTATGTTACTTTTTTTTTTGAAATCATTGAAAGTTGCTTCAACTATACAGAAGCAAATAAAACTTTTTTTCTATTTTTTAAGGTTGGCGGCGAAGTGCCGCTAACGGTTGAATTGATATTAATAAAAAGAGTTATATACAAGCATAAAAATAAGTCACATCAGCACAAATTGTCGAATTGGCTCTATAAATGGAACAACATAAAACTAGCTCACCCTAATTGCCACTTAAAGGGCGGAAAAAGGTCCCCCCCCCCCATGGCCTATATTGCCCACTTTCCTACAGTCCTCTGCTCTGTAACCAAAAAGCCATATCATTCAATAACCTAATTTCCGGTTACAGCTACACTTAACACACTCCTAGTACTCTTCGAAACGACAGTCATTTGCCAAGTCTGCATTCTTATCGAGACATTTGGAGTCAATTCCGATGTCACAAATATGACACCAGAATATGTCATCAATGTTACCCTTGACACGACATGCGACGCACATTTCCCAATCAGGTGGAGGGTCGATATCGGGAAACATATCCTCAAACACTGCTCTAGCTTTCGGATCATCGGTGTTCATGATGTCTTCAACATTTTCTGGTGGAATCCCCATACGAGCTAAATGCCTCCTATTACGGGTGTCGCTCGTCCAAAATTAATCAGCTAAGGTTTTGCGAGCATTGCGTTTGGACTGATTTGCATCATATCAGATTTCAGGTTTTGGTGCCATAATAAGAGCTAGGGTTTCAAATGAGCATGATGGATTAAACAATTCCTAACATTTTTTTGTTTATTTCTAATCATTTCTGACATTTTTCTAAAATATAAAATGAAATTAAAAAATTAAAAAATAAAATACCTTAGTCACTGTTGAATAAATCGCGCCAGAATTGCCTAAAAAATCACCTCGGAGCACTGTTTGATTGCTGAATTTGGTTAGGGAGAAGAAGAAGTGAATTGTGGTGAGGCATGAGAGAGAAAACCCCAATATATAGGGTAAACAGTGAACTGCCCCACTGGGGGGTAGTTTTGTGTCAAGGGAAAACCGCCCCACAGTGTGGTGGTTTGGTGTTCAGGGAAGATCACCCCTCAGTGGGGCGGTTTGGTTATAATTGAAATTAATTTGCTAGACAGGTTATTTTTATTCATTTCTTTTGTGGTTATGAAAAAAAACTCAGTAAATTGTCTTATCGTATTAACCACAAATGAAATATTAGATCCATATAAAGGTAAGATAAATTAGCTTGCCTATAAATATTTGGAATTGTCCTATATCTTCTAAGGTTTCCATCTTAAAGGTTTAATATATTTGTTAAATTCCATTAGGGTATTAGTTGGCTTAATACCTAATTTTCCGGTTTCTTTTATTAAGTCTATGGTATATTTCCTTTGTGAGATAAATAATCTTTTTTTAATAAGCTAATTCATTGCCTAAAAAGTATTTAAGTTCACCTAAGTCTTTAATGTAAAACTTATTTTAAAGGAAGAATTTCATATATACCACTCAAAAACTGTGAAATTATGTATTTACAATCCAAATTTCTATAATTACATATTTACCATCTAAAAATCTAATAACTCACATATTTACTCAATTAATAAAAATATGAGATTAATTAGTTTAAGATTATATAAAATATAAAATATAATTATTAAGTTATTACATAATGTATACAACAAAATTGAAATTTCGTCGGAGGTAGACAAAAAGTAGCATACCTCACGGGAAGCCAGGGATACCCGGTGCTCGCAGTGGGGTATCCATAAGAGAGGGCTGAAGTGCTCAGTACTGGTGGGGTCAATCGGCGGCTCAACCTGTGGTGCACGTCTAGGCCGTCCTCTACCTCTACCTCCAACCATTCTAATTTCATAAAGTATGGTTAGTTAAATTATACTATACTCAACTATACAAAATTATGCTTAGTTATAACAAACCATAATTTATATCCTAATTCTACCATAATATATAACTATACTAAACTATACTAAATTATCTAATTTATAAAAAAATTTGGAACATTTCTAAATAATTGGTAGCAATTTATAACAATTTCTAATAAATTATAACAATTTCTAACAAATGGTAGCAATTTATAAAAATTGGTAACAATTTTTTTCTAATTTATAAAAAAAAATTGGAACATTTCTAATGAATTGGTAGCAATTTATAAGAATTTCTAACAAACGGTAGCAATTTATAACAATTCGGTAGCAATTTATAACAATTGGTAGTAATTTATAACAATTTCTAACAAATGTTTGCAATTTATAAGAATTGGTAGCAGTTTCTAATAAATTTATAAAAAATTATAACAATTTGTAGCAATTTCTAATCAATTTTAACAATTTCTAACAAACGGTACTAACTTACAACTATTTGGCCTACTTACAAATATAAAATAAAATATAGGGACTTACTTGCAAAAACAGAAAGAACAGGAGAAATCTGTGAGAAAGAGAGAATATGAGGAGAGATAGTGTCAAATTTGACGAAATGAATTGTGAGAAAATTTCGGAACAGTGCACCCTTATAAATAACCTATTTATTTGGAGCGACCGACGGTGTAATAGCCGGTTCCTAATTTTTATTAGGAACCGGCGGTATAGTAGCTGGTTTCTAATAAAAATTAGGAACCGGCGGTATAGTAGCCGGTTTGGGCATTTTTAATAAAATTTGAGTTTGGTGGACAGAGTTGACGAAATGTAAGGTTTGGTGGACATGGATAAAAAAGACGGCAGCACAACCTTACGTTCCAAAAGTTGAGTACTATGAAAATTTAGTCATCAGCTGAGTACGATAAAAATATGAAATATGTAACTATCAGTTTGGCCATATATGCTTTTTTGTGTACACAACACCAGACAATGCGATCGAAGAACTTTTTGCAATGGATTCTTATTAGGCAAGCAAATCTTCATAATCTTATTATAATGATGTTAATAGGCTAATTTCTCCCATGGAAGTCCAAGACTTGTAGACATTAATTGGGGTCAACCCACGCGGTATTAATATTTTTGTCGTGTTCTTACATATGCATGCATCGATCCCATATTAAAAATAAAAAAAATAAAAACTAAGTGCCTTTTAAGTGCTGCCCAAACTAGGGGGTGGCAACAGTTAATTACAAGCCTGGTGGGGCCTCATCTTCTGAGAAGCCTGTTGGTTCTGAGTTGGGCTCATCTAACTGATTTTCTTGATTGAAAATCTCATGGACCTGAGTTTCTACCGATTTCAAGCCTGTGTTGGTAAAAAATAATAATTAATTACATCTCCATTCTCTTCCTATATGAATCTTCAAATTCGATAAAAGTACAAGTAATTACCTAAAAGTAAACTAACTTTAATTAACAGCTATGTTAGTGGGATACTTCAATATGACCTTCAGACCGTACGGATACTGATACACGTCCAATACGGCACCGATATGTATCTGATATGCCAGCTGGCATATCTGCTTTACGTGGCGTATCTTTACTCAGCCGATACGGTCGCCGATACTCGGTTGAAATGTCTGGATACGACGAGATACGTGTGGATACAACATCAGCGCCCGTGAACCGCGCCCACGTTTTTTTAGGTCCTGACATGAATCGAACTTGGGAAGTCCCAGGTGAGCTTCAAAACCTTTGATCACTCCACTAGAGTTTCAATTGTGATATGTTCTAGTAATGATAGTATTTAATCTATCCTTAGGTTAAGTCTTTAATTATATATACAAATTTGATTTAAATTATGATTATATAAATACAATATATAAAATAATTAAAATATATATAATAAACGTAATGTATTCTAGATTTTGGAAGATTACCATATTCCAGTATCCGTATCGTATCTGATACGATACTCGTATCCGTATCCATGCAACATAGATTAATAGTAACTAGTATCGTGTCCGTGCGTTGCAACGAAATATATTATAAGATTGGATGGATTATGAAGAAACTTTTTTGTTTGACATTCACACAAAATTTAAAAAATATATATTGAAACGAAAATAAAAGACACAAATAAAATATGAAAATTAGATTATATTTGCTCAAATTGAAAATATATAATAAATAATAAAATTAGAAATGTAAAACAAATATGGTTCATACCTTATTCCTCGTATACGTACAACAATATAAGTGTTTTTTCACAAAATTACTAAGCATAACTATCACCTATAAAGTAAATCTATTATAACCTACAATAAAACTTTACTGACATCTTTCAAACTAGGTCAAGACTAAAAATTTAAACTAATTTTGAAATCAGCCCCTCTAACATCAAAAACATGTACCAGTAAGCAATAAAGGAACTGGTACCACTCTAATTCAAAAATTACTAAATTGAACTTATAAGTTTCACCGCACAATAGTACTAAATTGAAAAATTTTATACAAGCGCAATATAATTTAATATTTAATTTTCTCCACAAACAAGACAAGTCATTAAATGATTCAAATATTAAGAGGAGATAATATCTAACAAAACAAAATTGAGAAATATATGATTAAATGATTTAAATAAGAATTTTCTCCACAAATATATTCTTGATTGAAATTATTTTAACGATTAAATTTCTAAATTTCGCTATAGATCATTTCTCTACACGGAAGTTTTAGATTTTCTCTCCAGATTAGAAATATATGATTGTTTTTATCAGCATAAAATCTGCTCTTCATCTATTCACAAAGATATAGTAGCCTAGATAAAGATTATTTCTCCTTTTGACACAATGAATATAGCATATCATAAAAAAAAAATTATTTTTTCAACAATATGTGAAGTGCATTATATTTTCAACCATTATAATACTTATGTATTGAATTGAATGAATGAAAGATCGTTGTTTTGAAAGATTTATATAGAGAACTATGCACATATTATAGATTTGATCACATCTTTTTAATTATTTATCCAAACATGAAACAGCATGAATCATTTAATTTATATGACTATAATATGTTACACTCACTACTTATCAACTCTTGACTCAGATATGCTGACCTATCTAGATAAGGATATTGTTACTATATTTTAAAATAAAATATTTATTTTCCGAACTACAAAATTCAACAAAAATGAAGATAGAGGAAGAGGAGAAATAAAATTAAGGAAACAAATAAATAAGAAAATAATTTAATTACATAAATGAGAGATAACTTTAAGGAGAATAAGGAAACATATCCTTAGGGATCATTCAATTTTAATTATGACAAACCATATAGCAGTATGTGTGGTGAGTATGTTTTTAACTAAATTTAGACTTCTACATATAAAACAAATATATTTAATCAAAAGATGATAGATTATGTGATTGGAGGGTTGATATTGAATTTGAAAGTTTAACTTTCAATCTCAGCCAATAGCAGATCTGAACAAATACGTGCATTATATAAAAATAGAGATACCAAAAAATGACAATTACAGAAACAACCTTTTATTACTGCTTCGGCCGTTATTCATTTCTAACTCACCAATTTTTAATCAGCTCCCCAAGTTGGCCCATGCTTGGCCCATCTTTATTCTTTGACTCGTTTGACTTGAAAACTTGAAATCTGTTTATAATGGATCCGAATCTGTTAAAATCTGAGACTAATGAACAATAATCTTAAAATCTGTTCATAATGGCCCATTTAGGATTTACGGTTTAGAGCCTCAAGAACTTTGCAATTCCAAATTTCCTGAAACCTCCAAGAAACCAATCCTTAATCACAACCAATAAGCTTAACGCCAATTTTCATTTCCTTCAAATTAAATTTTTTTTTTATCGGTTTTCAGCTATGTTGCATGGATACGGGTACGGGTATCGTATCGGATACGATACGGATATGGCGATACGGCAATTTTCAAAAATCAAGAATACAATACGCCTATTATATATATTATTTTAATTATATTATTAAAATACTTGTATCATTTAAATAATTTTGGAGTTAAAATATAACATTAAATATAAAAAATTATAAATACAATACAATAGTCTAAGTATACATTAAATATAAAAGCTACCAGTTTCTAACAAGAAGTGGAACCTAGAGCTGCGCTCCGCTGGTGTAGGCACGTCAGACGCGTATCAGAGCTGTATCTAGAGGTTTACAGAATTTTTTGTACCTACATTTGTTAACATAAAGTTAAATTGGTTCATGTTAGTTACTAGTTTTAAAAAGTTGTTAGAGATATTCTAGATACGATTCTAGCAGTATTGGTCAAAGGTCTACAAATGGTTATGGTTAAATTAAAGCAGTTACACTTGTTAAACTAGAAGTTTAATTATTGGGACTACACGGTAATAAAAAGATGTTATGTTTATAGAATTTGTTGAATTGATTTACATAATCTTGTAAAGAAGTTTACAAAAACTTTTCAGCTGAATCTGAAAATTAATCCAAGGACTTAGCAACTTCCTATTTAAAGTCCACACATACTAGATCTATGTACAGTACTGTTAAATTTATAAATTTTACCAGTAAAGTGTTAACACTTAGCTCTCAATTTTTTTTCTTCTAATTAAGATGGTAACTAAGAGTATTTACATCCCAGCAACTCAAATGAATTTCTAAATAACTGTGAACTACTTTTTAAAAATTAAGATGTCTAAAGTTTCTCATTCTTATATCTGTGAAATTAATTTTAGAGTTTCTATTAAGCCATATCAGCAATAAATTAAAAATAAAAATAATTTGAACCATTCATTTGACAATATAGAGTTTTATAAATATTTTTTTAATAAGAAATTTTCCTACATAATTTCAAATTAAGAAACTCTTCTACATTTTTAAAAATGAATTAGAAACTAATAATCAAATTAATTAGAAACTCTCCTAATACATAATACATAATACCATAAATTAATTCCTGCAAATCTATTCAAAATACAACACTGACAACAAAATTTAAATTTAAAAAAAAAACACACACATAATTTAGAATTAAACTAGTTAATTCATGCTAACACAAGACCATAAGAACTTTACAGTTTCAAATTTCCTAAGAACTCCAAGAAAGCTGCTTCTGATAAGCCCCCTTCTTGCAATGCCTTCAAACCATTTATTCTGTGAAGGCTCACATTGTCTCTTAGCTCTTTACCTCCTTCGGATTCCATCAGCCATTTCACTTTCTCAGCCAATTCATCTCTTAAAACCAACCCTTCACCACAACCTTTGAGTTCAACTCCAACTTTCATTTGCTCAATCAAGAACACTCTGTTCATCCTCTGCTCTGCAAACAATGGCCAACAGATAATTGGTACAGCATTGGTTATTGCCTCCAGCAGTGAGCTCCAGCCGCAGTGACTCACAAATCCCCCGACTGACTCATGGTGCAAAATCTCAACTTGTGGAGCCCACGACTTCATCACGATGCCCAGTTCCTTTGTCCGGTCCAAGAACCCTTCCGGCAACAAGGCATCTAAGTCTGGCTCAGCCAATGGATCATATGGCTTTTTTGGGTCATTACTTGGCGGATTGCGTACCACCCATAAGAACTTTTGGCCACTCTTCTCAATCCCGAAAGCTATTTCTCTCAATTGGTCGACTGATAATTTGCCAGAACTTCCGAATGAAAGATATACCACGCTCTTCTTTGGCTGTGCATCCAGCCATTTCAGACATGGATGTGCACCACCTTCGCTAGGAGCTGTGACCAATGGTCCAATGCAATAAATAGGTGGTACCGGCTGGTTTAAGGGACCGAGATCATGTTTTAAACTTATCAATGCCCGAGGTTCGAGCGACTCGAAAGTGTTCATGAGAATACCTTTTGACTCTGTCATTCGCCTCAACATATTAATAAATAGCTCATAAACCTTGGTGTCAAACTCAAGCATCTCTTTTGGAAGATCGGATGCATGCAACAGGGGAACACCGGGTATCTCGATCGGAGTTTTTCCAATATCCTTCTTTGTGCGGTCCCAGGTGGAGATCAGCTCTTGTATGCGAAGGAACACTGCAAGGTTGTTTGCACCAGTGGGAAAAAATACATATGCCGGGATGCCGAGCTCCGCTGCAACATCCAATGCATCAACACAGAAGAAATCAATAACCAAAGCAGCAATGGATGAGTTCTTTGATTGCGACTGTAGGTAAGATTGGAGTATTGTGTTGTTTGATCGTATGAGGTTAAACATGTTAATAGTTGGAGTAGGGGCATCTTCAGAATGTGGTGGAAGGGGTGGGAGAAGGTTAAATGAGATTTCTGGATTGGTGGAAGAAACTTGGGAGATCAGTTTAGTGGTTGCGGTCGGCATGATTGGAGGGTTGATTACGGCAATGTCGATGGAGACGCCATGATTTATGAACAATTTGGCTAATTGTATCATTGGTATCATGTGGCTTACACCCATGGTTGGATAGAGAACTACCTTCGTTTCCATTGATTGAGAACAGAGAGAAATCAGGGCAAGGTGTTTTCGTAAAGTGTTTGAAGATATGTTTGTATGAGATGCAATTGCAAACAACCTTGTTCCATTAGTCCCATTTTATAAACTGTAGACAAACTTTCACATTTACCTTTAGAAATTTATAATATCATATTAATCCTTCCAAATTTTAGTAACTCCAACGTTTATTAATTTTATATTATCGATTAAAATATATGTAGTTATATTTTTTTTCCTATATTCCTGATATCAAATTTTCAAAATGATGTTATTTGTGTAAAGAAAATATTTAGTCTTCTAAAGTTAATTAGACAATATTTCATTTATCACCGGTCAAATAATGACATTTAAGCAAAGGGTCTCCACTTAATTCTATTAGCATAGTCTCTAAGGACGTATTCGGTTGTGGTACAGTGGCTCGCACAGTATTTTGACCATTCAAATTGAATCCGAACCCAATTAATAAGCCTATTTCTGTTTTCTCCTGGCAGCCGAGCCCAATTAATTCCATTAAAAATTATTTTACATAGAAATTCCACGGCTAGCTAGGCATAATCCAAAAAAAAAACGCACACACGTGTTAAAATGATTATAAAAAAAAACAAATATGTAAAAAACAAAAGGACTCTAGTATGTGTTAAAGATGCCCACTCAAGAATAAAGCACTCCTTAATCAAATATTCGGAGCTAGAATTTTATTTGAAAGATTTTCAGGTGGTTTAAAAGTATAAATTATAAAAAATATAATTTATTTGAAGAAGTCTAAATTATGCACATCTCATTAATTATATATACATTTTGAAATATGCTTAAACTTGTATTCTTACTTTATATGATTAAAGTTTACTATATTAATAGAATATAAGAGAAAAAAAAAACAACAAATTAAGTAAATGTGAGAAATATTGAAGTTACAAGAACAAAAAAAAATATGATATTATAAATTTTCGAAAGCTAATTGTAAAATTAGAAAGGGTATATATGAAATCCTTCTGTGTTCGATACAAAGAAGAAAGATTCTTTTCTACTTCTTAGTTCTCTATATTCTTTTTGGTTTCTATATTTGGTTTCTTTCCCAAGATAAAGATATCCATTATGAATGGAGAATGTGGTTGGGTCAATACGACCCAACCGGAATGTCTAGTTTGATTTTATCTGGCTCTGATTTAGAATGTCTTTCTGAAAACGCTTGCAATATTAGTTCCTTAAATTTAATTTAATAAATCGATCTAATTTTAATTGAATAAAAATAAAGATTGTTAATTAATTTCTGTTTTTCGTGTGACAGGTCGCAAATTTGAAACTTAGAAAAGATAATATGCATAGATATTTAAAAATTGAGTGGCTTGACCTCCAACCTTTAATTAAAAAAATTATAAATTATTGATTTCCTAATCAAAATCACAATTTAAGACGATAAATATTTCTTTTTACAAAAAAAAAAAACGAACTGACTCTTTCATTTTAAATATTCTAAATAAAAAAAAACCTGAAGTTTAAAACCTACAACCTTCCAATTAATTTTCAAGAATATAAATAATTGACAAAATAACATATAACTACATACAAGATGAGGAGGGATCTACTTGCACCATTTTTTAAGTCTAAACAGTTGATCCAAACCGTTCAACATGTTGGATATATTAAAATATGCTTGCAGATCAAATTTTATATTTTTTTGAATTTTTTACTAGTTATTAAGATGAGTATAAAAATTCAATGGTCAGAAAACAATGATTTTATATAATAATTAATAAATAGTAAAATAAATTCAAAAAAATTTAAAATTTAGTCTCTAAGAACATTTTAATATGAAGATCATGCTGAAGAGTTTTGAATCAACTGTTTAGATTTTAAATTTTTAAAAAATATAAGGTGTAATTTAGTATCACCAAAAAATAGTGCAAAATGTATCCCTCTCATAAAGATATAACTCGAACAAATTACTACAAATGTAAATCTTGAAATATCCGTTGGATCGCTTGCCTGTTGTCAGCCGTGACGACTAACATCCACCTAATACCAATATTGATTTCTTTTTTATTTTACTCCTTGAACTGTCCGTCGATCTAGAGTGAGCATGGGGCAACCAATTGTCCAATGAACACAGCGCACAAATGAAACATATATATTTGAATTTAACCAGGTACATTTAATCTTTGGGATTCTTCCCGCTAATTAGAATTAATTGGTTGAGAATGTCACAACTCAGTCCAAGTTTGGTAAATATATTTTTGTGGATTATTGTAAAAGCCGACAATAATTGGGAAGAAAAAACAAGAACAGTAAAAGAGCCCGACGAGGAAAAACATAACAAGTAACTGAGTCGATGTTAAAATAAAGATGGTGATCGTAACTCTTTTCTCTTCCTTTTACTTTTTTTTGGGTATAGAAAATGTTAAAATGATTTGGTAAGACATGCACATTTCGTGAAAACGTAGGCCATAATACAGCACGTCCTGGTACTTCTTTTATTTTGTTTATTTTGTGTTTTTTGCAATCGAAAAAAACATTAAGAAAGAACTAACTAAAAACATGCAGTGTTGATCTTTCTACCACGAGTCCACGAGTAAAACTAAGGTGTTCTTAAGTTCATCAAGTTTTTTTGTAAAATCAATTTTAAAATCTATTGGATTGGTTTCAAACGAAAAATCTGAACTGTTGAAATCCTTCTAGCTAACAAATGATGCGTCAACATATAAACATTGTAAACTCTTGAACACCCCATGCTCACTCTAGATCGAAAAGGTAGATAAAATAATTAGTTTACAAGCAGAAACGAACTGATACAGCTCGCTGTAGAACTTCATATGCCAGACCACTCTAACAATTAGAACATGCCAAAAAAACTTGACAAATATGCATATAATTAGGCAAAATCAGTGATTTAGTAGCAGTCATAGCGAACGCTTTAGCGAAAGATCTCTTACATATTATGTTGTTAATTGAAATTACTTACTGTTCTTGATCCCAGTAGCTTCTTTTGTGATTCAAATTCAATCGTAGTCTGAAAAACGAAGTTGATCCACTACCAAATTGACAATAGAGAGGAGGTTGAAGTAGAAGGAGATTTGAATGAGATTTTAGAAAAAGAACTTTCCATCTCCACCACCGAGAGAAGGCAAGAAATCACAGGAGAATCAGAGAAAGATTTGATAAAAGAGAAAAGAAGAAGGCAAGAAATCGCACAATAGAGATTTAAGGAGGAATATATTTTGAACCGGGGTTTTACGTCGGTTAAAATCAGTGAGCTTTTGCTGAAAACCGGGCAGTTTAATCTCTTATTGGCTGTTCACTGCCTAAAGTGATTCAATTGAAGAATCGAACCGAACAGGTGACCGGTTCTGATTTTTTCCGGTTGAACGACCCGGTCCAGTCCGTTTCTGATAACACTGCCGAGAATGCTTATCATATGTTCATTATTGATAATGGCTCATTTTGAATTCCAAATTCACACGAGTCCGCGACATTTTGGTTTAATATAGCACCGATCAAATTATAACTAAATAAAAGACTATTATGTTCTAATTGAATATGACATTGAATAGAGAATGGTGTTTATTGTTTGGATGTAACATATTAATACATTCTTATGACGGTATATATGATTTACATTTCATAGTTCTACTATATATCCTGATTAAGCCTAGTAACATGGGCCACATAGACACCTTGAACCTGAAAAGCCCAAAATTAAGTACAGATATCTGGGCCGGACAGACCTGGGCCCTACCACATACATATTAATGATAACTAATAACCAACCAGACTATTTAGTTTTTCAGCGTCTTGCTCCAAAAAAAAAAAATTAATTTTCCAATCTTAATTAACAAAAGCTTTTATAAAAATCCGGCCAATTTAGGACAAAATTTAGTAAGAAAAGAAATATCAATTATGAGAAATAACAAAAATGTTCCGCATAAATAGAAGACCACTAAGGATAAAATGCTTCATGATAAATAAAAGAACAGTAATTATTTCTAGCACAAATATGAGTATGTGGATAGAGAATGGAAATGAAATGCAGATCTACATAAATCCTAGGCAGAAGATGAGCAACAAAGACACCATAAGTGTTCTTATTTGACTCGCTTTTTCTGATCCAAAATATCTTTCTCCTAGTAACAAAACAATAAGCAGGGCAGGTGACCCTACAATTAGAGTGATAACAAGGACGAAGACGGCAATAGGGTAGCAAACTGGAGAAAGTGTCAGATACAACCCCAATCCAAATGCCATAACCATACTACTTGCTGCTAACTGAAATGCAGATATTGCAAAATTGAGTTTGCGTCGAGTTGGACCTGGAGCCCTCAAAAGAAGCAAAGATAAGCATATGAATCCTTGTATAAATGCCATGGTGTCTGCTATAATAAATGCACGAAACATATATCTCCTCCCTAGAACTGGTGTACCATTGTCTTGATTATAACCTCCGGGGATTGTGAAAGCAGCAGCAAATGCTACAGTTGTAATAAGTACGGAGCCCAGTCCAAAGGCTTGTACTTTCTCCCATTTATTTACCACTGGTGAATCCATTACCTCGTCAAACCACTCTAGAGTAAATTTATCACCTTTTCTGTCAATGTAATTGGTAATGTCGTCATCATCAACAACCTGTAAAAGACAATAGATATCAAGTTGTTGTTTTAACAAATAACACTTACGTAACTAACAGATATCATGTTCTAACATGAATAAAATTACAAATGCACAAAGATAAATATTTTTGTTATTGGATCATTCTCCAAAACACAGAAAAAAATTCAATAATTTTAATCTCCAGAATCAGTATAAAATATATCGAAGATTTCACATATCTAGCTCTCAATTATCACAATTAAATTTGTTAGATTTGGTACCAGTAAAGATAAATATTGAATATTATTTTTAATTTTGGCCTTTGTTAGGAACTTGAAAAATCAATTTGAATAATTTTTTTAACTAAAAAATGTTGTACTAGAGTAAAATTCATATTTGTGTTGTTTATCCAAAAATAAATGGTGTACTGGAGAATGGATGTTAAAATAATTCGTGCTAATTTAGTAAATGGTTATTAGTATAATTCGTGCTAATTTTCAAGATCAAATAAAATCAATAAGCATTTAAAGGACGTAATCCTCACATCCCAATCTGTACTACTGTACTGGATAAGATTCGGAGACCACTATTGAGATGTGTGAATAACGAAATCAGAGTAGGTCCGATTCCCATCGGACGTACTTTGGTTCGATGGGTGAAATGACCATTCGATTGCATCAAGATCCGTGCTATGTACATTACAATATGTACAAATCTGTTTCAATTTCTGTGCGCACTATCTTAATGTTAATCGTACGGTATTAGAGCTAATTGAACCTAAAAGTAGGTCCAATGCCCATCAGACCTACACCTATCTCGTGAATAACAGAGATTTCAATGAAATTTTTTAGCCCAAAAGTTTTTTCACTTTTTTACGTAACGAGGTCGTTAGTCCACTATTACTTGGTTGGGAAATTAACCTTGTGATATTTCTGTATTTTTCATAGGTACAAAATCATATGATTTAAAAATTCTAAACCATACAAAAGTAGTAATTTTGTGTAAAATTTGGACCTATCTAAACATAATCTTCTTTTTCACATGGAGATCAAAATGAACAGTTTGAATTAACTATTTAAATTTTGAAAAAAAAATATCGATTCATAGTATGAACTAAAGTGCACTATGCATAGTACAAGAGCCTTACTATTATTCTAATACGAACAAATTAATTAGATCCATCTAACGACAACCTTACGAATATGTTGGTACTTGGTTGCACAATTTTTGAGATAATGTTATCCAAATATATATATATATATACAACCTCCTATTCCCATCCTCCCTTCATCCCCGCAGTCTCAAAAGAAGATATTTTTTGTCTTTTAGTGGGGGGTATATGGGGTACAACAATTTTCACTGTTGGCCGCAATGGTTAATACTACAATGAACAAAGTTAAATACTAGATCGATTAACGGTAAATACACTAAAGAATAAAGTTAAATACTGCAGAAAATTAAATATCTGAAGTTAAATACTGACATTCCTAAAATTAAATACTAATGTGTATAAACTTAAATACTAAGATATATGATGCTAAATAGAATCCATGCAACTTATTTATAATTTTAGAGATTAATACTTTTGACTTTAAAGATAAATACTAACGTTCATAATGTTAAATACTAACATTCTAAAGTTAAATACTGATGTGCGGGACGGGAGAATGATACCAAATTAGTTTGTCATTTTTGCGGGGACAGATTTGTATCGCTGTTGGACGCGGACGGTTAAATACTCCAATAAATATAGTTAAATACTTGTTCGATGCACTATTAATACACTAAAGATTGAAGTTAAATACTGCAGAAAATTTTTGTGGACAAATATGTTAAATACTCTAATGAATAAAGTTAAATACTTGAATAGAGTTAAATACTCCAATGAATAGAGTTAAATACTTGTTCAATGCACTGTAAGTACATTACATATAGATATTAAATACTACGCGGAACCAAATTTTTTATCTTTTAGTCCGGACTTTTTTGTCTTTTAGTACAGGGATAGAGGAGGGATGGAGGTGCGCTGACAGTTATCTGGTCCTATTGTTTTTTACGCCTTATATTAAAACTGCTAGTAGAATTTGCTTATACTACGAGCATTAATTCAGTCGCATTGGTGTTGACACTGAAACTATTATGTATCGCATGATTACACAATTAACTGGATAGTTCAGTGGTTGGTAGTAACACACAAGTTAACTATAATTAACTGGAAATACTTTCTGATGTTTTCCTTAATTTAGGCATACCTCGTCATATCTCATAGGGTAGCTTTTATGGTCTGAAAAAAGCTATAGCGGAGCTATAGCTAGCTATATGGAACACTGAAAACAATAAAAAAATTAGGCCTCATACTAAAATAAAATTAAACCACCTAGAGAGATGGGTTAGTTTAGGCCAATTTAGGTTGTCTAAATGTTGGCTTATTCCATCGCAGCCTGGCTCAATAAAACCACATTTGATTGAATAACTGAGGCGTAAAGTTCCTATTCTATGGTTTAGTCCACAATCAAATATGACACTATTAAAATGTGTTTTGAGATCAAATTTTATATTTTTTAGAATTTTATTATTATTTATTAAGATAGCTTGAAAATAGTTGGTTTTAATAAATAGTACAAAATTTATTACTATTTATTAAGATGGTTCATAATTTGAATTATTTTTGGAGCACAAAATGTTGGAACATTTGAACCCTGCTCTCTCTCTCTATATATAGGTTGTTTGTTTGGTTATTCTCTCTAAATTTGTGATGAGACTTTTACTTCCATAGGTAAACAGACGAATGTTAAGAAAATATATATATATCTACTTAAATATTTAGATAAACACTAGAATTAAAATTCTGATAAAAATGCTGATAACAATAATAAGAATAGCAACGTTAATGACAATAATAATCATAATAATGATAACAAAAACGTAAGAATAATAATGTAATTAAAATAAAATAAACAAAATTAGTACTTTTTTAGTATTACTTCAGGGCGCCAACATGCTTCCCTGTGTTCATCCTTGTTCAGGTAGGTAGATTACAGATACTATATATATAAGCAAGCAATATTAATAGTTTCTGTAATATTAATTACCTGGCATTCTTTTTTTGCCGGCTGTAGTCCAAGACGTCGTATCAACAGATCGCTGTCGCCTTTCATTGCTGCTCTAAAAAGATCAACAGGCATAACTGGACGTAATTTGGGCATCATTTCACTTTCAGATCTTACATTTTGGGAGGATGGCATGGCCATTACTATCACGTTTAGCTAGAATTGCTCTTACTGTCACAGGATAGATATTTTGGTGGAATGATTTGTAGTGCAGATTGAAAATCAATGACGGGCCATATATATTGAACTTACAACATGTTGTACCATGGGGAATATTTTATAGTGAAGTCTGAAGGTTAATAATGTGTTATATTTATTTAATTTTTTTCCCCTCTTTTTGGAAACCCCCCCCCCCCCCCCACCCCCTCTTTTAGAGACTTGTAGTTCAAGGCATTAGGTGAGGTGATGCTTTCTCCTTGTGCTCTCATATTCCTTATAAAGATGGTAAACCATGATAATAGTACATCGATTGATATTTCAATTGTATGCCGGGTACAATATTTAATCCCACTTCTAAATTATGCATTGCGGTTCAAAGTTTATTAAAAAATAGCTATAAATTGGATTATTATGGGAAGACCCATTTCACATATTGATTACTTCGATATATATTTTTAACATGATATAAAATATAATTATTATAAATACTAAAATAAACCTCAAATTCTTAATACATAGCATAACTAAGGTTTACACTGTAAAACTATCGCTAACTTAAATTTGTTCTATTTTATATCAACTGTAGTTGCTATATTGCACGTACGCCGACGATAAGTTCTTAAACCTTTCACCAATCAATTTACTTATTTTTTGCTCAAATCTAAGCATTAAGTATGCAATTATGCTAATAGATGTGCCGGTCTAGATGTAATGGAACTCTTTGGCCATGCACCACATTGAAAACAAATAAAAAGAAAATGTAATAATTCACACAAAGACAACTAAATAGTAACTATTTGTATGTATGTAATTTATTCAACCTTAAAATACTCTATTTGGGTAAATCAAGTAAGGCTTAGATGGCAATACCAAGCAATGAAGCAAGCACTGAATAATAGAAAATGAGCAAGAGACATACAAACTTGTCAACGATGGCCAATTTAAGCTACTTATGTTTGTGGCCGTGACTCAAGCCTATATGCATGCCCCGACATGCATCTTCGGAGAGTCATACTACAGGTGTGTCTTTCTATTCTCAAGAAAATAAAACTAATGATCTTACTAATTTAGAATTAGTGTTCTTTTATACGGAAAATAAGCAACGGCCATTGTGATGAAAAAAAACTCACAAAAATTTTATACATCATACATACTTCTCTCAAACTATGCACTTGATGATCAATTAACGGCGAATTTAAAGAGGCTCACACAAATTAATTTTCAGTTACCATGAGTACAAAAATTATATATTTTTTTTGCTTTATGTAACCAAAATAAATTTCCGGTTACATGGAGTAAAAAAAAAAGTGGTAACTAAAATTACCATAGAGTAATTTTTTTATCTCTATGGTTACCACCTCATTTTTTTATTGTGAAAATATGTGTGGCACAGGGTGTAATGGAGTGACAAAGGGGTAACTGAAAAATTTTCTCGGTTACTTTCATGGGTAACCAAAAGTTTTTCTCAGTTTTGATGATTTTTGTAATTTGAAAAGAAATCAAACTATTTTTTTTATATTCTCTTTTTTATCAGTATAGTAGAAACTAGATACTAATATTTAGCAACAACTCGCTCACAGATGGTGGGTCATCACGTCGATCAACGGTCCATTCAACTTGGATCTTGTTGCTTTGTTGCTTCTTTTTTTATTTTTTTCTTTCGTGTTTTTTGCAATTTTATAATTCTTGAAAAATATATATATATAAAAAAAAAAAAAAACAACTCGCCAAGTTAAGAATATTGAACTCGCATGACAATGACAGACTGGGCTCAATCATGACATGCATACATACAAGGGGAATGTGGACTTGAAAGCAACACGAAAGGCATCAATTCCACATTTTAACCATTGAGATTTTTTGTATAGGCCCCCACCCGACTCACTCCAAGAGTGCAAGCTTCTTCCAGTAGTATCAAAGGAAGGTATCAATTAATGCCACATCTAAATATAAGTACTGTTGGTTTTGAGACCGTACGGTACATTGGCAAAAAATATCTGTAATAGGCTATGTTGCATGGATATGGATATGGGTATCGTATCGGATACGATACGAATACGGCGATACGATAATTTTCAAAAATTCAGGATACGATATTTTTTAATTATTTAATTATGATATTTAGATTAATCATAAATTCATAATCATAACTTGAACAAATTTGTGAAAATAAACCTAAGGCTTAACCTCAAGTATACATTATATAGGATAGATACTAGCATTTATCACATAAGATCGTGTAGTGCAGTGGTAAAGTTTTTTAGCACTCAACCATTTAACGAGGGATCCAATCACGCTGAAGTCGGATTTAGTTCAATCCTTTAAAAGGGGAATCTTTGGACCAAACAATAATAAAATATGTTACATAGAATATTTGGGCCGGGCTGCGTAAATAATTCACATTGCCGGACCCTGTCTGACAGGGAGCAAGCCGTATCTCTGTCATTACTTGGCGGATTGCGTACCACCCATAAGAACTTTTGGCCACTCTTCTCAATCCCGAAAGCTATTTCTCTCAATTGGTCGACTGATAATTTGCCAGAACTTCCGAATGAAAGATATACCACGCTCTTCTTTGGCTGTGCATCCAGCCATTTCAGACATGGATGTGCACCACCTTCGCTAGGAGCTGTGACCAATGGTCCAATGCAATAAATAGGTGGTACCGGCTGGTTTAAGGGACCGAGATCATGTTTTAAACTTATCAATGCCCGAGGTTCGAGCGACTCGAAAGTGTTCATGAGAATACCTTTTGACTCTGTCATTCGCCTCAACATATTAATAAATAGCTCATAAACCTTGGTGTCAAACTCAAGCATCTCTTTTGGAAGATCGGATGCATGCAACAGGGGAACACCGGGTATCTGAATCGGAGTTTTTCCAATATCCTTCTTTGTGTGGTCCCAGGTGGAGATCAGCTCTTGTATGCAAAGGAACACTGCAAGGTTGTTTGCCCCAGTGGGAAAAAATACATATGCCGGGATGCCGAGCTCCGCTGCAACATCCAATGCATCAACACAGAAGATATCAATGACCAAAGCAGCAATGGATGAGTTATTTGATTGTGACTGGAGGTAAAATTGGAGCATTGTGTTGTTTGATCGTATGAGGTTAAACGTGTTAGTCAATGGAGTAGGGGCATATTCAGAGGGAGGTGGAAGGGGTGGGAGAAGGCTAAATGATATTTCTGGATTGGTGGAAGAAATTTGGGAGATCAGATCAGTGGTTGCGGTCGGCATCATTGAATGTTGATTACAGCAATATCGACTGAGACGCCATGATTTATGAAAATTTTGGCTAATTGGATCATTGGTATCATGTGGCTTACTACCAAGGTTGGATAGAGAACTACCTTCGTTTCCATTGATTGAGAACGGACAGAATCAGGGCAAGGTGTTTGAGGATACGTTTGTATGAGATGCAATTGCAAACAAGCTTGTTACATTCGTCCCATTTTATAAACTGTAGACAAACTTTCACATTTACCTTTAGAAATTTATAATATCATATTAATCCTTCCAAATTTTAGTAACTCCAACATTTATATTTTTTCCTATTTTCCTTATATCAAAATTTCAAAAAGATGTTATTAATTTTCTAAGGGAAATATTTACTCTTCTAATTAGTTAGAAACTATTTCATTTATCTACTAGTAACCGGACAAATAATGATATTTAAGCAAACGACGCTCCACTAAATTTCAAACTTTTGCATATCTCCTTATTTTGGAATTTCCATAAGCATAGTCTCTAAGTGAGTGCTAATTTGTATAATAAAAAATTATTCAGTTTAATTGGATGATGGACACATTTTAATGGAGGTGCCTTTGGAGGCAAAAACATTATTTTGGAGATATTAGGGGAATATTATTTGAAATATTTTCAGGTGGTTTAAAAGCCGGTTTTTTTTAATCGAAATTAAATTAAATAAATATCGAAAAGGAGGAACGATATCGAGTTTTTTCGAAATGTAATAAGGACGGTGACATTATTAACGTCCCTAGGGACGGAGACAACAAAAACGTCCCTCTTAATCCTAATCAAACCCAGCTTAATCCAAACGATGGAGTTAAAAAAATAATAATAATAATAACGGACGGTAACAAAATTAGAGTCCTTAGGGGTGATAACAAAATCAGAGTCCCTAGGGATGATAACAAAATCAGAGTCTCTAGGGATGATGACAAAATCACCGTCCATGCACAGACCAGACCAAGCACATATAACAGCCCCATAACTTTCATAAATCATTTTTCATTCGAAGCACAGAGGAAACCAGACGAAGATGCATCCTTCAGGAAAAAAAATTATCAGATTCTAAAACTAAGGTATCTCAATTTAATTTATATTTAATTTGTAGTTAGCCAGTAGATTAAATATTTTGCTTCTATTGATTCATTTGATAAATATTGTTATAATTATATATATCTTATAAAATTATCTACTTGTCAAGATTTTTTATATTTAATATTTGCCATAATTTATATTCTCTAGGTTATTTATTATGTAATAATTGTAATTTTATGAAAACAAATTTAAAAAATTATACGTTAAAAAAATTATACGTTATTTATTCATTATATGTGATTTATTCATTACACATGATTTATTCATTTATTTTGTAAGAATTGTAATTTGGAACAATAAATTATAGGCTATTGATAAAAAATAAAGTTCTTAAATTATAGGCTATTCATTTATTTTGTAAGAATTATATTATTTCATAAAAAATAAAGTTCTTAAAAATATATTATCATTTGAATATATCCAACCTTGTCAAAATCTTTGTTGATTGTTCTTAAGAAGTGATCAGAGGGATTTCTCAACAGCGGACAAGGGAATCCATTTGAAGTGAAAAACTGTAGGAAGCAAGTTAAATAAATTACATTAGAGTAAAATATGCACAAGGAGAAAAAAAATTACTGATTAATGAATTCAACATCAAGTGTCGTATGACTATATCAACATATTTGGTAAGCAATATATGCACTAATTAAGTTCTGTATAAGAATATATAGTCAAGTATGGATTGGTGTATTTTATGACTATATCAACATATTTAGTCAGCAATATATGTAATAATTAAGTTATAAATAAATATGAATTGATGTAATGTATGACTATATGATGCAATGTATGACTATATCAACATATTTAGTTAGCAATATATGTACTAATTAAGTTATAAATAAGTATGGATTGGTGTAATATATGACTATATCAACATATTTAGTCAGTAATAAATGTACTAATTAAGTTATAAATAAGTATGGATTGGTGTAATGTATGACTATATCAGCATATTTAGTTAGCAATATATGTATTATAAATAACTATAGATTGGTGTAATGTATGACTATATGGTGTAATATATGACTATATCAAGATATTTAGTCAACAATAAATGTACTAATTAAGTTATAAATAAATATGAATTGGTGTAATGTATGACTATATCAACATATTTAGTCAGCAATATATGTACTAATTAAGTTATAAACAGGTATGGATTGGTGTAATGTACGACTATATGGTGTATTGTATGACGATATAAACATATTTAGTCTGCAATAAATGTACTAATTAAGTTATAAATAAGTATGAATTGGTATAATGTATGACTATATCAACATATTTAGTCAGCAATATATGTATTATAAATAAGTATAGATTGGTGTAATATATGACTATATGGTGTAATGTATGACCATATCAACATATTTAGTCATTAATATATGTACTAATTAAGTTATAAATAAGTATGTATAGTCAAGTATGGATTGGTGTAATGTATGACTATATCAACATATTTAGTAAGAAATATATGTACTAATTAAGTTATGAATAATTATGTATAGTCAAATATGAATTGATGTAATACCAAGTGTGTATTGAGCAATAATCAAGTGCTCACTTTAGAAATTTAAAGAAATTAAAAAAATGAGACCGAAAGATTAAGATTAATTACTGGTGAGATATAGTTGTCACTAAATTAAGTTTTTCTTTGGTCAAAATCCTAAATTACATAGTACCATAATACAGTTGTATACATAAAATCAATCTCACGAAATTTGCGCTATAAGACGACCAACAAGTCAACAACAACCACATGAAAGTGCTGATTTTTTTATTAATCGAAATAAAATTAAAAAAATATCGAAAAAGAAGATAGGTCTAAGTTTTTTTCGAAAAATAAGTAGGCCGGGGTTGAAATCAACGTCCCTATGGACGGAAGTAACGACAGCGTCCCTTTTAATCCTATCTCCGCACGTAATAACTAATCAAAACACACTAACTAAGAAGATAGGTCTAAGTTTTTTTCGAAAAATAAGTAGGCCGGGGTTGAAATCAACGTCCCTATGGACAGAAATAACGACAGCGTCCCTTTTAATCCTATCTCCGCGCGTAATAACTAATCAAAACACACTAACTAATCAAAACTCGGAAAAAAAATTTAAGAACGGCCGGGAATTTTTAAACCGTCCATGAGGGACGTTGGGGACATAACTGTCCATGAAATATACTATAAAAAAGACAAGGAACTAATTCTTGTTTGGATGATAAAGGCCCAGAGGCGCATTATTATTATTATATGCCCACAAGAGTTCGTGATTCGATTCGAGTTTGATTCAAAAAAGTTCGTAAAAAATTCGATTTGAAATAGTTTGAAATTAATTCAAACCAAACTCAAACTGGATCTGGTTCGTTCGAAATAGGTTCGCAAACTACTTTAGTTCGAATCTCAAAGTAACGTGAACCGTTGATTTCTACTAATGACTTATGTTTGCTGATGACTTAAAAGATAAAACATAAGGCTGCCCAGTCATAGGTCATAACTCGTAAGTTCTTACCCTTACTCTCAGGTCTGAAACTCTAAATGACTTTCACCTCTCGCTCTCGGCAACTACGATCACTCTTCCTTGTCGTAAAAAAGTTCGTAAAAGATTCGAAATTGAGTTTGTAAAAAATTCGATTCAAAATTAATTCAAACCAAATTCAAACTAAGGTAAGTTCAATTCAATTCGATTCGTTTGCAACCCTAGTCTAGAGATTGGATATCCTATACATAACTTTTGTATATGAAAATCATAAAAGATTTGCACGTTAAAAAGGAGGCATTTCATTTCACCCCAGCTAAACCTGAACTAATGCTCAACCACCACAAATTCACACAAGAACTAGATTTCACCAAATAAAGTTCCAATCTTTCTCACTAGGGAAACCTGAACTAATGCTCGCCAGGGACGTTGTAGGTGAATCTGTCCCTCAGGGACGTTGTATTCAAAAGCATCCTTCATGGACCTTTAAGATTAAACTGTCCGTGATCCGTCCGTTATTTATTTGTTTGGGTTACGTTATTTATTTTCTTGGGTTAAGACGGATTAAGAGGGACGTTGTTTTTGTTTCCGTCCTCATGGACGTTGATAACTAAACCGTCCTTATGAGTTTTGGAAATAAACCGATATCCTTCTCCTATTTCGATATTTATTTAATTTTATTTCTATTAATAAAAATCCCGGGGTTTAAAAGTATAAATTATAAAATTATAATCTATATTGATGAAGTCTATTCTGAGAAATAAATTATGCACATCTCATTATATATACATTTTGAAATATGCTTAAACTTTATAACAGTAGACTTCTTACTTTATATGATTAAAGTTTACTATATTAATAAAAGATAAAAATGAGAATTTATAAATCTAGAGAAAAAAAAACAACAAATTAAGTAAATGTGATAATTATTGGAGTTACCAGAAAAAAAAATGATATTATAAATTTTAGCAAGCTAATTTTAAAAGGACCTGGATAACTGTCCCCGCATCCCCATTCCCCCATATCCCCGCACTAAAAGACAAAAATGTCTGGTTCCAACAGTTTGGGTATTTAAATTTTCATTAGTATTTAACATCTATCTGTAGTGTATTTACAGTGCATTGAACAAGTATTTAACTCTATTTATTGAAGTATTAACCGTTTGTCCAACAGTGAAACAATCTCTGTCCCCGTAAAAAATTAACATATCTGTCTCCACGTCTCCGCACTAAAAGAAAAAAAAAAATAGGTTCCGACATTTGATGGTTTAAATTTCCTACAGTATTTAACTTCAATATTTAGTGTATTAATAGTGCATCGAACAAGTATTTAACTCTATTCATTGGAGTATTAACCGTCCGCGTCCAACAACGACACTAATGAAGTAGATCGGTTTGAACAGTTTGGATTCACCGTTCGAAGTCAATTCAATAGATTTTGAATTTGGTGTTATAGGTTGAAATGACACTGATGTTATACTAGCCAGACTCAGTATTAATCTCTAAAATTATAAATAAGTTGCAAGAATTTTATTTAGCATCTTATATCTTAGTATTTAACTTTATGCACATCAATATTTAACTTTATTGTAAATATTGAAGTTAAGTGTTTAGCCTTAAAGTTGAAGTATTTAACAATTTAGTTAGAAGTATTTATCCCTAAGAATTGGAGTATTGAATAATTAGTTATAATAGTATTAATGTGTGAAATATAATTAGAAGTATTTATCCCTAAAAATTAGAGTATTTAACATTTTTTAGTAATAAGTATTTATTCCTTCAAATATGAGTATTTAACAATTAGAGATAATGGTAATAATGTCTAACATATATTAGTATCAATTTGTAAATATTGTCCCTGCACCACCACCCCCCATATCCCCACTAAAAGACAAAAAAAAATTGTTACCGACAATTTGATGGTTTAAATTTCCTACAGTATTTAACTTCAGTCTTTAGTGTATTTACCGTACATTGATCTAGTATTTAACTTTGTTCATTATAGTATTAACCATTGGTGGCTAACAGCAAAAAATGTTGTCTCCCCATATCCCCACTAAAAGACAAAAAAAATTAAATTAGTTAGGGACTTTTCTTTCGTAAGATTACGGGGATGAAGGAAGGATGAGAATGAGGAGTTTTATATAATTATTCTTTTAAAATTAGAAAGAATATATATGAAATCCTCTGTAAATTATATATCTGTGTTCAATACAAAGAAGAAAGATTCCTTTCTACTTCTTAGTTCTCTATATCCTTTTTTGGTTTCTATATTTGGTTTCTTTCCCAAGATATCCATTATGAATGGAGAATGTGGTTGGGTCAATACGACCCGACCGGAATACCTAGTTTGATTTTATCTGGCTCTAATTTAGAATGTCTTTCTGAAAACACTTGCAATATTAGTCCCTTCAATTTAATTTAATAAATCGATCTAATTTTAATTGAATAAAAATGAAGATTGTTAATTAATTCCTGTTTTTCATGTCACAGATCGCAAATTCGAAACTTAGAAAAAATAATTATATATAGATATTAAAAAGTTGAGTGGCTTGATCTCCAACCTTTAATTAAAAAAAATTGTCAATCCTTGTTTTCCTAATCAAAATCAATTTAAGATGATAAATAGTTCTTTTTACAAAAATACAAAAACCGAATGAGATGTTGGATAATTGACAAAATAACTGAATTTTAAAACCTACAACCTTCCAATTATTTTTCAAGACTATAAATAATTGACAAAATAACAGTTATAAGATGAGTACAAAAATTCTATGGTCTAAAAATAATTATTTTGTAAAATACTTAATAAATAATAAAACAATTCAAAAAAAATGTAAAATTTGGTCTCCAAGCACATTTTAATATAGAGATCATGTTGAACAGTTTGAATCGACTATTTGAACTTTGAAAACTTTAAAAATGTACGATGTAATTCAGTGTCACCAAAAAAAATAATATAAGTGGATCCTTCCTCATATATAAGATATAACTCGAAGAAACTACAAATTAATGTAATTCTTGGAATATCCGTTGGCTTGCTTGCCTGTTGTCATCCGTGACGACTGACATCCACCTAATGGCAATATTAATTTCATTTTATTTTACTCCTTGAGAATGCGGCAAACAAATATTGTCCAATGAACACAAATCCATAAATGGAAAATATTTGAGTTTGACCAGGTACGCACATTTAATCTTTTGGATATGTATACTTCCCATTAAATAGAATTGGTTGAGAATGTCATGACTCAGTCCAAGTTTGGTAAATTTTTGTGGATTATTGTAAAAGCCGACAATAATTGGGAAGAAAAAACAAGAACAGTAAAAGAGCCCGAAGAGGAAAAACAGAACAAGTAATTGAGTCGATGTTAAAATAAAAATGGTCGTAACTCTTTTCTCTTCCTATTACTTTTTTTTTGGTATAGAAAATGTTAACATGATTTGGTAAGACACATGCATTTGGTAGTTTTATTTTTTGTTTTTTGCAATCGAAAAAACATGAAGAAAGAACTAAAAACATACAGTGTTGGTCTATCTACCACAAGTAGAACTAGGGTGTTCTTAAGTTCATCAAGTCCTTTTGTAAACTCAATTTTAAAATCTATCGGATTGGTTTTAAACAAAGAATACAAACTGTTGAAATCCTTCTACCTTACAAATGATCATGCGTCAACATATAAACATTGTAAACTCCCCAATTAATTTAGTATAAAGTCAAGCAGTTAAAACTAAAATGTATATAAATTAATTTTAATGCATTCATTTTTTGAACAAGAGTTCGTACAAAATTATTTATGAAATTTAAAATTTTCGCATGTAGATGCATCACTTGTAAGGTAAAAAAGAGTATCAATGATTCAGATCCTTCGTTTGAAGCCAATCCGATAGATATTAGAGTAGAGTTGACAAAAAGTTTCGGTGAAATTAAGAACACCCTAGTTCTACTCATCTATCGCAACATATTTCGATATTTATTTGAGTATCCATGAGAATAAAAGTGCTTAATAGTTTGATACCTTTGCGGATATTCTGTCAATAATAGTGATATTTTCAAAAATAATAAGTTTGTTATCAGTTTCCACTCGACAATAGTAATTTTTTTCAATCTGCGCACAAATATTCACAGATTCTTATAATAGATGTCACTTGATGTACTAAATTCGAACTATTTTAACACGACAAATATGTGTTCAAAATTCACTACAAAACACAAGCAGAAACGGACTGATACAGTTCGCTGTAGAACTTCATATGCCAGACCACTCTAACAAGCACATGCCAAAAAAACTTGACAAATATGCATATAATTAATTAGGCAAAATCAGTGATTTAGTAGCGGTCATAGCGAACGCTTTAGCGAAAGATCTCTTACATATTATGTTGTTAATTGAAACATTTGTGGTAAAAACTTTTATTATTTGTTTTTTTAGTTACTTTGGAATTAATGTGATAGTTAAACACCTTGTACTCTTCTCCTTTCGCTAGCTTAACGAAGAAGAGGAATTTAAAGTAATGGCTGTAGAGTGGGAAACACTACAGCAGAAAGTTCTATCAGCGACCGGCCCACCGGTCGCTGATAGTATATGTTGCCGGTCGCTGATACATAATTTCGTTGTTGATGTACATTTTTGGTCGCTGAACCACCGGTCTCTGAAAGTTTCGTCTCTGATATGTCATTTGGTCGCTGATATTCGTTCCGCCGGTCGCTGATACCTAATCAGAGACCACATCACGTTGGTCTCTGAAAGTGTATGCTGACGTCATGAGTTGTTAACAGAGACCAATTTAATTGGTCGCTGATACTCTGATTATCAGAGACCAATTATCTCGGTCTCTGATAATGGCCCACCCGGTCGCTGATACCTTCAGTATCAGAGACTATAATTCTGGTCTCTTATATGTTTGACCCGGTCGCTCATAATTAATTTTTTTTTAAATTAATTTGTTTCTGGTTTTTTTTTTATTGGTTCTGATTCTATTAGTTTTATTTATTGATATTTTGTCGTTTCGGAATTATTATCAGACGTACAATTGCATTGATATTCCCATATATAATTAATATTAAATACGAATAAATAATCAAATAGAACAAGAATATGAATAAGTATCACAAAAACATAAATATACCAACATAAGTATGCTAAATATCCAATTCACATAAGTATAGTAACATAAATATCTAAACGTAAACTGTAACATAGATAAATATGCCAACTCAAGAAAATCTAAGAAGTACCATCTCTGCCAAGATTCTCGTCGTCATCCTCGCCATCATCGTCGTCATCCTCAGGATCCGGCATCGAGGCATGGTCCGAGGTCGACAGGAATTGTATACAGCCATACAAGCAGCATCTACATTACTTATATTTAAAACATACGTACCAGAGAGGGAGAGAGAGAGCACTTCTCCTTGCCTTGTCTTGCCTTGCCTTGATTAGTTCTAAATTATAATTTTCATCAATAAAATAATATCAATTCAAATATTAACAATTGGGGCTTACATAGGGCCGGTGTACCACCTTATCCCACTCTTTGAATGCTATGTCTCAGTAGTGACGAAATGTATGTGAATCTAGTATTTAAGAAAAATTCGGCAGTATTTCCCCTTAGTTCCCCAAGTACGCGTTAGAAACACATATCTTTCGACATGTAATTCAATACGTACTCGTTAGGAACAATAAGGAGAAATAATACCAAATTTTTCTTAAATACTAGATCCGCATACATTTCATCACATCCTAAATGAGATAAAGCATTCAACGAGCAGTCCCAAACTGGGGACTATTCAAAATTAATCCCTATTGGATTAATTTTGAACGGGTATGGACCTAAAAGGCATACTAAATGTTCCGGTATATTTGGATTTTAAAACAATACTACAATTTCTAATTAAACGAGCAAGTTTCAATCACTAAGCTATTCAATAACAATTCAATACATGTTCAATACTAAAATTCAATAAGCAATTACTAATTTTCTAATTCAGTACTCAAATTCAGTACACATTCAATACCGGTTCAATTCAATACACATTCAACACCAATTCGGTTCAATGCTAATTCAATAACAATACTAACGCAATACCAATTCCTTTTATTTCAATACAACACCAATTCAATTCAATTCAATACACATTCAACCCCAATTCAGTTCAATACCAATTCAATAACAATACTAATGGAATACCAATTCGGGCGGATACCAATTTTTTTTAATACCAATTTAACATCAATTGAATTCAATCCCAATTGAATCCAAATCCAATCCCACTTCAACCCAATTCAATAACAATTCAAACACAACTCAATCACAATTTAATTCAATTAAATTCAATTCCAATTAAATACTTACGGCTCGAGAGAGTAGCAACGAGGTAGAAAGAACGATATCCCTATAGCGCGAGCGAGTGGCAAAGATGCCGATCTTCTCCACCTCGTATCCTAATAAGAACAATATCAAGCTAATTTTAGTTATAATAATTAAAGGGTTGTTTTTGCAAATTGAAACTAAGGGTTTAACCAAAAGATGTCATTATGCTAGTTATGCTAGTTTGCATATACCATTGAAATTAAAAGTGAAATTAAGGATTGTCAATTGAAATTAACGGGTTGTCAATTTGCAAACTAACTAAATTATACAACATGCCTAAATTAAGGGTTTAACTAAAGGGTTAAATCTAAATTATGCAAACTAGTTATGTTAGATTAAGGGTTTAGCTAACTTATACGAAACTAGTATCGTGCCCATGCGTTGCAACGGAAATATATTATAAGAGATAAAAAATCTTATACAAAATGATATAAAGGACAAATAATATTTTGTAAATGACATCTACGCATATATATCATTCATTAAATAACATATTTATTTATTTTTATCTTTTAAACATTTTCATAGAAAAATCTCAAACAAAATGACATATTAAATGACAAATAACATTCCTTAAATAATATAAAAAGTAGAAAGAAATAAAAACAAGATCAAATAATTATCAATCAATTCAAAATTTCTCAAATGATATATAAAATATAGAAAGAAATCATGACTAATCTAAACAATCGTTTGGTGGAACATTCTTTCCTTGAATACCATCAAGTGAATCTATTTTTGCAATTACAAAGTGAAATTGTATCATAATTGATCCGTGTCCAAATTTAAAAAAAAAATGTAATTATCTTGTTACCTTGATTTATTGCAATAACTTTTGAATTGTCAAGTATATTCTTGGTGTCTTGACTCGTAGAATTGAGATCGCACGCAATCAAAAGTAGGGCCTACATAGTTGAAATTTAGATTTAATGACCTATGAGGCTATGACCATGCTAAAATGTAACTGGTACTCTTCAGCAATCATACCGCCATTACCCACCTCAAGCATATCAGGATCTGAAAATAATTGATGAAAACTACTCAAAAAATCTATTTAATTTTTACAAAAAAATGTACAAAAGCCCATAAATTAGTAAAATTTGATTTGAGTGAAAATCATACTACATGAATTGAAAACAAATTAACATTTTTTTAATCATTAGTTAAAGAAAGGAAATAAGAACACCTTTTTCAAAAAAAAAAAAAAAAAGTATTCTAGTTTTCCTAAATATCTCTAGTTTCTCTAACTGTTTCCGATGTTGTGTGCCCAAGTAAACAGATCATTTTGTCTCATGTATAATATTCATTTTTGAATTTCTAAACTACTAATATTAAGGGGTATTTTTAATTATTGCGAAGAAAAATAATTAGCAAATTAATTACTTACCATACACAGAGAGAAGAAAATGTTCTTTCCATAAGTTTGCAGCACTACTCATTCTTTGATATCTACATGAGTCAAAATAAAATTAGTTATAATTTCTCTGATAGCTGCATAATCTGATAAATATATCATTCTAAATAAAATACCTTCGTTTTGGTTCTATATTGTCATTGTTGCAATTGTCATATTTCAACAAAAATAGATGAACTTACTGACAAATTATAAAAATTAAAATGAGTTTATGATGAAAATAAAATAAAAAATAACATATCCAGAATGCAAAAGTTTTGACATCTAGCTCTTCATGATAAAGAAAACCTGGCATAGTATTGCTGCATGTCAATGTCTTGTCATAAATTTTCATTATAGTTTAACCCATTGCATTTATAATTTGAATTTTCACAGTATTTATGTAGTAAAAATGAACTATTTTTTGTACATATCTAGTGTTAACCAGCATAGAAGAATGTAATAAAGATCAACTAATTTTTGAAATTTATGTTTAATACAATTAAATTTGCCAAATAACATATTTAAGAAACATAATAGCATATCCTGCAACATTACAGATTCCCAACTGAAGCCCCTTTTCATGCATATAATCGAAACAGTTCCAGACAATCTATCAGGGCTAAACAAATATATGGCTAGAGCTAGAGCTAGGTGATGAATAAAAAAATATTAATGGGAGATAGCCGGAGATATAATAAGGAAATTTAAATTGGAGATAGCACGAGAGGCAATATAAGGAACACTTGAATCTCATTTAATTTTCAAATTTAATTGCAAGATTACTAGAGAGGAGAAATAAGGAAAGTAATAAATAGAGAAATTAATTTTATTCTATATTCAATTTTAATTGTAACATATCGTGTGACAGTATGTGCGGCGAGTATGTTTCTAACTAAATTTTGACTTTTACACATAAAATAGATGCATTTAATCAAAAGATGATAGATTATGTGATGGGAGGGCTGAAATTAAATCTGAAAATTCATCATTTAATCTCAGCCGTTGGCGGATCAGGACAACTACGTGCATTATATAAGAATGAAGATAAAGGGTTGTCATACTGGTCCCAGTTGTTTGGTACTGTACCAAACATGCTTTGGTTTCAATATATAGGAAATCAGACCAAACCTTTAATTTATTGTTGGTTGTCAAAATTTATTAGGAAAAAATGAATATAAAAACCGAAATAAAAAAAAACAGAGATCAATAAACAAAAAAAAACAGAAATAAGAAAAACAGAAAAAATAAACAGAAAAAAGAAACGAAAAAAAAAGAAACACAAACAGATTAAAAACAGAAATAAAAAACAACAAAAAACGAAAACAAAAATAAAAAAACGAAAATAAAAAACGGAAATAAAAAACAGAAAAATGAAAAACGAAAAAAAAAACGGAAATAAAAAACAGCAAAAACAAAAAGGAAAAAACAAAATTATAACAACAAAATGACCACTAAAACTATTACTAAAATTATATCTAAAAGTTGAAAGAAATACCAAAAAACAAAACTACAAATAAAAAACTGAAAAAAATGAAAAATAACAAGTAAAGAGAGAAGGGAATAGAGAGATACCGAGAGAGAGAGGGCTGATTGTTCGGGGCGGCAGTGGGAGCACCAGGCACGGCAGATCGGGGCGTCAAAAATACGTAACCTAATTTGGGAAATTTGGGAGAGGCGCGCGCGGCAGAGAAGAAGAAAGGTTTGCGGGAGTTTTTTCATCGAAAACTTACAGCGACCGGGAGAAATGGCCGCTGATTGTTCCGGCGCTGGTCTCTGAAAGTTTTTTCCGAATAAAAAAATACCTTCAACGACCACAGGTTTCGCCGGTCTCTGATACCGGTCTCTGATAAGCTCGTCTCCTTTGTTTTTAATTTATATATTTTTTTTAAAAAAAATAGGTATCGGAGACCGGCGACCACACCGGTCGCTGATACCGGTCTCTGATATCCTTTTCTGCTGTAGTGAAAAGTGGTACGGCGGAGCCAGCTCTATCACGGAACGACACAGTTACAGTACGGAATGGCTGTAGATTGAACCCTTGTATAATCCTGTTAGGGTTTTTGATTTTCCGTGCCTCTATAAGTTCCTTGACTACCCCTTGTGAATTATACATGTTAATTTTTTTTGTAAGAATCATGTTTGATATGTGTATATTAATTGTAGGCGGTTTTTACTCTGTTACCGTGTGTGATTAGTTCTTAGTGTTTCAGTATTTTACGTCTCTTTGATCATTGTCCCGTCGCAATTTCTCACCGCCCTTCAATCTAATCAAATTAAAAGTTAATTACTCTCCACTCTCTCATCCCTATTTATTTATTGAGAAAAGGTTTTAGTATCCAGATTTATGTCCCCGCTTTTTACCCACGTTTTATCCAATGCTGGTTTAACTGTCATTAATTAACGGTCCCCACTTTTCCGCCTATATAATCCTTTTTTCCAGCTTCATTTTCTGTTTTCGCTTTTCATTTTCAAATTGTATCTTTCTGTGATTTTGTGCCGCGATTTTGGGGCGATTTCAGGCAATTTTCATTTTCTCTTTCTCTTCGATATTTCCTTCCCGATCTGTTCATTCGCGATCTCTCTTCTCCCTTTAGAAAATGAAAAATTCTCTTTTCCCGATCTGTTCATTCGCGATCTCTCTTCTCTCTTTAGAATTTTTTTTCTCCTTTACCGATCTGTTCATTCAATTTGGTCTGTATCTTCTCCCTGCAATGGATCAAATAAGGCAGGAATGAACAACTCTTGATCTTCACATGAGGCGGTCTCGTGCTGTGGTCAAAGATAATCGAGTATACGAATGAAGAAAATCTTCACAAAAAGCTCAAAGGTAACCAGTTATACTTGTTTTTAATTTTGAATCGAGATCTTGTCTTCAGAATGTGATTATTACAGCATATATGCTATCTGTTACATGATCCACTATGTATAAATTACAGTATTCCTTTCAACTTTTACAATATTCATGTTTTACAGTTTATATCTTCAAGTTTTACAGTATCCACTCCGTATAAATTACAGTATTCCCTTCAATTTTTACAGTATTCATGTTTTATAATTTACATCTTCAATTTTTACAGTATTCTTATTTTATAGTTTACATCTTCAATTTTTAAAGAATTCATTGATTGTTTGTGCAGCTTGTTAAGCTTGTTCTACAGGTGATGCAATTTGAAACTCCAGTGGTTCATCCATGGTTTTTTATTTCATCGATACTTCAGTAAGTTTTGAATTTGTATATTTCATTTACATTTTTTTTGTTACAGTACTGGTTCGCATTTGTTAAAGTATTGGTTTCTATTTGTTACAGTATTAGGTGTATATTTGTTACAGTATTGGGTTTAAATTTGTTACAGTTTTGTTTTACCTTTATTATAGTATTGGTTTTTATTTGTTACAGTATTTGGTGTAGATTTGTTATAGTATTGGGTTTATATTTGTTAAAGTATTGGTTTGCATTTGTTGCAATTTTGTTTTACCTTTGTTACAGTATTGGTTTTCATTTGTTACACTATTGTGTGCGCATTGTGTGCAATATAATCACTGACATTTTCCTTAACTTCCCTCAGGTATTTTTTATTTCAAAGTACTGGATCATTGTATTACAATATTAGATCATTATGTTACAATATTTGTTTACATTTGTTACGTATTAGATACTAATTAATGTTCAGTCTTAGTTCACAACTTTGTTACAGTATTGGTTTTCATTTGTCACAATATTTGTGTGCATTTGTTCCAGTATTGGTTTTTGCAGTATTATTTTATTTGCAATATTTGTAGTTTTAATTGTAAGATTTGTCATATTTTGTATTGAAGGAAGATATATCAAAGAAGCGTCTTATTTTAGCGATGGAACTTCTTACGCATCTGAACAATGAACATCAAATTAGTTCAGTCTAAGGATTTTATTTCAAAATTTGTGTTTGTTGTTTGCTGGAGAATGTTTCTTGGACAAATATTGTTTATCTAATTAGTTTATCACTTTAAATATGGCTGTGGTTTGGACAAAATTATGTTTGTTTATAATATTTGTGATAGTTTTGATGTCTTATAGTTTTAATCGTAATTGTTACAGTTTTCATATTTCATTGTTACAGTAATCATTTTATAGATGCATCACTTGTAAGGTAGAAGAGTTTCAAGATCTTTCGTTTGAAGTCAATTCGATAGATTTTAGAGTTAAGTTCGCAAAGAAGTTTTGGTGAACTTAAGAACACCCTAATTTTACTCATCTATCACAACATATTTCGATATTTGTTTGAGTATCCATGAGAATAAAAAGTGCTTAATAGCTCGACATATATCCTTGCGGATATTCTGTCAGTATTAGCAATATTTTCAGAAATAGTAAACTTTTTATCAGTTTACACTCGACAATACTCACAATAGTATTTTTTTTAATCCGCACAAATATTCACGGATTCTTTTAATATATGTCATTTGATGTGCTAAATTCATACTATTCTAACACGACAAATGTGTGTTAAAAATTTCCTGCACAACACAAGCACAAACGAACTGACACGGCTCGCTGTAGAAATTCATATGCCAGACCACTCTACAAGCACATTCCAAAAAAAACTTGACAAATATGCATATAAGTAGGCAAAATCAGTGATTAAGTACCGGTCACAGCGAACGCTTTAGCTAAAGATCTCTTACATATATCATGTTGTTAATTGAAATTGTAAAATTAAGTATATTCTATATGGCGGCCCGTGTAACGTTATAGTAACAATACAGTCCAAAGAATATTAAGGAGGCCCGGCCCGAGCCAGAGCTCGATGCATTAATTTTCACAAGAGGTCCTAAACCGTAATCATGAGCACACAAGGAGTCAGGGGCGGACCCAGCTTATTCCAGGGGGCAGGCGCCCCCCCTGGATTTCGAGTTTTAGTGGAGATTTATCGGTTCGGACTGGCTTTGCCCCCCCCGGAAATTTTTTTGCCTCCCTCTAAATGTTTAATTGGTAATTCGGGTTAAATTTATAGTTAAAAATAAAATAAATTTCTTAAAATATGATTGGTAATTATAAATATATGTCAGAATATCATAAATTACAAGTCAGATCATTATAAAGTACAAGTTAAAGCATTATTTTTTATCAAATACCCAATTAGTTAATGGGTTTAAATCCGATTAGCTATTTAAACCCGATTCGATATTTTTTTGCCCTCCCCTGGCGAAAATCCTGGATCCGCCCCTGCAAGGAGTGCATATATATTCTCTGCGGAGCCATTTGACAATAATATAAGCTCATAGGTCAGAGAATATCCAAGTAATTGGCTTCAACAGTTATCATTTATCGTTTATTTTATCAATAAATTATTTCCCTTTATTTTTTACTGTTTCAGCTCTATTTGCAAATTTTTCGCCATATATTAAACTTTTTATCAGAGCAAAAACAAGATGAAGGAAAAATTATAAATAGTTTATTAAGATTTTCATTTTTTTTTTCAATGACTTGATTTGGTTTTAGTATCGCATCCTATTTTGCTGAAATAGCCAGAAGAGTGCGAAAACAGGAAAAAAAAAATACAAAAGTAATGCACAAGATGTGCAGGAAACCACCAAGAGAGTTTAAAAATAGCTGGAGAACAAAAAAATAAGATGTACAAGACGTGTAGAAAACTAACTTCAATAGGAAAACAAAATGAAAATAAACAAATAAATGCACAAGAGTAGGTCTGATGTCCATCGAACCTACTTTGGTTCGATAGATGTAATGACCATTCGATCTATATCAAGATTCGTGCGATCTACATCAAAATTCGTGCATGTCAGTTTCCACTTCCGTGTGCACAGATCTTAATGCTAATCGTAAGATGTTAGAGTTTAAAGTAGATCTGATGCCCATCGGACCTACTTCTATCTCCACCAAAACTTAAAGAAAAATAAAGTCAAAATCAGAACCACTAAACAATTTATTATTCCTCAAGTTGGGCATCTTTTAATTTAAATGTTCCGATACACTTTTTCTAATGACGAATGAGAACTAATTAATGCAAATGTCAATTGTCTTTTTAAAAGCAAGCAACTTGCTTTTTCTCCTCCAATTAACTGTTTCTAGGAAATCATCAGCATAACCAACGCTAAACCAACAAGCAATGGTGAAAGAGAGCGTTGTGCTTTATTCTGGCATGGGAGTGGGCCACCTGGTGCCGATGACAGAGCTCGCTAAGCTGTTTTACCGGCATGGTTTCTCTGTCACCATTGTCTCAGCTGATCCTCCAAACAAAACTGGTTCAGCTTATGATTTCATACAGCAGCTTTCCAAACAAAACCAGTTGATTTCATTTCACAATATACCTGCAGTAATTCAAAGCGATCCAAACCGCCATCCCTTGACCCTCATGTTCGAAGCAATTCATGCAAATAACAGAAAACTTTATGACTTTATCTCTACTCTGTCTAGTACAAACACAATCCGTGCACTCGTTGTTGATTTATTCTGCACTGATGCAATAGACATAGCTCGTCAGCTCAGTATTCCAGCTTATGTTCACTTTCCATGTGCTGCCTCTGTTCTGGCAATCTATATCCACCTTCCTTTTTTTCACAATACCACTGACACCTCTTTTAAAGACATGGGGTGTACATCTATTGATTTCCCTGGTGTACCTCCGATACCGATTTCTGATATCCCATATACTTTACAAGACCGTGACACCGAGATATACCAAACTCGTATCAAGAAATTCAAACAATTAGCTGAAGCTGATGGGATCCTTGTAAACAGTTTTGAATCATTGGAGACGAGAGCCGTGAGAGCATTGAATGAAGGGGATTGTTTGCCCGGAGGGAAGATGCCGCCTGTTTATTTTATCGGCCCGTTGGTGAAGAATGAGACAAGAGAAGGAACTGAGGGGAAACACATGTGCCTCACGTGGCTCGACTCGCAGCCGAAGGGAAGTGTGATCTTTGTCTGTTTTGGTAGCTTCGTTTCTTTGCCCATCAATCAAATCAAAGAAATTGCAATCGGATTGGAAAATAGTTCACAAAGATTCTTGTGGGTCGTCAGGAGTGCAGACGACGAAAGCAAAATGTTCGATCCTCAAGACGATCCGGATCTAGATTCGGTTCTGCCTGAAGGGTTCCTTGACTGTACAAAAAATCGAGGAATGGTAGTCAAGTCATGGGCACCACAAGTAGAGGTGCTGAACCATGCTTCGGTTGGTGGTTTTGTGAGCCATTGCGGATGGAATTCGACACTGGAAGCAATAGTAGCAGGCGTGCCGATAATATGTTGGCCGATATTTGCAGAGCAGGGATTGAATAAGGTGTTGTTGACAGAGGAGATCACGGTCGGAGTGGCGATAAAGGGTTGCGACGATGGTTTTGTGCGAGCAGAGGAGGTGGAGGCAAGAGTGAAATGGCTGATGGAGACAGAAGGTGGGAGAATGCTAAAAGATCGCATGTTGGTGGTGAAGAAGAAGGCTAGGGAAGCGATTGCCGAACACGGGCCGTCAGCAATGGCGTTTATGGAATTGTTGAGAGATCTGAAAGTTAGATTGAAAGCAGAGGAGAGATCCTTATAATTAAAGATTGATAATTATGTGATGCATTGTTGTGATGAATGATTTTTATAAAGAGATTCATTTTGTCAGGATTGGAGTCACAAATTTGAGAGAATTTTGTATTTTTACTATCAATTTTAATTCTTCTTCGTCCAAACATTTAGTTGACAGTCCATTAACATCACACAAAATACTCCAAGATTAATCTATTAATCTAAAACATTTTGTAAACATACAATTAAATTAATTAAGTTTAAATGAGTCGTAATTTAGTAGTTTACAGAATGGTATATCTCCGTAAACTTTCTGACATATAAGAAATTTGGAAAATCGTCAATGATTTATTTTGACATACCGGAACGTTTTTTAATAGTTCTAAACATCCTTTTTATATATAGAAACCAGTTAAATTATTTTCAACATTTTAATTTTGGGACTGACTAACTATCTCCTAGTTCATTTCTCTCATTCATCCTCCAGTCATTAACTATCTAGGGGCGCTAATTAAGTGGGAAGCCACTAACTATTTGGGAACTGTCTAATATTTGATAGATTTTACAACTAGCGTGTGCAAATATGAATACGTATTTGCACAAGTGTTAATATATAATATATCAAGTATTTATACTTACGATATCAAGTATTTCGGAAAAAAAAAAAAAAAACTGGATACATCACACACCTAGTTTTTACACATTTTTAGAGGTGTTTTTTTTTCGTTCAATCTCACCAATATTTCTGACGATCTGTTAGAAAATTTATATATCTAAAACCACAAATATCTTCTACGCAATTTTTTTTTCAAATGAAATCTATAATGACATACTTTCGGATTGTCCGTCGCGCAAATATTTATATCTCGTCATGCAAGTATTCATTTCTCGTCGTGCAAGTATTCATATCTTGTTAAACTTGTATTAATACCTTATCGAGTAAGTATTCATACCACGTCATAGATATGAAATTTTTATTCTTATTTTTCCATATGGCATTGGATGATGTAGGAAAATATTAATTTCAAGTATTACAAGTATTTTATATCTTGTCATGCAAGCGTGAATAGTTTATGTATCAAGCGTTTTATCTGAAATATTTTATCAATAATTTGATTTTTTATGGTATCAGATTACATTTGAAATACTAATATCAAGTATTGCAAGTATTCATATATCTTCATGCAAGTGTAAATATTTAATGCATCAAGTATATGTCTCTAACAGATTCTATTAATTTTTTTTCCTTGTGACATTAGATGATATTTGAAAGTATTAATATCAAATATTACAAATATTCATGTCCCATCATGCAAGTGTAAATAGTTCATATATCAAGTGTATGTATCTAATAGATTAATTTTTTTTTTCTTGAGACAATTAGTTGATGTTTGAAAGTATTAATATCAAATATTACAAATATTTATAAATCATCATACAAGTGTAAATAGTTCATGTTCATGTGTCAAGTATTTATACTTAACATATTATATCAAATTTTAATTTTATTTTTTCATATGAAACTAAATGACTATGGAAAGAATTAATATTAAATATAGCAAATATTTCTAACCCGTCAATCAAGTATGAATAATTCATAAACAATTAATATTTTATTATTTTTATAGAAAATATTTTATTTCATAAACAATTAATATTTTATTTTACTTAAGTAAAAAAAAAAAACCGTTGTTGTCAGCCGCAGTATGGACCTTTACGTTAGTCAAATACAAATAATAGTAAAATATTGTTTTATTAGTAACCGGTTTGGACATGGTTCACTATAAGCCGTATTATATATTCAAAATAAAACTGTATACCATACATACACCAAGTTTATTCAATGATTTATGCTTTCATCTTCTTCTTTCCGAAATTGTGACTCCCCAAAATTCGAAATTTTCTGAATCATGACTCTCCCAAATTCTCTCAACTGCTCTTGCATATTACAAAATTGTTTGGATTGAATTACCAAAACAATATACTTAGGCTCTAGAGGCAAGAGAATGAGTGAAAATTTTAGATTTAACCCCAATTTTAATGACTTTCTGTATATAACTCGTCTACCGAGTTAGTTTGGGAAAAATCGAATTGCCTCCGGTCAATACCATTCCAACTCAGCCGAGTATGCGGCCATGGCAAAGGAATTGGCAGAGGAAGGTGTTGAGGTGGCACTGGTGAAGGTCAATGCTACATTCAAGGGTTTCCAACTGTTTATTCTTTATTGAGGATGTGTTCGGCTGCATAGTGGGTAGGAGAATGGACATAGAAATGAAAATATTTTGAATTGATTTTTACTGTTCACGTAGTGGCAGTCGAAAAAGCTTATCCAGTCGTGAATCGAAATGAGGATTAACATATTAGAGCAATTAAAATATATTAGAATATTAGAGTAGTTTAAAGGTTTTCATGAGAATAAAAGAGTAAATTTAAGAATTACGGTTATTTGACCGATTGTAAATATGTCTTTTATCAATGAAAATATTAGATGGCATTTAAAACTACTGACTTTCAAAAAAAAAAAAACAGAGAGAGATGATGAAAAAAAAAATTTCTCTTGAATTTTAACTGGTTCACAAAGACAGTCACTAGTTGAGAAAGACAGTCGCTGGCCCTGATCTCTGTTCACAAAGACGGTCACTAGTTCACAGACTCCGAGTGCACCCAATGGAAGGAAAATGTCAACACTGTTAATTAGCAGGGAGAGGAGAGTGTCTGATGCCTATCAGATCATAGTCTGTTCGATGGGTGTCCGATACTGTCCGATTCACTTCAAGATCTGTGCGTATCACTTTAATATCCGTGCTGTTTGCTTTAATATACGTTCGCACAGATTTTGAAGTAGATCGGACGGTGTCGGACACCCATCGAACACTGTTCTGGTCCGATGGGCATTAGACACCCCCTCTCTCTAATTAGCATAATTGGAATAAAGATGGGCAGACCGCTTACAATATCCAATGTTAAATAAAAAAAATGCACCTTCTAGAGGAAAATGTCAACACTGTTAATTAGCATAATTGGAATAAAGATCGTATCATATTTTGCTACAGTTCAATCTTTAGGATCATAGGACCACCTACTTGCATAAATAAACTTTTTTTTTTTTTGAGAAAAAAAATTGGTCGCGCCCATATTTGATTTCATTGATCATGGTAAAATTACAAGAGTTTTGTAAAAAAAGTAAACAACATAAATAAACTTAATTACCGGCTTTTGCTGACATTTTCCCATAGATTAGTGCAAGTTCATACTAATTATCAGGTTAATAGCCCATTAATTCTGATTTTTCAAGAAATTAAAATCATCATTATGAATTTCTGATTGTCGAAGGTGCATCACATCAAATCAAGACATGAAGAAATCTGTCGAAAAATAAAATAAAAAAGTTGAGTTAATTAGTTACTAACCCGTAGGCAATCCGGAAGCAATCCATGCCTCGAGATTCTTCGGGCGGAACAGCCATCGGATTTCAAGAACCCCGAGTTGTATGAATTCTCGAGAGAAGGTCGTCAATCACTCAACCAGACTTTAGCGAATGAAAAGAAGCGTGTAACTGAATAGTTTAATGTCAGAAACCTGAAATTCTTGAGCTTTCCAAAAGAGAATGACGGTGTGAATGGGTCCAATTAGCTCTCTCGCTGTACAATAAGCACTATGATCTGTACGTAAGGAAATTGAAACAAAACTGCACGGAATTTAATTCGTTCACACGAACTTGATGCAATCGAATGGTCATTACACACATCGAAACAAAGTACGTCCGATAATCATTGGACCAGGTCTGGGTTCGATGAGCACATATATACACCGTAGGATCTCATAAAAGAAATCTGATTAAAGGGTCGCCGAATTAACGGATTTTTCTAAACCGAATTTGATTTATTCAAAATCAAACCCAATAACTGATTAAACCCACACCTATATTTCCATATTTTTTAGGTTGAGCAGACGCGATATGAAATCGGCCCAATTTTTCCTATTTTCTCTAAGCCCGAAACCCGTTCCTTTTTTTTTAAGCCCGAACCCCAACTCTTTTTATTCCTTTTTTCTCCTTCAGTCTGAGTCCATTTCCTTCTTCTTCGGCCCGTCCGAATTCCTCCCTTATTTTATTTGTTGCTCCATGGACATCCCTATTTGTGTACCAGTGCTCAGAGTACTCAAAGAGACAAAGACGGACAAAGTGATAACTGATAAGAATATGCACATACGTGAAAATTTTAAAACGAGTTAGCATATATTTTTTTTGATAAAAAAGTAAGCATAAATTATTTATGAATAATCTAATTCTAAAATTTATCAATTTTGTAGTATCTCTTCTTCACATTTAAAAATTTAAAAATATCAAATAAAATTTAATACGCTAGCTTCAGTTACTTTCCATATTAATTAATTGCTTCAGTTCCTTTCCATATTAATTTTTTTTAATAAATGTACTCTGTAGTCTCTGTCAATATAATTGTATCTAGTGTCAGGAATCCTGTATTTATGAACCACCTAGACAGCATTATAAAGTATGCCCAATCGACCACCTTACAACCACAAAATCACAAATCATAACTCCATCAAACGCATCAAACACCACATAGCCCCCAAAATGGAGAAAGAAATGGTAGTGCTTTACCCGGCCATGGGTGTTGGCCACCTTGTTCCCATGGTAGAACTTGCCAAGCTCTTCATTCGTGAGGGTTTCTTTGTCACCATCTTTAATCGACTCGCCATACAACAACCCGATCTCCCACATTACTTCTGCCAACCCTTCCATCAATTTTCACACCCTACCTTCGGTTCCTCTCCGCTCTGATGCCGCCATTGTCGACCTCATGCTTGAGACCCCACGTTTGCAGAACCTGAACCTTCTTTCCTTTCTCGGCACTCTCTCTTCCATCCGTGCAATAATCCTCGATTTGTTCTGCACGGATGGACTTGATGTTTCTAGTCAGCTTCGACTTCCTGCATACATCTTTTACACCTCCCCGGCTGTCAGTATGTCTATTATCCTACACTATCCATTTTTCCATTCCAGCACAACTACCAGCCTGAAAGACATGGGAAATCTTCCTCTTCATTTCCCTGGTGCTTTTCCCTTGGTTGCATCTGATATGCCTGACGTGATGCTTGATCGGCACAATCACACATACAATAGCTTTCTCAACCTTTTCAAAAAAATTCGTAATGCCAACGGCATACTTGTTAACACATTCGAGTGGTTTGAGAGCAAAACTGTCAATGCAATTAAAGACGGGCTTTGCGTGCCCGATGGTTCCACACCACCTATTTACTGCATCGGCCCCATTGTCAGAAAAGACAATTGTAAAGAAGGTCAAGAAAGGCATGGCTGCCTCACATGGCTGGATAAACAACCAAAGAAGAGTGTGGTGTTTCTTTGTTTTGGTAGCATGGGCACCTTTTCCTTGGAGCAACTTAAGGAAATGACCGTCAGTCTTGAAAACAGCGGGCAGAGGTTTTTATGGTCGGTGCGCGATCCAACAAGCATGTTTGAAGAACCAGATCTTGACATATTGCTTCCAAAAGGATTTTTGGACCGAACAAAACATCGGGGCATGGTCATCAAGTCCTGGGCACCACAATTGGAGGTGCTTCAGCATGGTGCCATTGGTGAGTTCATGACACACTGTGGGTGGATCTCTATTCTTGAAGCCATCACTGCTGGTGTATCGATGATATGTTGGCCACTGTATGCTGAGCAAAGGATGAACAAGAAGTTGTTGGTGGAGGAAACCAAGGTTGCCGTGTCGATTGAAGGGTACAACGAGGGGTCGTTGGTACATGCCAAGGAGGTGGAGACCAAGCTCCGGTGGCTGATGGAATCTGAAGGAGGTGAGGAGCTTAGGAATCGGATGGCTGTGGTTAGAGATAAGGCAATGGAAGCAATGATATAGGGTGGCCAATCATGGAGCATTTAGGGATCTTGTCAGTAGCTTCAAAGAGAAAAGCTGCAATAAATGAATACTATTAAATGTGGTGCTGTTAATTAAGTTGCTAGGATTCTGTCTGGAAAGTATGAATTTAATTTACTTGGTATCCTCTGCCAAGTATTATTTTAACAAAAAAATAAAATAAAATAAAAACATCCGTCCACTTTACTTTCTTAATTGCTAATAAAGCATATCACCAATATGAATATCAAATGCAATTGATGAAGTTCTTAAATTATGTCACAGAGATTATAATCTAATTAATACTAAAATGTATTTTAACAGGTGATAGTTAATAGTTAGTTAGAAAAAGGAGGTATGATTGTATGATGAAAAAATGTTGCCATTGGAATCGAGGCAAAAGGTATGATGAAATTCAAAAAAAAAAAAAAAAAAAGGTATGATGAAAACGATAATACTATAATAGTACAAAGCGATCTGTCAATAAAAATAAATTTTAGAATTTGTTAGTGATGCGTACTTGCTTAAATATTCATCATCAGTTAAAGAGCTAGATAAAATTTCATGTATAAAATTATTAAAAAAATAATAAAGGAAAAGAAAACAAGTAATCCAATTCTTAGACTCATATAAAGATGGGACATACATTTTCCAGTTGAAATTTTAAATTGAACCTAAAATTATAGTATCGATACAAAAACAAAAAATTATTCTTGTCCAGTTTTCTAAAATCTTATCGGGCCTGAAAATCTGAAATTTGCGGCCCATATCAAAACTTTCCGTTTGGAATACAATAATGTCTCCGTACTCCAGTTTGTGGGCCCCATATTCCAGTTTTCTGAGATCTTTTTGTCCGAACTCCAGTTGTATGGGTGGAACAGAAGGGCAAAAATAAAAATCTGCTCCAATTCCGGACCCATAGCAGGTCCTGCTATCCTGCAATTTCTCTCTCTCTCTCTCTCTCTTAGATACTTAAAGTTGGGATCAAAATCTGAAATTTCTTTTCTTTAGAGATGCTTATATAGATGAATCAGATTCTTATATAGCTCAATCAGGAGTTTATACAGAAGATACAAACAGCTGCTATTTAATTACTCCAGTAGACACTACTTTTTTAAAATAGCAGACTCTATTTTTTGCTCATTTTGAAAAGAGCAAGAAAAAAAAGGAAAAAAGGAGGGTCCTTCTACTCTTAAGAATAGAAACATATTTGAATCCCTCAAAAATTGGAGAGTTCGAGATCCACTCATCACTTCACAGTCTTTGTAACTACGCGCTTTGAACACGCCTTTCACTGACTTCATTGTTTCTAATTTTCTTGCGGGGTTAATTAATTAATTATTATTTTTGAACTTTCAATTTGGCAAACTTTCGCTTTCAACACTCCAATTCGCTCTTTATATTAACCCCAATCTCCACCTGCTTTTGTATCAAAATTGGTGTATCTTCTATTATCTCTTACAAGCTGAGATATATTCTCATTTTCTTTCCCTTCTCATTAACCAATACTCTCTGTAGCTTAGAAATAGAATGCTTTCATTCCCTTAATTATCTCAAAGACCAAAAAGTGCTTCTGGTAGTGCTTTCATTCCGCTTCAATAGTTGAGCATCACGAATGGGGCCCGAAGTCTGGTTCCCAACAGGAGGTGGAGATTGTCATGGGACAGGCATTTAATCAACAAGTTCTGTTCGAAGACATCGGAGGAGTCATCAATATGGAGCCACTGATCTATGACCCTAAAGCTAAGCCAAGGCGCAACGCAGGCTGGCTCTCGTTCCTTAAAAAATTCATCTTTGTGCTTAATCAATCAAATCAAGTCTGGCAGTTGAGGCTCCTGATCTCTACCACCTGCCTTATAATGGCAGTTGAGGCTAAAAGAATCCAAGGCCCACTGGACACTTCTAAACCCTTCACTGAATCGGAACAAATCACGAACTCAAGTGGGGCGGATGCAAAATTTCTGTCGGAGGGGAGCAGAGACGTTTTCTGTAGCTTTTATGACCCAATGAACATTTCTAAACTCTTCACTGGATCGGATCGAATCACGTACTCAAGTGGGGCGGCCGCAAAATTTCCTCCAAGGAGGGCCAAAGACGCTTTCTGTAGCTTTTATGACCCAATGAACATTTCTAAGCCCTTCACTGAATCGGAGGCGTACGCAGAATTTTTGTCAATAAGGAAGGGCAAATCAATTTCAGATGAGGGCAAGTGTCAACATTTTAAAAATTATTCCGGTAAAATTGATAAAATTGAACGCCACAGGAGGCACCTGGATGAACGTGAGTCCGAGTCCACCCCTGCTCAATTCAGCCAACCTAACATCTTAGGTCCAAATCAATCAGATCCAGTTTGGCAGTTGAGGCTCCTCGCTGCTTTCAGCCTTGTTTACCACACAACAATGGGTGTCCTCATCCTCCCCGGAGACCTTCAAGGAGTCCACACAACATATCGTCGGGTAAGTCATGCTTTCCTTATTTGTTTTTTGCGGTCCCGCAATCCCTCATAATTTTTGTTTTATATCATCACTATCATCACTACTATTTCTATTAATTTCAATTATTATAATCGGGCTCTAAGATTTAATCCTGTACGTACTTTACATATATTTTATGATATTTATTTAAATCTATTTTTCAGAGCGTGATGCTCATAACGAGTTTCGGAGTTCCGAGTGTTGTTGCGGTGATTAGTCTTTTGGTCAGCATTTGGCTAGTACCTGATCCTTCCGGGAGAAGCAATTGGATCACAGGATTATCGGTGGCAAATTTTAGTCTGCTTGGCGGTCGTTTAGCTGTTTATTGGACGCTTAAACGAGGAGCTGAAAATATATTAATAGGTCAAGAGAGCTAATGAGAGAGAACATTTAAATCTTTATTTCCTAGTTAATTTGTGTTTATAAGTTTGATTGCTTCTTTCTTTGTTTCTATGTAAAATCTATGATGGTGGCACCCAGACGTACAGCTGGTACCAACTCCTTAATTTCTCCTTTCTTGTCATCTGGCTGAGAATGTGATGAAAACCGAACCGACTCGAACTTAGACTTAGACTCGATACAAATTAATTGTTCTTCAATCTTCTTAAATGACTAAGTACAAGTCTCAAAAAGGATACCATGGGTCCCACTAATTCACCATTTTCTATGATAAATAATTAAAATATTAAATTATATTGTGTTTTCTATGAGACTTTATTATGCTGTTATTTTCAATGTTTGACTTTTTTATTTTTCATGTCATTTTAATTATGTTAGAGTTTCCAAGAGTTAGTATTTCTAAGTTCACTATGAGGTGTTAATTCCTACGTTGGAATTTAAGTTTTCTAAATTATTTAATATGTGATGGATGTATTACAAGAAGATATGGCATATCATTTTTTTCTTGAAGACTTTGATTAATATATGAAATGTATCTCCATTAACCATTCAGCTCGACATTATTCTTGCAACAACCATGTCCGATCCGAACCTCGTTGCCATCCTCGCGAAACTGCAACAAAATCAAGAACAAATGCAACAAACACATAATGAGCTAGGAGAACGCTTAGCCAATCTTGTGGAGCGCCTTAACCCCAATAAAAACTGCCAACATTAGAATAAACCACCCTTTGATGCTTATAAATTATGTTCCATCGGCTGTCCCATTATATACTCTCTCCATATACGAAGTCCCATAACAAGTAGTGAAAAAATTAGATTCACTTAGGAATAAATTCTTATGGCAAGGGTCGGATAGATCTAGGAAAAAATATGGCTTAGTTAAATAGTCAAGAGCATGTTTAGCCAAAAAATAAGGGTGGTTTAGGAATACTTAACTTTCAAGAAATGAATATATCGTTACTTCTTAAGTGGTGGAAATTTCATAATTGTCAATATTCTGCATTATGGAAAATAGTTATTTTACATAAAATATCATTCTTCTTCAACTATGCCATTCTCTCCATTTTGGGCTGAAATTAGGAAGCATGATCCTTTAGGAAAGTTAAGTGTCTCATATGAACCGGGTTCCCAATCTAAGGGCCTGTTCGTAGAGTGGACAAAACGTGCTGTGCCGGGCCGTTCCGTGACTAACACGCCGTGACTTTGGTCTCGTGCCGTGCCGTGACCAAGTGAACAGTTACACGTGCCGTGCCGTGCCGTAACTAAAATGTGGAGGGGTGGTCACGGCACGCGAGTCACGCCGTGACTCCCGTGCCGTGACCGTTCGCGTGCCGTGTCCAAACGTAATTGGTCACGTTTCTCACATTTAACTATTTTTTCATAATTTATGTTAGTTTATTAAAGATTCATCATTTGATCAAGACTTAACGGTCCTAATTACATGTGACTCGCGTGACCATGTGCCGTGCCGTGACCAGATTTTTCGAGTGACGTGCCGTGCCGTGTCAAATTTTCAAAAGATGGTCACGTCACGCGAAGGTCACGACACGCGAACAGTAACACGTGCCGTGCCGTTCTGTGTCATAACCGTTCCGTTCCGTGACGGAACCGGCACCGCTGTGCCATTTTTTCCACTCTACCTGTTCGGCGGACCATTGGAAAAGGGTATGGGTGCGGGAATTGAACTAAAATTTTCAGAGTTTTTTCACGTGAACAGTAATTTTTAGTTCAATTCTCGCGCCCATACCCATTCCCAATGGTCCGCCGAACTGATCCTAATATTGAAATTTGAAATACTTTATGGTCTGGCAATTGTACCCTTGCATCTCAATACCCTCAACTCTATTCTATTTGTACCAACAAAATGATTTCCATATCTGAGGTAGTGCAATCTCAAGGTAATCCAATTCATTTTCGTGAATTTAGTCAAGAACGAGTTGCCAACCCGTTCTGTGGAGAAAAAAAATTCATAACGAGTTGGCAACTTGTTTTTTTATAAATTTTGCAAAAAACGAATTAACTATACTATATCCATAAAATTGATTTTTCTATATTTATGGTTATAAAAAAAAATTCCAAATTTTGACTATACAATTGGATTTATCTGCTTAGTTTTTTTTTTTGCTTTTGATTAACATTTTACATTGTGTTGTATACATGCAGTATATACTGTTGTACACAGTGAGAAGGCCCCAGACAGCTAGCAAACGTCTTATTTATGACTATCTATCAAAAATGGCCCCAGACAGCTACATGTGGTAATAATGGTTTCGATGGACTCTGCTAAGACTCGACATGTAATTGCTTCTTATGTGGCTGCAAACGTCTTATTTTTCCACAGACATTAATATTTTTATTGATAGGAAATTGCTAGCAAACTATGCTCATTCAATCTCGTCCATATTTATAACTATCTATCAAAAAAAATTCAAATGTAAAATCACACTTTTATGTAATTTTTTATTTTAAATGAGATATATTATAACGTACTTTTGGACTCGTCATCACACAAGTATTTATATCTCGTCGTTCAAGTATTTATACCTATACTTGCAAATATTTTTTTACCAATGACATTGGCTGACATCTAAAAGTACTAATATAAAGTATTATATATTTTTATATCAATGTACTGAAGTATTTATACTTATGTAGTCAACTATTTTTGTCAGAGAAAAGTTGACATCGGAACAATTAGAAGAGGTTGATGCAAAATGCGGAGTCCCCACTATTTTAATAGATGAAAGTTAGAGCGAGGACAATTGAGGTATTGAAAAATGGATGGTTATATCAAGTTACGCAGCGCAAGGTGTGTGCATTCTAATTTTTTGTTTAGTGAATCTTATTATTTTTATTGTAAGTCAGCGATAAAATATTTTAATATTTTAATAAAATTTGAAAGTTAATATTTTTACCACTTATGACTCAAATTTTGGAATTTTTTTTATAAACCATAAATAGAAAAATCAATTTTAGAAATCTAGTATAATTAATTATTTTTTCATAGAAACCATAAAAAACGAGTTGCAAACCCATTCTGGATTTTATTTTCTCCGACAGAACGAGTTGGTAACTCGTTCTTGATCAAATTTCACAGAATTATTCGGAACGAATTGCCAATTTGTTCTCCCACAGAGAATGAGTTGCCAAATCGTTCGTCTTTTATAAAAATATTCTATTCGGTTCCTATTCGGGGATTGCACAGGGTCAGTATTAATAGTACTTTGAGATTAATGCAAAACTATTTAAACGGTTATGATTTTCCATAAAGTCACGTAAAGTGAAGTCGGTTATAAAACTATTATTTTATTTTACGTATTTTGCGTGAACACATGTTCGTTTCATATTCTTTGATTGTGCAGCGGCAATATTATTCATACTTTGAGACTGGTGCAAAGTTTGAGATATCTCAAAGGATTGTGCAAGAGCTGTATTATTCGTAGTTTGAGATTGGTGCAAAACTATTTTGACGGTAAAAAAAAAAGACAAGAACGAATTGATAACTCGTTCTGTGTGGGAGAACGAATTGCCAACTCGTTCCGGAGAGGCAACACCCTAGCCACACGCAATTCTGTGAATTTAGTCAAGAACGAGTTGCCAACTCGTTCTGTGGAGAAAAAAAATCCAGAACGAGTTGGCAACTCGTCTTTTATAATTTCAGTAAAAAACAAATTAATTATACTAGATCTATAAAATTGATTTTTCTATTTATGGTTTATAAAAAAAAATTCCAAATTTTGACTTAACAATTGGATTTATCTGCTTAGTTTTTTTTTTTTTTTCTTTTGATTAACATTTTAAATTGTGTTGTATACGTGCAGTATACACTGTTGTACACAGTGAGAAGGCCCCAGACAGCTTGCAAACGTCTTATTTATGACTATCTATCAAAAATGACCACAGACAGCTAAATGTGCCAATAATGGTTTCGATGAACTCAGCTAAGACTCGGCATGTTATTGCTTCTTATGTGGCTGCAAACGTCTTATTTTTCCTCAGACATTGATATTTTTATTGATAGGAAATTGCTAGGAAACTCTGCTTCTTATGTGGCTGCAAACGTCTTATTTTTCCTCAGACATTGATATTTTTATTGATAGGAAATTGCTAGGAAACTGTGCGCTTTTTTTATTCAATCTCGTTCATATTTATGACTATCTATCAAAAATTTTGCAAATGTAAAATCTGTTTTTTATGTAATTTTTTCTTTTAAATGAAATACATGATAACATATTTTCGGACTCGTCATCACACAAGTATTTATACCTATACTTGCAAATATTTTTTTACCAATGACATTGGCTGATATCTAAAAGTACTAATATAAAGTATTATAGATATTTATATCAATGTACTGAAGTATTTATACTTATGTTGTCAACTATTTTTGTTAGAGAAAAGTTGACATCAGAACAATTAGGAGAGGTTGATGCACAATGCGGAGTCCCCACTATTTTAATAGAGGAAAGTTAGAGCGAGGACAATTGAGGGATTGAAAAATGGGTGGTTATATCAAGTTATGCGGCGGAGAACTAGCCTTTGGTCTAGTGGCTAAGGCACATGGTCTCTATGTGAGAGGTCATGGGTTCGAAACCCAGATGGGAGAATCCTTTGTTATAATAACAAATGTATTAAATAGTTGGGTGGCTTGACCTCCAACTTTACTCAAAAAAAAAAAAAAAAAAAAAGTTATGCAGCGCAAGGTGCACTACTAGAATTCTCATTTTTTCCAATGGTTTGAAAAGATATTTCCAATAGTATGAAGGGTCCATGGTAGGGGTGTCAATGGCACCCGTTTTCCGTTTATCCGATCCGTACCGTATCCGATAAGATGAGTATGGGTAAGATTTTTTTTTTCGTAAACTTATCAGGTATGGGTACGGGTAGAGATTTTTTTTTTGTTTTCAAAACGGGTAAGGGTACGGGTAAAGCCTATTTCGTACCCGTTACCCAATCGGGTAATTATATAAAAAAATATATATTTAAATTAGATATCTTAAATTCTTAATGAGCATTGAATTATTATCCATCTCCAACAGCCAACTACTCTTAGTCTTGGAAAATAAAAATTATTAAATTTTCTAGCATGAACAATTGACCATCTATCTATGTAAATGTGTCAAAAATATTTCAACATTAAAGCACTTAAATAAGTTCCACGGTTTCCAGCAAATTCCAAATTTCCAATAAAGTTTAATAAGTTATAGCCTATTGAACTTAATAGTTTGGAAGCACAAAAGACTTCTTTTAACTAGCGCTCTTACTATAAAGTTGAATGGTTTAGAAGAAAGACATTATCCCTCTAAGCACAAAAACAATGTCTCTCTTAAAATTTACTAGAAAGATGTCATCTACAAAACAATTTAGTTGGAATTAATTTTCATATTAGCAATGTGATTATATATATGACGAATAAATGTGTTTTAGTGTTTTATTTAATAAATAATAAAAATATTTATTATACAAGTATTATCCGTTATTTATCTGTTACCGTTTCGTTATCCGATAACCATAACGGGTAAGGGTAGGGTACGGGTAAGACAATTTGTAATGGGTTCGGGTAGGGTAAGGGTAAGAATAATTTGTAACAGGTACGGATATGAAAATGCTTCCACCCGATCCTTACCGTACCCGTTGACACCCCTAGTACATGGAAAAGAAATGGGCTTTTCTGACACAGTTAACCATTTCCAATGTCAAACTCTTGGAATAAGTAGCGCATGAAAATAAATATTGTGTACCATTGGAGATGTATCAATAACACCCTTAGAAAAAGTTCGGCATGACCCGCGACCCACCAGAACAGAGCAAATATTGTATTATATTGAAGGCTCATGAAAATACTGGGGCAAATGCGAATGGAAATATTTTTCTGATGAAGTTTATATTATTTTATTGTTTGACTTATTATTTTCATGGGCTGGACTCTTGGAAATGTTTTGCTTGTTATGTTTATATTATTTTATTGTGTATGTTCATAGAAATAATGGGGAGAATGCCCATGGCCGTTGGTCTTGAAAACAGCAGGCATAGGTTTATATGGTCGGTGCGCGATCCAACAAGCATGTTTGAAGAACCAGATCTTGACATATTGTTGCCGAAAGGATTTTTGGACCGAACAAAACATCGGGGCATGGTCATCAAGTCCTGGGCCCCATAATTGGAGGTGCTTCAGGTTCATGACACATTGTGGGTGGAATTCTATTCTTGAAGCCATTACTGCTGGTGTACCGATGATATGTTGGCCGTTGTATGCCGATCAAAGGTTGAACAGGAAGTTGTTGGTGGAGGACACCAAGGTTGCCGTGTCGATTGAAGGGTACAACGAGGGGTCGTTGGTACGTACCGAGGAGGTGGAGACTAAGGTCCGGTGGATGATGGAATCTGAAGGAGGTGAGGAGCTTAGGAATCGGATGGCTGTGGTTAGAGATAAGGCAATGGAAGCAATGATGGAGGGTGGCCAATCATGGAAAGCATTTAGGGATCTTGTCAGTAGCTTCAAAGAGAAAAGCTGCAATAAATGAATACTATTAATTGTAGTGCTGTTAATTAAGTTGCTAGGATTCTATCTGGAAAGTATGAATTTAATTTACTTGGAATCCTCTGCCAAGTATATTTTAACAAAAAATAAAATAAAATAAAACATCCGTCTACTTTACTTTCTTAATTGCTAATAGGGCATATCAAATGCAATTGATGAAGTTCTTAAATTATGTCACAAAGATTATAATCTAATTAATACTAAAATGCATTTTAATTGGTGATAGTTAATAGTTAGTTAGAAAAAGGAGGTATGACTGTATGATGAAAAAATGTTGCCATTGGAATGGAGGCAAAAGGTATGATGAAAACGATAATAGTACAAAGGGAGCTGTCAAGAAAAATAAATTTTAGAATTTGTTAGTGATGCGTACTTGCTTAAATATTCATCATAGCTCAGTTAAAGAGCTAGATAAAATTTCATGTATAAAATTATTAAAATAATAACAAAGGAAAAGAAAACAAGTAATCCAGTTCTTAGACTCATAAAAAGATGGGAGATACATTTTCCAGTTCAAATTTTAAATTAAACCGAAAATTTTATTATCGATACAAAAACAAAAAATTCGTCTTGTTTAGTTTTCTAAAATCTTATCGGGCCTGCAAATCTGAAATTTGTGGCCCATTTCAAAACTTTCCGTTTGGAATAAATTAATGCCTCCGTACTCCAGTTTGTGGGCCATGTCAAAACATTTGAAGCCCCGTCAGTTTTCTGAGATCTTTTTGTCTGAAATCCAGTTGTAAGGAATGCGTATCATATCTCATATTTTGCCTACGTGACCGATGGACGCGTCCGGTGTCTATTCGTGAATGGCGCAGGGGCAGTATTATTTGAGTTTTTAGATTCGTGCAAAACATATTTGAACGGTCGAGATTTCCCAAAATGTCACGCACAATATGAGATATTTCAGAGAATGCGAAATTGTTGTAAGGGTGGAACAGAAGAATTCGCATCCTCTGAGATATCTCAAAGTTTACGTGATTTTAGATAAAATCTTACCTGTTTCAATAGTTTTGCACGAATCTCAAAGTACAAATAATACCGGGCCCTGTACTATCCCCAAATAGGCACCGAACACGTCGGTCACGCAAAATTGAGATATCTCAAAGGATACGCACTCAGGACAAAAATAAAAATCTGCTACAATTCCGGAATCAAAGTTGGAGAGTTCGAACTCCACTCATCACTTAGCAAGATGAGAGAAAAAGGAGGATAGAGAGAGGAGGAATTGCAGTAGATTCATTTTTGTGCATATAAGTAGGCAAGTGTCTATATTTAGATTAATTTTTCTTTTCAGCTTAGTAGTTCTTTTTTTGTGCCTATCTCTGCAAGAAACTTAGGCCTACTACTGGCCTAGCTAGCAGAAGTCATTTCGGTGTTGTTCAACTAACTCAGCTTAGGCTTTCTTAGAGCTTCTTAGTGCTATAAGGAGTCTTAAGTTTATCGGACGGGTGCTCCTTAGTGCAGTTTAATATCATTTTCGTAATACTCCTTTTGCCCACATATTTTAAGCTTGCTCAAGTTTTTAAGTTATGGTGTCACATGTCTTAAACATTTTACTAAGTTTAAGACTTTCTTAAGAAAGTTACTTTTCAATTTTATTGCTGAACGAATGCGAATTAGTGTAGCTTAAAAATTAAGCCTCGCATAGTTACCAAACAACCCCTTTGCGATTAAATTTTGAGTTTACCTTCAATCTAGGGCTACAAATGAATTGAACCAAATCAAACTTACTCTAGTTTGAGTTAGAGTTTGAATAAGATTCCACCTGAATTGGTTTGATTTGTTTCAGAGCGAACTAATTTCGAATCAAATTAATTACAAACTTTTTTCAAATTGAATTGAAGTCAATCGAAACACGAATTACGAAATTTTTGGCAGCCACCGGTAGTTTATTCATTAGTTTTCTTCACGCGGAACAAAATTCACGTGATTTTCTTTTATCTTTTAACTTTCACGAATTCACATTGATGGATTATGGGCCGGTTCAAATTTTTTTTACCTTTTACGTTGTTGGATTGATTAAAATCATGATATGGACCTAGTGAAATGGAACTTATTTCATTGTTAATTTGTTACGCTGTTGAAGCATTTTTGTATTATAAGTTACCATTATATTAACAATTTTGAGCTCTTATATAAGTTTGGTTCTTGCATTATTAAAGATTGATGGTTGAAACTATTAGTTGCATTACTTGAGATTCGAACATAAATAATTCACGAACCAATTTCAAACGAATTCTACCCAGTTTGAGTTTGAGTTTGAATAAGATTCGAACCTAACTGGTTTGATTTGTCTCAGAACGAACCAATTTCGAATCAAATTAATTACAAACTTTTTCCGAATCGAACTCAAATCGAATCAAGAACTACGAACTTTTTGTGCAGTCCTACTTCAATCCGGATTGCTTCGTAAATTAACACAAATTTTGAAATTATTCACATTCTATTAATCTACTTCATAAAATTATTCTAAATTCTTTAATTAATTTGATTTTGAATATTAGGTGCGAATCCGGACTCGTAAAAGCCTCGTGAAGAAGGATGAAAGATATTGGGCCAGGCGGCCCGGTTCGAAGAAAAACAGGATGAGGGTTTATTAAAAAAATAATATAATCATCAGAGATTGTTCTCGTGAAAAACTTTCTCGAAGAATGAAGAGGCTTGTTTAATTCTTGCTGGAGCAATATCGTCAGGCTCACCAGTTTATGAAAATTTATAATCTTTTGTGATTTTGAAATTAGAAGTATAGTGAAAAATTAAATAAAATGCGAGTCAAAAGTTTGTGACATAATTCAGGTATAATTTGAAAATGATTCGGTCCCACAAGGAAGCAAACAAAAAAAAATAAGGAAACCACTTTTTTCGTGTTTTATTAATGAATAATTTGTAAAATTTGTTTTATTCGCTAATAATTCGATAAAACCTCGGTCAATCAAATAATTCATCGTTCGGTTTAGGAATCCCCAAAAAAACATTTTATTCGTCAATAAAATGCGAATATTGTTACTATAATTAAAAGACATTTACTAAACAATAAACAGAGATAACTCTGTACATTAAATGTGTTTGGCATGGGCATATTCGTTAAAAATGAGCAAAAAAAATAACTAATCAAATTTAAATAGTTAATCGGATTCAAACTCATGACCTAATTGGATTCAAATCATTAGCTAATTGGATTCAAACTCATTAGCTACTTGGAGATTTAGACGCTCTAATTTCAATTTCTTGACTTCTAATTCTAATTACCAATTATAATTCAAAAAAATTACCATAATTTTAATTCTAATTATAAATCAGAATTCCAGAGAGAGCAAATAAAATTTTAAGAGGAGAGGAGACAAAGAAATTGGTGTGGACTTATAGATATAAAAAAAGGAAAAAAAAAAAATCCGGATGGAACAGGTGCTTCCTCTAGTCTTTACGGAGACAAAGAAATTGGTGTGGACTTATAGATATAAAAAAAGAAAAAAAAAACAAAATCTGGATGGAACAGTTGCTTCCTCTACCCTTTACGGAGACAAAGAAATTGGTGTGGACTTATAGATATAAAAAAAGAAGAAAAAAAAATCCGGATGGAACAGTTGCTTCCTCTACCCTTTACGGAGACAAAGAAATTGGTGTGGACTTATAGATATAAAAAAAAAAAAAAAAAAATCCGGATGGAACAGTTGCTTCCTCTAGCCTTTACGGAGACAAAGAAATTGTTGTGGATTTATAGATAAAAAAAAAAAAAAAAAAAAATCCGGATGGAACAGTTGCTTCCTCTAGCCTTTACGGAGACAAAGAAATTGGTGTGGACTTATAGATATAAAAAAAAAAAAAAAAAACAAAATCCAGATGGAACAGTTGCTTCCTCTAGCCTTTACGGATTCAGCTCCTTGCTTTGCCGGTCCGGATCCTCTAAAGTAATCTGATTTTTAATTTCTTCATCAGAATTGTCTTATTCGAATATGTTACTCAGAATCGCTTCGAAATTCGAATCTGTTTTCTCGAGATGTGTACGCTCCACTTCCGAATAGATTATTGCGGATTTGAATTGGACGGTGCCAATCTAAAACTCAAAAATTAAGTTATAACTTCTTAAAACAATAAATCCAAAAGCTATATTTTGGGAAGAAAAAAAAATCCGAATTATCAAGTGTGCAGACCTTATGATCTGTGCAACCAGACTAGCATGAAATTGAGTGAAATCAATAGCTGCACAGATAATATCTGAATTCTGAACAACCTGTTTGGAAGTTGCGCGTGCAGATAATATTTGCAAACCTGATAATTCATGAAATTTTTTTTTTAAAAAAAAAAATGGCTTTTCATTTATTTATTTTATTTGGGAAGATAGTACCAAAAAAATTCCAACTTAGGTCCTTGTTGCCCGTATCTTGTGACTTGTAATATAATTGTCCAAATTAAGTTTCCTATAGAAGTAACAAAAACCTCACCGTATATCAATTCTCTTGAAAATATCGAATAAGTCACCTTATAGCAGTTTCTGTAGCAGGAAGGTGAGAAAATTGGTCATTAATGACATTAAAAACTGATGTGAAAGCGCATAAGAAGAGAGAAGAGACGGTACTAGAGCATTGAATGTTCTTGATACTAGATTGATGGCCAAGTGACCTAAACCTATGCGTTTGGTACATACCTGAACTATGGCCGGTACGGTAGTGAGCTGTTATGTTGAAATTCCCTTTAGGGAAGGAGATAGGAGTAGGTCTGGGCATCGGACCTACTTTTAGGTTCAATTAGCTCTAGAACTGTACAATTAGCATTATGATTAGTGCGCACGGAAATTGAAACAGACTTGTACGGATTTTAATGTACTTAGCACAGATCTTGATGAAATTGAATGGGCATGGTTGCAAAATTGTTAATGAATGATAAATCTTTGATGTTTGGAATTAAATAGAGATATTTGATCCTTTCTTGTGTGAGTTAGATTTATTGATATTGGTTTAAGTCAACAACAGCTTCACATTTCTTCTTAAAATGATCAAGTAGAAAAAAAAAAAAGCTTTTACAATAGAACAATAAGTTCACAAGCTATTATCAAGGACTCCGGCTAGTATGACATCAGTGTCATTTCAACCTATATAACATCAATTTCAAAATCTACCAAATCGACTTCCAACAGTGAATCCAAACCGTTCAAACTGATCTACTTCATTAGTTGTGCGTTACATGCAAATTTTATAATTTTTCGAATTTATTTAGTATCAAGTCAAGCGGTAAAATTTGTAAGTTCTTAAGTTAATTTTAATGCATTAATTTTTCAACATTTTTGATCGCTTGATTTGATACTAAAATAATTTGAAAATATAAAAAAAAAAATGCATGTAAATGCATCACTCATAAAATAAATCGGTTTGAATGGTTCGAATTAGTCGTTTGAACTATATTCAATCAATTTTGGAGTTGGTGTCATATGACACCGATGTCATACTAGCTGGACTCTATTATCAATTTTGTAAAATAAAGGTGGTGTAGCCTATCAAATTTCTTTAAATTTCTATTTATATTTGCAGATGATTTCTTCACTTTATGAGTTTCGAATTCATAATTTCTCATCTATGAGCCATGTGTGTTCAAGTTAATTTTTACTAGTGATTCTATGTCCTTCTTTTATTTCCCTTCATTACTTCATAATTTTGTAATAAAGAACTTTTATCTTGTTCTAATATGTTTGGCGACCAGTAATTATCAACTCAAAAAAGAAATAATTGGCGAGCTGACACACTGTACTTACTAATGAAATCGACAAATCCCCGATTTAACGCTTAATCAGAATTGGACTAATTCAAAATGTGGACTATTCCTAATCATCTGTTGCCTTAAAAAACAGAGAAATAAAATAGAAGTTACAATCTAGCCATTTAATTAAGTGTATGTAGCTGATTCTTTGTTGTTTTCTTCATTGAATGAAATTAACATTAATGTAGGTCTGTACGTGGCTGCTAATATTTTGAAAGCTTGCGGTGGTGGTAATTGGAGACCACCTTCTAGAAGACAAGGTCTCTGATACAAGAAAAATCAAAATGTGCTAGGATGATAAGCTCATCACATGCATGAAGCATGACAGTGGAATGGCGATTGGAAGTACTGGTGATGACTAGTAATACTGTCGGTAAACAAAGGAGCAGGATACAAAATGTGCATGAGGGGGCAGGACCGCTACATTTCTGGTGTTGAGATTAGCTATCATATATAACTTTAGAAACTTGAAACTAGAGATCATGTTCATGGTTATTTTGGAACTGGGTTTGGTTGTCTTAACCAATATTAATCTTTACGCAGAGGCGGATCTAGGATTTCCTAATCATTAGGAAGGGAGCAAAAAATATCAAATCTGGTTTAAATAGCTAATTGGATTTAAACTCATTAACTAATTGGGTATTTAATAAAAAATAATGCTTGAACTTATATTTTATAATTCTCTGACTTGTAATTTTTGATATTCTGACTTATAATTATAATTACTAATCATAATTCAAGAAATTTATTTTAATTTTAAATATAAATTTAACCCAAATTACCAATAAAATATTCAGAGGGGGCAAAGTCAGTTGAAACTGATAAATCTCCACTAAAACTCAAAATCCAGGGGGCACCCCCCCCAGTCTACACTGGGTCCGTCCCTATCATTGTGGACATTAACAGTTCGTAATAATTCGGGATAATATCAAGTTACTGTTACACTTCCCTAGTTATATCTCTAAAATCTAAACCTGAGCCGATGTTGAATATTTTCTGAAGTTGGATACTTTAATAAGCACCATTTAGCCCTTGTAATACTTCACCACCAAAAATAATAAACAATTCCAATAACAATTAGTTGAATTATGAGACAAATCTAACAATTAATAAATTTACTTTAATTATAAAATATTATTACATAATTTAAAAAAAAAACAGACTAAGTTGAAAAAACTCACAAGTTACTCTTTGGTCTTTGGTCTTTAGCTTTCTTGTCTGCCTCCTTGATAAATTAAAAATGTTGAAATTTTGTCTGCCTCCTTGATAAATTAAAAATGTTGAAATTTTCACTAACATACAATATATAGGGTGGTGCACAGTCTGGAGAAGGGTACCACATGGTGCACTCTTCATCAAATGAAATTAATATTAATGTAGGTCTGTACATGGCTACTAATAATTTGGAAGCTTGTGGCGGTGTGGAAATTGTAGACCAACTTCTAGAAGACATTCTCTGATACAAGAAATTGCTAAGAGATAATAAGGTCGTCACATGCATGATAGTGGAATAGCGATTGGAAGTACTAGTGATGACTAGTAATACTGTCGGTAAACAGAGGAGCAGGACACAAAACCGGGCGGGGGGGGGGGGCGAAAATCAAATCTGCTGGAATTATTAGGGATTTTAGAGATTCTGAAATCTAAAATCCAATTGTCTAAGTTTGCTATACACGAATCTCAAAAAAGACAGTTTTTATGCACGAATTTCGAAAATATAGATTGTTAAATTGAGAATTCCAAGATCCTTGAAATCCTCAGGAATTTCAGCAGATTTGTTTATGGTGAAAAGACACAGAAAAATGTACATTCAAGATGAGGGCCATGCAGGACCGCTACATTTTGGAACGTATCCTCTGTATTAACTCAAAAGAGTCTGAACCGTTTGATTTTAAATGGAGCTAATCTGACTGTTTATTTTTAATACAGAGCTCCTTTAATATTAGTGCGGATTTAGTACACACGGATTTTAAAGCGAATTGGATAGTCCAGATGCATCAACTCAAAAGGGAATATTTTGAGTTAAAGCAGAGGATACATATTCTACATTTTGAACATATATTATCTAAATTATCTCAGCCGTTTGATATATTATCTAAATTATCTCAGCCGTTTGATTTTAAACGGAGCCAATCCAACTGTTTGATTATAACATAGAGCTCACACAGGGAAGCACTTACCAGCTACAATGTGTTGTGTTGTCTCATTTGAGCGCCAAAAATGGTGCATGCCTCTTTTTATAGTCTCAAATCCTTGGTGCGTCTTTCGAGTCCGCGGATTAAATTGGTGCTCTCCTCCAATTCTCACACCAGCCTAATTTGGTACGCAGACTGGAGAGGCATGGATGGTATGCTTTAAATTAAGTAGATTATGGCGGTGTTTAATTAATTTTGACTAAACATGTGGTAACTAACAAATATTTTTCGGCTCTTGTTTTATGTGTCTTGCAAACTTTGTGCTGTTTATTTTGCTATTAGGGAAAAAGTTTGCAATATATTGGAATAAAAAAATATCAGTGCCTGTTATAATATATGTTAGGATTGAATTGATGAGGAATATTTTGGAATATGTTAGAATCCGAAAGTATCATTATTATAGAATTATAGACCTAGAGTCTAGAGACGCTGCTTTATTATACAAAATAATTAATTATGTATTCAATTCTCCTTGTTGCTAAAATTGATGAGGCTTAGTGACCAAATGTTCCTTGATAATTAGTGGTGCAATATGATAATTTGCCTTCGGTCTAGTGGCAAAGATACATGGTTCTCATGTGAGAGGTCATGAGTTCGAAACTCACAAAATGGAAAAATCTCGTATATATATACAGGGATTTGAAATGTATTGGATGACTTAACCTCTTAACTCATATTTCAAAAGAAAAAATTAGTGGTGCAATATATTGCATTTACTTAGGGCGTGCTCCATAGAGGAGGAGAAGCCCTTCATTAAAGATAAGGGGAAATCCACATGACGACGGGCTGCTCGTGTCGTTCATCTGCTCCATAAGGTCCTGTTCAGCTTACAGTCAATAATGGGAATGAGATTTGAACTGATTTTTACTGTGCGCGTGGAACATAAAGCACGAAATTGAACAAATTTTTTTTCCCACGTGCACAGTAACAAACCCGAACAGAGCCTAAGAAGAGAAACAGAGAGGAAGTAGGGGAGAAACATATGCGTCATGTTGAATTTTGGTGAAATCTGTCACCCTCCGAATCAGAGTATAGAATTTACTGTGTTTACTATTCGGAGGGGCGTCATGTTAATTTCTCTTCCTCTCCATCTCTCCCCCTTCCTATATAACCTTCGCTTCCGAAGCACAGCCTTATGGTAACAAATTTAAGAATGATATCATGTGCATTCGCAGAACAAGTACTGAAAAGACCTAAAACCAAATCACCAGTCTACGGCAGTGTCCGCTCCGCTCATGATTATTGAGAGAAAATATGACCAAGTTATTCTTGCATCAAACCAGAAGGAGATTAGACAAATACTGACAACAATTTGTTTTGTTTTGTGGAAAAAAAAATGCAGAAGAATCTTCAAGGTGCTGGTAGAAAAAGTTCCACAGTTTATAATGATTGAAATTAAAATATTGGATGTCTCATGAAGTGCTGAAAAGTCACAAGTTAATGGTGCTTTGTTTGCTTTTCATCTAGTGGAAAAAATAATACTTTTTGTGTGGTTCGAAATACAGATTTTGCAAAATCTGACAGTACTTGTGATGTCCTAATTAATTAATGAAATTTCACAAACGGTTTCATTCCTTGATTTTATTTTTCTGGTCAAAAAACAGATTTTATGACAATAATTTTCCTACAGAGCCTTCTCCTCGGCTTAATAATTGGTTACGTACAGAAAATTGAATGGCAACACAGTATTCCTCAGTTCAACAGCTGTAACTTGCCAACTAGAATAAGACCCAGTTGGTTTCCAACTTTTACAAGTAATTGTTGTAGAACTGTTCATCTTGGACTCCAAAGGTGATCCGAATTCACATCCAGTGTATTATCTGAAATGGGAATCTTTTACAATTAGTGAATCCAGACCGTTCTTTTTAGCTTGGCACGAATCTCGAAGCCCAATAATACTGCCCAATATTTCTTCCGAATTTCAAACCGGCTGGTAAGATGTTTTGTCGGTTAGATCACAAAAAGAAAATTTATGTTTTAGTGGGTAATTTTGGTAGGACATTGCCAAACATTTCTTACCTAAGAATCCATCAGAATCTTCTAAATTTATCCGGTAGATAAAGTTCAATGAGGTTTGATTTTAGAGGAAGCACTAAGAAGACGTATACAGCCACAATTCATGCACCTTGAGGCTTGAGGAACCGTGTATACAACCTGCGGTATATATCTCTCAAACAGTTAAAAAGTTTTGTGGCATGATTGCAACTTCTCTTTATGTAGTGTTTTGGAAAGAAAAAGGTGTGTACAATCAATAATTTTAACCTTCAAAAATTTACATAATTAACTCACAAAAGTCAAATCTACATATATCCGACTATTTATTTACTGATCATGTAATTAAAGTTTGCTGAAATAGATCGGCACTATTTTAACCTTACAAACATTTTGGTTCTACCTTCTAATTTTTGCCTTTTACCTTTTCAGTTTTCATTTTACTGTTCTTTCTCTATTTCTTTTTTTTTTTTTCTTTTTAGTAAAGGTTGGAGTCAAGTCACATTTTAATACCTCTGTAGTTACAACAAAAGTTATCTACTATTTGAATTTCAAACTCATAATATCTTGCATAGAGACCATATACCTAGACTAAAAACTAATTATTTGTATTTTTGTATTTCCTACTCTGTTTTACTGTCTGCACTGTTTTAACTTTCTTTTGGCTCTTCCCTCTTGAGCCTTTTTGTAAATTTTTGTAATGCATGTTTCCTCTTAAAATTAGAACCATCTTATTTATCAATAGGGTGGGGTTTTTGTTCAAACGGTTTTGGACAAAGTCTCATCTAAAGTTTGATTTAAACCGTCCGATTAGCATCATAATTCATATAAATATTTAGATTCAAAGACCAATACAAATTTATTGCTTATATTCGCACAAATCTTAATACAAATCGAATATCTAAATTTGACTTTCAATGAAATTTTGTCCAAAGCCCTTTGAACAAAACCCAATCCCTTATCAATATAACAAACTAGGACTTAATTGTGATAGATCAGATCCGTGCATAAATGAGTGAAGATGCCTTGGATAGCTTCTAGAAACATTTGCACAGTTCGGTGACTCTTTAGAAGATAGCCAGCCGCCACAAACAATTTATTACTTGGCTCTATCTCACATCATTATAAAATACATATCCCACCATCTCCATTCTATGTCATCAAGTCCACCATCAAATCTATTTGAAACTCCAAAGACCACTTATTCACTTCAAACAACAATGAAAGACACTGTGGTGCTCTACACATGGATTGCACTGGGCCACCTCATGCCCATGGTGGAATTCGCAAAGCTACTAACAAAACACGGCATGTCGATCACTGTAGTCATTGTCGAACTTAGGCAGAATCCGAATGATTCAAGCTTTATGTCGAAAACCATCTCCCGTCTCTCAGCCGCCAACCCCAACATCTCTTTCCATGTCATTCCTCCGTCTACCCCCGATTTGGAAGGTTTCGATGCAGTTTTTGAGAAGTTGCATGAAGCAACTACTCCGCTTTCATACCTACTTCGGTCGATATCCGAAACATGCTCTGTTCGTGCGCTGGTTATGGATTTCTTCTGCACGTACGCACTAGATGTTGCACGACAACTAGATATACCTGGGTACTTTTTCTACACCTCCGGTGCCTACGACCTTGCGATGACTATGTATTGTCCGACTTTGGATAAAACTCTAGATAAGAACATTGGTGAAATGGGAAATGAGAAGTTGTATTTCCCGGGTCTCCCTCCGATCCCGGCCTCGCACTTGCCGGACCATATGCACAATAGGGACAACCGTACGTACCAGACCGTTATGTACCACTTTGAGAGGTTTGCACAATGTGATGGCATATTGGTGAACACTTTTGAGTCAATGGAGAAGAAGGCTGTAGAAGCAATTAAAGCCGGGCTATGCGTGCCAGGCCGTAACACGCCTCCGGTTTACTGCATCGGGCCGCTTATCACAGTAGGGGAAAAGAAAGAAGAAGAGAGGCACGAGTGTTTATTATGGCTGGATATGCAGCCGAAAAATAGTGTGGTTTTTCTTTCATTTGGTAGTATGGGCTCTTTCTCGGAAGAACAACTGAAAGAAATTGCTATCGGGTTGGAAGAGAGTGGTCAGAGGTTTTTGTGGGTTGTGCGTTGCCCGTCGTCAGTTGAAAAGAACCCGTTAAAAAATCTCGACCTGCAAGCTGCACCAGAGTTACGTGCGATTCTACCCGAGGGTTTCATAGACCGAACAAAAGACCAGGGCATGGTGGTCAAGCAATGGGCACCTCAAGTGGAGGTGCTAAACCATGAATCAGTCGGTTCTTTTGTCACACATTGTGGTTGGAACTCAATTCTAGAGGCAGCCATAGCCGGTGTACCAATGATATGTTGGCCAATGTACGCCGAGCAAAAGTTGAACAAGATTTTCTTGGTGCAGGAGATGAAGGTGGCAGTGGAGATGAAAGGGTACGATGAAAAAATAGTGGAGGCAAAGGAGGTGGAGGATAAGGTTAAATTGGTCATGGAGTCCGAGGAAGGAAATCTGATCAGAGAAAGAATGGAGGCCATGAGGAAGAAGGCGGTGGATGCGTTAAGAGATGGAGGTTCATCTCGTACGGCATTGATGGAGTTTCTCGAGGCAGTGAGAAAGGATGGAGTGCCAGAATTTTAGTCGCTTGATTGATGTGGTAAATCTTTGTGAAATTGCTTGTACTTCTAGACATGCAACTTAATTATTTTTTTTCATATATATTTTCATGGATATCATGTGGAAAAATTCGAATCAAGTATTTGAATTTTGAAAATAAATATATGAGCGGAAATTAAAACACTATTTTATTAGTTCATCTATATATATTTTCACCTAGCTTGCATGTACAACTTAATTTTCATTAGTCAATTACATAAATTTGTAGTTTAATTAAATTGTATTCAGCACGAAAAGGATCTTGTGTAGTGATTGTAAAAACTCATGATTATCTTATCAGTTATTTATATATATATATATATATATAGAGAGAGAGAGAGAGAGCCCGATTCTGGGGAGACGTGGAGTAAAATACGTTTATACTCCATGCTATATCTTCATTTCCAAAATTCAAATAGCCGATCCGAACCGCTCAACATGTTATACATATTGAAATGTGCTTGGAGACCAAATTTTACACTTTTTTCGAATTTTTTTACTATTTATTAAGGCACTTTGAAAATCGCTGATCCACTGTGAACAGTAAAAAACAGTAAAAAATTCTGGACATCAGATCAGAGATTTTCCAAGTGGCTTAATAAATAGTAAAAAATTTCACAAAATATAAAATTTGGTCTCCAAGTACATTTCAATATGGAGAACATGTTGAGTGGTTCGGATCGGCTATTTGAATTTTAGAAATGAAGATATAATGTTATTGAGTAAAACTTATTTTACTCCATGAAGCACTGTAGTCCAGCTCTCTCTCTCTGTGTATATATATATATATATGTATCTTGTGAATTAATATGGTAGAATATGATAAAGAAAGGGTTGATTCATTTCTAAACAACTATTTGCATTTTTAGTCGAATATTCTTTGTCAACTGATCAGTAATATAATTAGCACTTTGAACTGTTGCCTTTTGTTTGTCTCATCTTTTTTCCATCCCACTTGAGTTGGATAAACTTCAGGGGTGCCTCAAAATCAAAACTAAGCCTTTTTTCTTGGTCAGTTATTGATATTTTAGGGGGCATAAGCCTAACATTTTTAAATATACCCTCAACAAAGGAAAAAAATATACTAAAAAGACCACTGTTTATGTAGAATTCGATATTTATCCGGACTGCAACGTGAAATGGCTGACCGCAAGATTGGGGACTACAATATGTCGTTGCGGCCCGCAAAAAAAAATTCAAATTCAGTTGTTACAATGATTTTTTATTGATTTATTTAATAATATTCAAAAATAGAAAGAACAATTAATAATTTGAATATCTTATAATTTAGATGCATTACAATGACTTTGAAATATTTGTCAGGTAGGATTTAGTTTAAACTATTTCTTAGTGTCTTATTGGAAAAATAAAAAATATTTTGGATCTGAATTATTAATCCCGGTTCGAAATTCATTTCTAAGTAAATAAAAAAATTATCGTGATCATTCTAATACATCAATTTTACAAGATACTCCATATATTTTCGAAAAAAAATTGATTTGACATTTTATAATGATGGCAATTTCTTTACAAAAATAGATGGAGTATCTCACAATTTGAATATTTTAGAAGGACCACGATAATTTTTTATTTACTAGAAGTGACTATTGAACCGGTATCAATAATTCAGGTTTAAAACATTTTATTTTTCCTAGTAACATATCAAGAAATAGTTTATTATTTTTTACAGCCAGCAAAAATTATGCTTAAAAAATGTTTCGAAGTCCTTCTAGTACATCTAATTTATAAGTTGTTTTATCTATTTAATTTGTTTGATATTCTATTTAACATTTTTTAACTGGAATGTTCTTTTTAACATATTCAAATTATTAGTTGTTCTTTCTATTAAGAAAAAAATATTAAACAAATCAATAAAAAGCCACAGTAACAATTGAATTTGAATGTTTTTGTGAGATGCAACGACAAATTGCGGCCCTAGTCTTGAGGCCCACCATTTCACGTTGCAGCTCGAATAAATGTCGAATTCTACATAAACAGTGGTCTTTTGGTTTTTTTTTATTTTTTATTGAGGGGATATTTAAATTTTTTGCGTCATATACTATTTTAGGATTTGACAGCACGTACTATGAGACTATATATAGCACAAGAATACAGGAGACAACTAGTGCCCTGCGCCTAGTTGGTTCTCAGTTGATTATGACATAATGGTTATCATCAGCTACTATCAAATTTTAGCCCAATGTTATGTACATGTACTGTATGTTTTGAACCAAAGTGACTTGCGTTATCCAGAACAATTTTCATGGTCATCTTATTTGTGGTAAAATTGGAGCCGTATATATATACCACATATAGGACGAGCGTAAAGGAAGTATGCATAACCACTCATATAATTGGAAAATTAATTGGAATTGTGCTAGTAAAATACGTTTTGAGTAAGACTTTGGTGTTATGAATAGCATAAGGTTATTCGTGCTATGATCTCAAAAAATATATCGTATAAACTTTAAACTTCGATTTAAGTAGCTCTGTAAATTTATTATATAATGAACTTGTAGAATATCAATTTTTACTATTTTTGAATATTTTTTTTATATTTTTATGATTTATGAAAGATGGCCAAAAATAGGTCTAAAATATTGACAATTTTGTTTTAAATTATTTTTTGCCATCTTTTGTAAATCATAAAAAGTAGTAAAAGTTTGTATTGTTCAAGTTTATTATATAATCAATTTACTGAACTATTTAAATTAAAATTTAAAATTTATTCGATAAATTTTTGAAGTCTTATGTCATATTGATAACACCCAAGTCTTACTTTAATTATAAATGGTATGAATTATTTGTGGCGTGTAATTAAACTGACGCTAACGGACAGATAAACGCGGGTCAACTACAAGTTGATGATTTTGTTTTCTTCGGAACAAAGAATGTGGCACCCGTCACGATTGGGGCCATTTTCTCCGAACAAAAGTCATACCGTGTCATTGTCATCACCTGTTGCAATTAGTATCCCAATATATATATATGTACACACGCGCGCGCGCGATAGAATAGGGAATCGGTCTGATACAGTACGTATGTCATGCGAGCCGTTTTGGCACATGTTCATGATCAAACATAATATCAATCATAATAATTTAAATACTGACCAAGAAACGCAGTGAAAAATAAATTATTCAGGTTCGGTTTGGTGATGTTAAAAATTCGTGATTCAAAAATAATTCAGATATAATTTGAAAATAATTCAGAATTATCCGGATCAAATATCTCCGTCCTGTAAGGAATCAAGAAAATAAAACAAAAAATAAATCTGGGAAAACTTTAGAAAAAATTATTAAAATTTGAGAAAAATTGTAAAATTCGTGAATAATTCAGTCAAGTTCGGTCAACTAAATAATTCGGCGTTCGGTTCAGTATCACAAAAAAACGAATTATTCGCAAATCTTTTGAGTATACCAGATAGGGCAAGTATTAGCCATTCAGTTAGGATGTAAATTGGTGGGTCTTTCAATGACTTATTTAGAAGTACCTTTGCACTGAAAAAAATTATTATTGTCCAGTGGGAACTTGTTATTGAGGAAATAGAAAAAAAAAAAAAAAAAGTTACAAATTTGGAGAGATAAGTTATTCACTTTAGGCGGCAAGTTACCTTTTTAAATTCGGTAGTTTCAGCTGTACCATTGTATGTATTAGTTATTACTGTATCCGATGCTTATTAAAGTTAGAACTAGAATTGATAAGTTAAGAAGAAGACAGTTTTTGTGTAGTTCTGTAAGGAAAAAACACTTTCTTATAAGGTGTACTGTACTTGCACAACATGAACAGGTCTCTGTTGGCCAAATAGTTGGTTAGATTCTATAATGATATGTGTACAGATATATATATGGTCTTGTTTAGAAATTTTGAGGGAAACTCATAATCGCTGCCTCATCAATGAGGTCTTGTTTAGAAATTATTTGATGTTTGCTTTACTAATTCATCAGAATTGTATTTTGCGTTGGTTCTTCTGATCACTTGAATTTGCTTGTCAATCTTTGAAATTAGGTTCTTCTTGGAGATGCTGGCACAGCCAAATCCAGTCTTGGTTTGAGATCTGTGAAAGGCCAATTTGTTGAATTTCAAGTTAGTGATCTTGGGGTTTTGATATTTCAACGTATTTAATTATTTAATATGTATTCTACCTAGTTAGACCCTGGTTTACTATCAAGCATTCAAAAAGCGGAGGGCGTGACACCATGTGAAATTAAGCTAAATTGACAACGATTTGTATTGTTATGGGCCTTCGGACATAGCTGGGGATGAACTTTAATTGTTATGGGGTTCGGCTTTTTTGGACCGGGAACTGAAAGGAATCAAATAAAAGAATCTGGGCTAGGCTTTTTTGGGCTCCATCAAGAAAAAAAAGTAGTATAAATAGAAGTTGGGCTCTGACTCTGCTTGTGAATTTTAATTTTTTTTTATAGTTATGAGAATCACAATGTGTAAATAAATTAGGTAGAAGTCAAAGGCGGCATCGCATGGTTTATAAACTTGTGAATTGAATATTTGTATATGTTTTGTACTGATATAATTAGACTAGACTATATAATGAGACTAAATACAAGGACATCAAATCGAAGTACTTGGAAGTCTTAAGTGATCTCTTTGGTGGTACAGTCTTATGTGCAACAACTGGAAGCAGTTGATTCTGCAAAAAAATAATATGATAATGTTTTTTAAAAACAAAAAAAAGTAGATCAACCAATATGTTTCAATGTTTCTACACTTCCAAGGAAAAAAACTTTCTGCACTTCAAGGAAAAGAAATTGAAACAAATTATGACAGCAGTTTGTTTCGTTTTGTGGAGGGATCATGTAGAAGGATTTTTACAGTAGATAGCAAACCGCATTGAATAACTTAGTGTGAAAAAAAAATGATTTTGAAAGCGATTGGTCGGTTGTTCTCTTAATGGTAGTATACATGCATGATAACATCATATCTGGTACAAGTACAATTGATGTTGGAATTTGAAAGGGGGCCTCTATTTGTATTAAGAATATATTAAGAGATACTATACAAATCCAGTTTAACTTGAAATTTTTTTTTAGGGACATGTATACTATAAAATCAATTGGTTAGAAATTACTAGAGATAGATTTTACTTGGCAACGATGCCAAATGGGAAGAGGCTGGTGAATTCTAGAACGTTTTAGCTTAAAAAAATAAAATTTTATTTGTTTCGAAATTCTTTTCATTTGTACCCACCATCACAAAATGATTAAACGATTTATACAAACTGAAATTATGTATCGGTCAACCATTAATTGCACTAATCAGCCATGCACTAAACCGTTTGACAAAAGTTCTATTTGTTCGATATTAATTTTTTTACTCGGCTCTAATTTAATTTGTCAAAATTGATGAGAAGATATTCGTTGATAGCAACTGGTTTGTACCATTAGTTCCCTCGCAAATTCCATTGTGATAACTTTGCAAAAGATAATTATATATATTTGGTGAGTAAAAAAGTTAATTTCTCTATTTGGACTTCTTACAAATTATTAGATATTATCGTATATTGGCGTAGGAGTAGGTGCGATGGTCATCGGACCTACTTTTAGGTTCAACTAGCTCTAAAACCGTACGATTAGTATTAAAATTTGTGTGCACGGAAATTGAAACAAATCTGTATGGATTTTAATGTAATTAGCATTGGACCTACTCTGAATTCCTTACAAATTATTAGATATTATCGTATATTGGCAGCTATTGACTATTGACTACAAATTTCCAAGAAAGTGCTTGCCAGCTGCCGCGCGTTATCACGATTTCACAACCACTTAATTAGGATACTAATATTGCCGGCATCTGCTGTTCACCCATCCCGATATTAATATTTTATTTGATAGAAATGCCCCTTAAGCATCTATTCACTCATGTTGTAGCTTCCAAAATCCAAAACAAACCATTAACCACAATATTGCTTGTTGAGTTCACATCCACGAGATCAAACCAAAACATTTTCCAACAACTATACAGATATACCCAGTTAATATCACAACGAAAGACGACTTCCTCATTGAGAACTCTAGTTGCAAATGAGTACCCCTGATGGAATTTTGTCCATAGACATCAACAATAGCTTGGTACATAAAATCAAGAAAAATCTCAGTCTTTTACATGGAGATTCAATGGCAGCGAAGAAGTACACTATTTTTCGAGTTCCTGCGCATATTCGGCAGAAGAACAAGGAGCTATACGAGCCAAGGATGGTTTCGATAGGGCCATACTACAACGGCTATACTTCTCTTCATGCTATGGAGAAGAACAAATGGCTTTATCTCCAAGATTACCTCTCTCGAAACCCCAGAAACAGCCTTGAGCACTGCATTAGTGAATTAAGGGAATTGGAATTCCAGGCACGTAGATGTTATTTTGATAAAGTGAAGCTTAAGAGTGATAAATTTCTCATGATGATGCTCCTCGATGGGTGCTTCATTATCGAATTCCTGATCAAATGTTATTCCCGTGTTACAGATACTATATTGAATGTGCGTTGGGCTTTACCGATCATACGGAGCGACCTTCTCCTGCTGGAAAATCAGATTCCTTTCTTTGTGATTCAGAAATTGTTTGGCCTCCTCAACTACTCTGGTCCTGTTCCAGCTGAAGAAAATACTCCAGTTTTTCCCAGAATAGCAACACCTCTTGTTGAAATGCTTTTAGAGTACTTATCGGAAAGGAAAAGGCATGTTGATTTTGCATTCATCGAGATTAAACACATTTTACATCTATACCACTACTGTTACATGCCCGAACTGAGACCTAACACAGAGTTGACTAGTGAAAGATTTCCTCGAACAATTCCATCTGCTACTGAGCTCAAAGAAGCCGGCATAACCTTTAAATCCAAAAAATCCGAAAATATTTTTGATATCAAGTTTCAAAATGGCACCCTTGAGATACCCTTTATCTCTATAGAAGAGACTCGGAGATCCCGCCTGTTGAACCTCGTGTCCTTTGAACAGTGCGATGGTGAACTCAACATGAATCTGACAAGCTACGCGTGCTTCATGGGCGGCCTATTTAAAGATTCAAGAGATGTCACCCTGCTTCAAAAGAAGGGAATTGTGGACAATCTACTAGCGACAAATGATGAACTGGTTTCCTTTTTCAACTGGCTAACCGAGTGCTCCTATTTGGACTACGATACACACTACCTCAGGGAACTGTTTAGAGATGTGAATATGTATTACAATTCTTATTGGCATAGGTCGAAGGCAACCCTCAAGAGAGATTATTTCAGTAATCCATGGTCAATTATATCATTTGCAGCAGCATTTGCTCTTTTGGTACTCACTGTTCTACAGACTTTGTATACCATACTTTCTTACTACTACCGTAAACATTAGTTGTCGCGTGTTTGTGAGCTTATCGAATTAGTAAACCATTAAAAGTGAGGATTTTGATTCTTGTTTTTGGTGTTGCAAAGTTGATAGTTATGTACTGGTCACGAACTGTGATTGATCGTAATTTTAATTTGTAGTTAATGGTTGATTTCGTGTAATGTGCTTCATTCGTGTAGTTTCAATGATGGATATGCAGTTTGTACTTTGTAGTTAGTTTTCATATCTTGTGACTTTTATTTGTATATCCTGCACCGAAACATTTACATTTCCACATATCAACTGATTAGTTTTTTTTAAGGTAGCCACAAATTGTCACTAGCAATGTATTAATAAAAATCAGTTTATTTACAAAGTTTTTCGGTTGCCTATTGTACTGCCGAATACTATATACAGAGATACCCAGGCTAGATATCAACCATAATTAAGTAAACTAGCTAGCAAACAGAGTCTCTAAGAGGATGCAATATGCACCCGCGAATTGTAATCCCTTACAAGGGCTACACTACATGCGTCATGACATAACATCCAAGACCGTATCATGAATTAACTGGTACATGAATTGAGTTTTGTTAGAAAAGAATCTCCTATTCCTTTCTCACCATAGATCCCAAGCACCTACCGCCTAGATCGCATTCCAGAGATATTGTTGACCTCTTGTCCAAGTGCTACAGATGTCACGGGCCCTTCTCTTGACAAAGTTGAAATGCACAACAATCCCTCTCTAGAACCTTGTTGCATATTCACACACCCACATAAATATAATCATTTATCTCTAGGGACCTCGAGTTGCATAGTTGATAGCCTGGTTGTATCATGCATCCCCTTATTAACCAGATCTGTTGTGTCTGCAGGATTATGTTTTCTAGCATTAATTATATGAAAATCTTGACCTTCATTGTAGCTAGTAATTTCCATAGGGATATATAATTTATAAAAAAAATTCCAAATTTTGACTATACAATTGGATTTATCTGCTTAGTTTTTCTTTTCTTTTTTTCTTTTGATTAACATTTTACATTGTGTTGTATACATGCAGTATACACTGTTGTACACAGTGAGAAGGCCCCACACAGCTAGCTTCCTTCGAAGTGCTGTCCTCGATATTAGTGCCGTCATCTTTTTTGTTGTTCTAATTTTTTTCAAAAAAATTCGAGATCTAACTTCGAGCACGTTTATTTTTCTACCGATATTAATATATATATATTTTTTAAACTTTTACAGAGACTGCGAAGAAGTGAGGGAGAATCGAACTTTCGACCTTTTAAGTATAACAATTATAGAACTTTTTTCTAGCCAATTGTGCTATCTTCTCTTTCTTAATATTAATATTTTTATTGATAGGAAATTGCTAGGAAACTGCACGCTTTTCCATGTGAATTGCTAGAAAACTTTTTCTCCATTTTCTAAGATCTATGTGTGCCAATAATGGTTTCGATTGGCCCATACAACTTAAACAATGCTTTTCGAAATTTGAAAAAGCGCATAATTGTATTATCCCCACGAACGCGTATCCTCGGCATTAACTCAAAAAAGAATTTTTTGAGTTAATGAATCTCAACCGTTTGATTTTAAACCGAGCCAATCTGGCTCCAGGACTTTTCAATATTAGTGAGGATCTAATTTGCACGATTTTTGAAACAAAGTGGACGGTTAAGATTCATTAACTCTTTTGAGAATCTTAATGAAGAGGATACGCGTTCCCACTCACTCTCGTAATACGACAAACAACTTTGATAAAGTAACAAAAATATTCTGAGAGCTTTATAAATCAAAAGTTTGATGGACACTTTGTTCGATGGACTCTGCTAAGACTAAACATGTTATTGCTTCTTATGTGGCTGCAAACGTCTTAATTTTCCACAGACATTAATATTTTTATTGATAGGAAATTGCTAGGAAACTATGCGCTTTTCTCATTTAATCTCGTCCACATTTATAACTATTTATCAAAAAATTTGCAAATGTAAAATCAGTCTTTTATGTAATTTTTTTTTTTAATACTTTGGGACTCGTCCTCACACAACTATTTATATCTTGTCGTTTAAGTATTTATATCTATACATAATATTTTTTTACATATAAAATTGGCTGATATCTAAAAGTACTAAAGTATTGTAGGTATTTATATCAATGTACTGAAGTTTTTATACTTAAGTGGTCAACTATTTTTGTTAGAAAAAAGTCGACATCGGAACAATTAGAAGAGGTTAATGCAGAATGCGGAGTCCCCACTATTTTAATAGAGGAAAGTTAGAGCGAGAACAATCGAGAGATTGAAAATGGGTGGTTATATCAAGTTACGCAATGCAAGGAGTGTGTATTCTAATTTTTTTGTTTAGTGAATCTTATTATATTTATTGTAAGTCAGCCATTAAATATTTTAATATTTTAATAAAATTTGAACGTTAATATTTTTACCACTTCTGACTCAAATTTAAACGAGTTGCATATATAGATACAAATACTTAAACGTTAAGATTCATTAACTCAAAAGAGAATTTTAATGCAGAGGATACGCGTTCCCACTAACTCTCGTAATACAACAAACAACTTTGATAAAGTAACAAAAATATTCTGAGAGCTTTATAAATCAAAAGTTTGATGGACACTTTGTTCGGTGGACTCTGCTAAGACACGAGATGTTACTGCTTCTTATGTGGCTGCAAATGTCTTATTTTTCCACAGACATTAATATTTTAATTGATAGAAAATTGCTAGGAAATTGTGCGCTTTTCTCATTCAATTTGGTCCACATTTATGACTATATTTCAAAAAAATTGCAAATGAAAAATCAGTCTTCTACGAAATGTTTTCTTTTAATAGTTTCGGACTCGTCATCACACAAGTATTTATATCTCGTCATTCAAGTATTTATATCTATACTTAAAAATATTTTTTACCTATGAAATTGGCTAATATCTAAAAGTACTAATATAAAATATTATAGGTATTTATATCAATGTACTGAAGTATTTATACTTAAGTGGTCAACTATTTTTGTTAGAGAAAAGTCGACATCGGAACAATTACGAGAGGTTGATGCAGAATGCGAAGTCCCCACTATTTTAACAGAGGAAAGTTAGAGCGAGGACAATCGAGGGATTGAAAATGGGTGGTTATATCAAGTTACGCGGCGCAAGGAGTGTGCATTCTAATTTTTTTTGTTTAGTGAATCTTATTATTTTTATTGTAAGTTAGCGATTAAATATTTTAATATTTTAATAAAATTTGAATGTTAATATTTTTACCACTTCTGACTCAATTGGAATTTCTTTTATAAACCATAAATAGAAAAATTAATTTTAGAAATCCAGTATAATTGATTATTTTTTCACAGAAACCATAAAAAACGAGTTGCAAACCTGTTCTGTATTTTATTTTCCCCCACAGAACGAGTTGGTAACTCGATCTTGATCAAATTTCACATAATTATCCGGAACGAGTTGCCAAATCATTCGTCTTTTATAAAAATATTCTATTCGGCTCCTATTCGGAGATTGTGTAGGGTCAGTATTATTAGTACTTTGAGATTGGTGCAAAACTATTTAAACGGTTATGATTTTCCATAAAGTCACGCAAAGTCAAGTCGGTTATAAAACTATTATTTTATTTTTCGTATTTTGCGTGAACACGTGTTCGTTTCATATTCTTTGATTGTGGAGGGGCAGTATTATTCATACTTTGAGATTGGTGCAAAGTTTGAGATATCTCAGAGAATTGCGCATGGGCTGTATTATTCGTAGTTTGAGATTGGTGCAAAACTACTTGGATGGTGAAAAAAAAAAAATACAAGAACGAATTGATAACTCGTTCTGTGTGGGAGAACGAATTGCCAACTCATTCCGGAGAGGCAATACATTGGCCACACGCAATTCTGTGAATTCAATGAACAACGCGTTGCCAACTCGTGCTGTGGAGAAAAAAAATCCAGAACGAGTTGGCAACTCATTTTTTATAATTTCTGTAAAATAAACAAATTAATTATACTAGATCCATAAAATTGATTTTTTTATTTATGATTTATACATTTTTTTTTCCAAATTTTGACTATACAATTGGATTTATCTGCTTAGTTTTTTTTTTCTTTTTTTTTCCTTTGGATTAAAATTTTACATTGTGTTGTAGACATGCACTATACACTGTTGTGTAACAGCTAGCTACCTTCGAAGTGCTGTCCTCGGTATTAGTGCCGTCGTCTTTTTTGTTGATCTAGTTTTTTTCAAAATAATCCGAGATCTAACTTCGAGGTAGGGGTGTAAACGGATACGAATTATCTGCAGATAATTCGCTTCAAATCCGATTATTATCTGTATCTGAATTGAACAGATACGGATACTTGCGAATACTGATACGTATAATTTTAGTATATGGAAAAATAATACAGATACGGATAATTTCATGAGAATATAAACGGAGCGGATATTCATATATACGGATCTGAAATTTAATCTTTCAGCATTTTTTAATTTATTTCATCCTTGCAAAGTTAAAAAAAAAAATACATATTCGTTTAAGTTCAAAAATTTTAGTAGGAAAATCATATAATCTATTAGAATAATATATTAGTTCTTTGAATTAATAAGTAATTAGTCATGCATAATTGTCACTATGCAAACTTAAAAAATCTATTAAAATATTTTTGTCAATTTTAGTAATCAAATTAGTTACTTTAAAATTATAAAATTGAGTAGAATTACTTAATATCTGACAATTATATGTTTCATATTCGTATTCGAATCCGTATCTGTGAATTATCCGTTATGTATCCGTATCCGTTTAAGATGTATATGGTTTTCAATTTTGATATATGTTTACTATCCGTATCCATGTTCGTATCCGCTCGTTGAAAAATGGATACGGATATAATATTAGTATTATCCGCTATGAATCTGCTCTGTTTACACCCCTACTTCGAGGACATTTATTTTTCCACCGATATTAATATTTTTATTGATAGGAAATTGCTAGGAAACTGCTTGCTTTTCCATGTGAAGTGCTAGGAAACTTTTTCTCCATTTTCTAAGATCTACGTGTGCCAATAATGGTTTCGATTGGCCTGTACAACTTGAACAATGCTTTCGAGAATTGAAAAAGCGCCAATTGTGTTATCCCCACAGCCTCTCTCGTAATGCGACAAACAACTTTGATTAAGTAACAGAAATATTCTGAGAACTTTATAATATAAAAGAGATATCAAATAAATAAAAATGTATCTGTCTCTAGAAACTAATTATTTGTATAGGCAGACTATTTGCATGGACAGAGTAGTGGAGTATCTACATGGTCTTTAATAAAATATAATATAAATGGATAATTAAGTATTTGCATGAGCATGGAATTAAGTATTTGCAAAGACTCTTAAAAAAATACAATATCTAATATGTGCCTAAGTATTTGCATGGACAAGAGGTTGAGTTTTTGCATAGAGCTCGAATTAATTATAACATCTGACCTTCACAATGTATTTGCATGGAGAGAAATCTCTCATTTGCATAGTTACACATCCCACAGTTCAATGAGAAGCAATTGCATGGGTTTACCCTTGCAAAAAGTCTGGAGATTTCAGAAATGTCATTTCTTTTGCAAGGACTCTCCTCCCCTTGCAAAAACTAGTACTGCACATGCAAAAAGCTCAGATTCTAGTAGTGTGCAGTGATCAGATCCATGCCAAAATGGAAGTGCCCTGTTGACTAGTTAAATACTAACGGTTCTTAAATAATGCACAAATATGGGATCGAGTAATATAAAAGATGTACAAATTTTTCAATTATTTTTTGAGAAAGACTAAAGCTCAATCTTTAAGTTATATATTAATATTCACGATAAGAAAACTGTACAAATAGTTTACTTCATTTTTCATTTTCTCTTTTTAAAATGAGGTCAAAAGTACCTCGCCTATTTTATATAAAAACAGCTGTCATTATTATAAAGGCACTTCCATCCATCATGAATAACTGAAGATTCATATTATACAACATTGGCTCCTAAAGTTTGGTCGCAATATCAGTTGGAATTATCTTCTCGCTAAGGAGCTCACATATTCCCCAAGTAATTGTAAGTTATTTATTCTTGCCCTTATTATAATTTGCTTCCGCCGGTTTTGTTTCTTTAATTACCAATATTTTCGATTAGCTGTAGCTTTGCATTAAAAACATGGTTTTGCTATATAAGCTCAGGTTTATATATTCATGGTATGTTGTACTTCGGCTTGTTTGTTGGATTAGCAAATACTCTTTTGGATTAGTTTCGATCTGCTGGCTTTGCAATTGAAATCAGCAAACTTATATGATTTTCATTCTTAAATGAATAATTAGCAGAGATCCCTGAAGTACAATGAAGATTACTGTAATCGTTCTGACCGGGGCTCATTATTCTTTGGAAATGGAGTCCACAGAAACTGTTGCCCACCTTGAAGTAAAAGTGGAAGTTTTGATTGGTATTCCACTCGATCAGCAACTCTGTCTGTTTCAAGGAAAATCATTGGAAGAACGCATGACATTGGCATATGTCGGCATCCAAGAAGGATCCCGGATACATGTCATGTATAAGTTACGGGGTGGTGCTGCAGGAGAGTATGTCCTTCTTTCATTGTTTAATCTAAGTTACATGCATTCTTGAAACTTACAATGATATATGTACTGCATTTGAAAATAGGCGTATTAACTGTTACAATAGAAATAAAGTTCATAGAAGCGTTTACAGCCCTAATTAAATTAAGATAAAATTATATACATAAATTCCCGCATGTGGTAAATTTAAAATTATTAAACTTTGTTGAAATGATCGATAGAGTGCGTCAGATGACAATATATATTTGAATATAAAATAAAGTGTGTATATATAAATAAATATGACTAAGGTCTTGGTACTATCAGCTTGTTTTTGCCTTCATTTTTGCAATTTCAGTGTTCAAATAGTTCGTCTCAAGTGCTCCACGTGCATATTCTCCATATTAAAATGCGTTTGGAGACCGAATTTTACATTTATATAGAATTGTTTAGTATTTTTTAAAATCACTGTTTTAACAATAAAAAAATAAAAAAATTATTTTCAAAGATTCAAAAAATGTATTAAAAATTTTTCAAAAGGAAAAAAATTAATCTCCGAGCACATTTTAATATAAAGAAAAAATGTTGAACATTTCAAATTGACTATCTGAACTTAACCAACCTCTATACAGAGTGGCTAAGGACATAGTCATACAAAGAGTAGATCTGAAATGTTCAACATTTTACAGAATAAAATGTTCTCAGGAGCCAAAATTTTCATTTCTTTTGGTAGATTATTTACAATTTTTCTAGAATTTTAGAAATCGCTGTTTTTCAGTTTTTTTTTTTATTAATGTTTTATTTTGATTCAATAATTGCAATCATAATTTTGCAGTACCAAAATTAAATGTAAATTCAAGATCCTGATTTGTTATTTCTTTATGGATCTCAATGTTCTGCTTATAAACGCTTGAAGAATTGAAAGGATACGACAACTTCAAAATGATGGTTTTTATAATGCTGATGCATCCAAATCTGGATGGAGTCTTCAGCATGGTGAAGTATTATTGCTCCAGCTTTGTCAAGATGGTATTATTTCTGAAGGTTACATAAGTGACAAGGCATGGCTTCGGATCAAGAAAGGCATACAAAAATCAACGAAGAGCAGTTTTGAAATTGATTTCTTGAAAGCCCGCTTGGAAGATTACAAGCAAATGCATTCATTACTTGCAAATCCAAGTTCTCAGATTTTTCGTTGGGATCGTGAAAACAAGATAATCCGCATTGCTTCAGCTTGGAGGGGGGTATGCACTGGTTCTCTATGATTGGTTCAGCTTCCCTTTTTAGTTCTTATACTATTATTTTGATATTTTCCTTTCTCTGACATGTTTTTCCTATTTTGAAACGGGGAAGTCTAGGAAATCATGTGAAAGCGCTAAAGATGGTAAAAAAATTTGAAGGAAACTAATCCTTATTATTAATTTGCAGTATGGTCCTGAACTATCACTATTATGCGGAGCATATATACCATACTTTGACACTTTGGAAGAGGTATGCTTGTTACTAAGTACCAGACGAAGTGTTTCTCAAACATCGACCAATATCGAGAATGAAAAATCTGCTCTTCTAACCAGGCAAGAAATACTCTGTGTTATTTTTATTGATACCTGATTTGCGCTATAACGTTCGATAGAAACAAAACATACATTTCTCTTAGATTAAAAAATCAAACATAATCATTGGAGGAAATTAGCTGATCTCACTTATATTAAAATCTATATAGTGCTTTGATACGTGTTTTGTCTAATATCATGTTGGTTTACCAGCATGCATTTATCTCTGTCATTGATTTGATATATCATATCAACAATCAATCCAATGCCAGTTGATACGACCATTAATTACTGTCCACATAACATTACACCTAATTATAGGAATTTTTTTAAAAAAACCATAATTAAAAAAAAAATAATTTAGGGAACCAATATGATTACTTTGTTTTTTACAAAAGCCATAAGAACCGAGTTGCTAACTCAGTCCGAATTTTTTTTTCCCCGGTACCGAGTTGGCAACTCGGTCCGGAAGCATTTTCAATTTTTTCCACGAAAACTCTGTGGCCATCTGTGCCACTTGAAAACTTCCACAACTCAGTCCAGTTCGGGATCGAATTGGCAACTCGGTCACAATTTTTTTTTTCTTAGTAACAATTAATAATACTGGAACGTACACAACAACAAAAATTGAATTTCTTTTAAGCATGCCAAAGGTACAAAGTATCGTTTATCGACATTTGATTTGATCATGACATAACTATTGCAAATTTCAATCGTATATATAAAACTACTGCTACAGATTAGATAATAAGAAGCTCAGTATATACAAAATTACTTCTTCACCCAAAAGGTATTGTTAGCTAGAGCAGAGATACAAGCAAAATCCCCCACACAGGTGTTCTCAAATTTTCACAGACAAAATCAATGACAGCGCAAATCTGCTTCAGCAGATCCAATAACAGTGGGAACTCACAAGGACGGCGTACCAGAAAACACATTAACACAGGCCTTAACCTATAACCCGCTAGATTTTACATTTTTTATATCACTTTGTTTTTCCTTTTCTAGAGGTTTTATTTTTTCAACAGGTTTGCTGTGTGAGCGTTTTTTTCATATTTCTTTCCTGTTGTGGTTATACCACTTGTATAAACACTACTCCATATATGCAAATGTAGGCCTGATCCTAATTTACTTCTAAAAAAAAACCATAACTCGGTCCCAAGTTTTTTATTTTAGCGGTAAAATGAGATTTTATACGGGACCGAGTTGCCAATTCAGCTCGGATTTTTTTTTTCCACGGGACCGTTCTGTTGTCTTTTTCTGATTTTCTGTAGCCGGGATATATAAAAACTGAAAAACTTCTACGGACCGAGTTGCCAACTAGTTTGGGTGGAAAAAAAGAAAATCCGGGCTGAAATGACAACTCGGTTCTTATGGTTTTTCTAAAAACTGCAGTACTCATATTGGTTCCCTAATTTTTTTTTTAATTATTGTCTTTAAAAAAAATTCTAATTATAGAGTTTCACCATCAAATTACATTATTGATAATTTATAACAAGTAATAATTTATTCAAGGAACATAATAACATATTATTTATAAATATAAAAAATAATGCAATCATCTACATGATTGACCTCTGGAGCATATCACAGACAACAAAGACTTGCCCTTCGATCGTATATAATTGAATCTTCAAATATAAAGCATTGGCTCCAAAATGGTTGGAAAATCATTAGGAATTATCTACTTGATCATGATATGATGAACTCGTGAAGTAGTTGTAAGTTCTTCATTCTTATCCTAATAGTAACGAGCTCCTGTTGGATTTGCTTTTGCGGGCTTTGCTCCATACAAGAAAACTCAGTTTTTCGATATACGCGTTTTTCGACCCAGTTTTTCGATGAAAACTCGTAACACGCGTAACTCGGTCGAAAATCGGCTCGGTTTGGTCTGTTTACGGTTCGAATTGGTCGATTTTTCCTTCTATGCTTTGCTCCTCTAATGGCCAATAATATAAGGTGTACGTCTTAGATTTTCTGTAGCTTTCAGATTAAAAGAATGGTTTCTGATATATAAGCGCTGGTTTATCATATGTTGTACTTTTAGCTTTTGTGTTGGATTAGCTTCGATCTCTAGGCTTTCCAATAAAAATTAGCAGACTAACTGGTTTTTCCTTCTTGAATTAATTATCAGAGATTTCCAAGGAATAATGAAGAGTTTTGTTTGGAGTTTGGCTTGGGCTTTTTCTTTGGAATGCGAGCCTACAGACACCATTGCGGACCTTAAAACAAAAGTGCATTCTATAGCAGATATCCAACCTGATGAACAAAAGCTTTCAATTGATGGCATACTATTAAAAGACGACTTTCCAGAGAACGAGACGTTGGCCAAAGTGGGCATCAAAAATCAATCCATTCATCGCATTTTTCTGCTGAGATGTCGTGGTCGAGGAGAGTATGTCATCCTTCCTTGTTTAAGCTCAGTTACATGCATCTTTGCAAGTCAAAATGGTATAACTGCTGCATTTCAAATGAAAAGACATATTAGTTGTTAAATTTTATTGAAGTACATAGAAGCTGGCATAGAAGTTTCTATAGCACCATAAAATATACACAAACTCCCGCAAGCCGTAACTTAAGAATTATATAAAATATTTTTTAAATGCTTGATGGAGTCAGATATATATATATATATATATATATTTTGATAAAAGTGGGACTACTCCCACTGATTTCCATTAAAGAAACCATAGAACAAGGATCTAGTACCAAACCACTGGTACAAGTCCTTAATGTTTATTACAAGAACAACAAACTAGAAAAGAAAATATGGTAAAGTTTTACAAACAAGTCAACTAAAGCAACCATTAGCACCTAAACATATAATGACTAACAATCCATCAAACAAACATAATGTTCACATATTGCTCAATCCTCTCTAAGGCCGGGCCCATTTGTAAGCAGAGGGGCCATGCGCTCCTGTGGTGTCCCATCTATTACCTCCTTATGTTCAATCAAATCATAATAAAGAATAGGGATATGCAACACATCAGTTGGAAGTACTAGTGATAATTTAAGAACAGACCCACTATCCTTTGACGTCACCCAAAATTTTGTAAGAGAAATAATTTGTGCTCCTACTGCTCTAGGTTTAGTCCTAATTCCTTGAAAACACAATTTGTTTCTTGTCAACCATAAAGTCCACAACACTGCATCCCTAACTAGTTCTAGTAATAACCTATATTTTAACGGAATTAAGGTATCAATAAACCAAAGCTCGTCCATAGTGCTAATATTGAAATCAAAGTTATTATACTCAGCAATCCAGTTCCAAAAAATTCGAGCAAAAGAACATTGTAAAAATAAATGATCCACGGTTTCTGGTTCACCACAAAAAGGACAGCCTACATCTCCTTGCCAACCCCTACTACTCAAATTAACCCTTGTTAATACCTTTTTTTGTTTAACTAACCACAAAAAAATCTTAATTTTGAAAGGGATTTTCACTTTTCAAATAGTATCAAAATATCTATTTTTCAACCCACCATACTCAAGCCAAGTGTAAAAAGAATGTATTGAAAACCTACCATTAGCATTCCACCTCCAATGCAAAATATCTAATTTATCCCTAATCAGATGTACTGAACTCAAATCATTTACCAAAGTGGCCCATTCCTCTCTATACTGCCCTGTCAACTGTCGTCTAAATGATAGGTTAATTTGTCCATTACCTAAAACTGAAGCTACTGTCAAACCAATATCCGAAGTAATTGAAAATAAATTAGAAAATAATACACTTAATGGGCTCTCACACAATCATCGATCCGTCCAAAATAACACCTCCGTTCCACTACCAATAGTCTTTTAAAAACCTAATTCGACTATATGTTTCATTTTGACAACATTCCTCCAAAAAGCTGATACCAGATAATGAATCCCTTGAGACCCATATTTGGCTTTTAAAATCTCCTTCCACTTACCGAAAACTGCAGGATAATTAAAACGATACCACCACTTAGCTAATAAAGCAGAGTTAATTGTTTTAAGATTAAGAATTCCCAATCCCCCTTGAGACTTAACTGCACAAACTACATCCCATGAAACTAAGGAAATTTTTTTCCTAACTGAACTACCACCATACCACAAGAACCGACGCATAGGTTTGTCAATCCTATGTCTAATCTGAACATGCATCCTATAAAGAGCTAACCAATATAAAGGAATTGCTGAAATAACCGAATTCAGGAGTGTTACCCTACCTCCAATAGACAAAAGTTTACTTTTCCATCCTTGCAATTTTTTTTCAATTTTCTCCACTAAAACATTCCAACAATCAACTGGTAAAGCTTTTCAGTGAATAGGCACTCCTAAATAAGTAATGGGAAGTTGACTCACAGTACAACCAAATCGAGATGCAAGTCTAGTACTCTCTATATCATCTAAATTTAAAGGGATCATGACACTCTTATGATAATTAATTTTTAGACCTGTCATATTTTCAAAACCAAATAACAAAAGTTTTAGTGCTTCTACCATTTTATCATTTGCTTCTAAGAAAAGAAGAGTATCATCTGCGAAATGCAGATTCAGAACATCCCCCACCCCTTCAAAGTGCCCTAAGCCCTTAATAAATCCTACTTGCTTTGCATTATTCAATATCTTATTAAGCGTATCTGCTACAATATCAAATAGAAAGGGAGATAGTGGGTCTCCCTGCTGCAACCCTGTTCTACAATTAAAATAAGCTCCGAAACTACCATTCAAACTAACACATGTTTTACTACCTTCAAGAATATCAGCAATCCACCGCTTAAACTTCTTTCCAAATCCCCTAGCACCTAATACTTCTTGCAAAAATTCCCAGTTGATTAAATCATACGCTTTTTCGAAATCTAGTTTAAATAAAACACCTTTAGTTTTCGAAACCTTAACTTGATGTAAAACCTCATTTGCACAAACCACATTATCCAAAATATATCGTCCTTTCATGAAAGCAGTTTGAGTGTCACTTATTAAAAAATCCATAACATTTGCTACCCTATTAGCCAACAGTTTGGTTATAAGTTTAAAACTGCAATTAATAAGACTTATCGGTCTATAATTAGAAATAGAAGGAGCTATCTCTTTCTTAGGGATCAGACACACATAGGCAAGATTCAATTTAGATATTTCTAGGTCATGGAAATAAAAAGAAGCAAACAACTTATATAAATCAGATTTAATAAACTCCCAACTAGCTTGATAAAAAGCAAAAGAAAAACCATCAGGCCCGGGTGCCTTAGAGGCATTACATGAAAAAACAGTACTCTTAATCTCTTCTAAAGAAAACAATTTTTCAAGCTCAAAATTTTGAAGATCGCTTAACGGTTCATTGACATTCCATAAATTATCTTGCAAAAAGATGTCCCTAGTAGTACTAGATCCTAACAAGTTCTTATAAAAGTTGGTGACATGACTTTTTAATGCCTCAGGATCGCTAATAACTATTCCATCATGTTCTAAAGTTAAAATTGTATTTTTCCTCCTATTCGAAGCACAAATATGAAAATTTTTTGTGTTAATATCCCCTTCTAATAACCATTTCAACCTAGCACGTTGCTGCCAATAAGATTCCTCCTCATTCAAAATCTTTTTAAACTGGACTTGACATGCAGTCCACCTCTCCAATTCAGAACTTCCTAAATGTCTATGGTCATTACTAATCTCGAAGTCATCTATCTCTTCAATTAAACTAGCCTTGATTTTTTTCTTTTCCCCAACTAAATTATAGTTCCTTCCCCTCAATTTTTGTCTAAGTCCCTGAAGTTTAAGTCTCCAATTTTCGCCTATATTACTTATAATCACCTTCTCAAACCACCATTGTTCAAGCTTATCTAAAAAACCCTCTTCCTTTAGCCAAGCCCTATCAAATTTAAAATTAAAGTTCCTACCAACTTTATCTACACCTATAGTTAACAGGAGTGGAGAATGATCAGAATAGACTCTAGGGAAAGAAGATAAAACAGAAGTCTGAAATTTCTGTTCCCATTCAACTGAACATAAAAACCTATCAAGCAAAGCTAAAGAAGTAGAAGAGGAAGAACGGGCCCATGTATATTTACGATCAGAAAGAGGTAACTCAAGTAGGTACAAATCTGAAATAAATCTATTAAAATTAGAACTGATAATGTGATTATAACTCTTACCTAATCGTTCACTTCTTCTACGAACCATATTAAAATCTCCTCCTATCAGCCACCCTGGGACACCTAAACTGGGAATGTCACTTAATTCCTTTCAAAAATTTGGTCTCTTAGAAGCTATTGTTGGCCCATAAACAACAGAAAAGAGCCATTCAAAATTATCCAATTTATTTTTTAAATGTACAGTAACAGTAAAATCTCCTAACAAAGTATTCAAAACTGAAAACTTATCTTCATTAATCCCAATTAAAATCCCTCCAGCTGAACCAACTGCTGGGAGTACAACCCATTTCGTAATAGACCTACTTAAGGCTCCTAACACTCAGATCTTGAAATTCTGATTTTTTTGTCTCTTGTATCCCTACTAAATCAACATTATTATCAACTAGCAAATCTCTAAGAAAACGACGTTTAACTGGGATACCCAAACCCCTCGCATTCCAACACATGACTGTAATCATCATTTAAACACTGATTAGACCCCGGAGAAACATAAGAAATCAGATTTTGATTCAAAACTTTATTTCCTTTCTTGATATCCGAAAGTGATCCCAACATAACAGTATCAGTAAGAATAGCTTGAAAATTGTCTTTAGTAAATCCCCTGAGCTTACGAATTATTTTTAGCCTATCCTCAACAGACCCCTCAATCTTAAACCCAGATTTATCAAACAAATCCAAAACATCAACATCTGAAAAATGTGAAAAAGGAAACTCATTAAATAAATTGTCAGTACCTGAAAATGTAGAATGAACAGTGGCCTTGTCTCCCTTGGACTCCCTCATAATCGCCTTGGTCTGCTTCCCTTTAGCCCTGATCACATTGCCCTTCTGTTGGCTGATTGTCGGAATCACATTTTCCTTAGACAACCCCTTAGACTCCTCCCACCAGTGATCTTCTCCTTCAGTCGGACACTGTGTCGCGGCTCCGGCTGAATTGGTGGCGGCACCACTGTAATCTGCAAAGCAGACTCCTTACTACGAGTACCTCTTGAAGAAACCTAATTTGTCTCCGGTGGTCTTTCTTCCGATGTCCCCTCGTCACCTAAAGCTGAAAACGGATTACTATCTAAAAGATCCTCATCTTCATCCTCCTCAATCACCTTCTGTTCATCTATCTTACCTTTGCCTTTCCCCTGCTCCACCTCAACTGACTTACTGTTTTTTTCCCCTAACTTCCTTTCACCTATTATAATGCCCTTCTCTAATCCCTGCCTCTTAGGAATCTTTCTAACCTTGTTACTCTTATCATGATCAATCGTATCCTCCCTATCACGCTTTTCTTGCCAATACACCCCTGGTCTAAAAATATTAGTACCACGTCCCTGTTTCCAACCATCGATTTCAAAAGTCAGCAAGTAGTACCTATGTTGCTGAGCATCCCCCACATAATGCAAAACCCTAGCCTTAGGAATACATCTCACATCTGGTACACCCACCTTAAGCCGTAGAACAGTGAAATCATAGTGACCACTAGAACGAGGATCTACATCTATCAAAAATCCCCCAAAACTCTCTACTAATCTTCTAAATTCCAAGAATTTCCACAACTTCGGAGGAAAACCTTTAATATTCACCCACACCTGAACTGGATCACTCCCTCCATCATGAGCAAGAAAATCAAAAGGAGCGACTTGAAACACAACATCACCTAAGACAATTTGCCCTTGCGCAAGAACTGTAGCTCGCCACTGCACATTAGATGTATCGATCAAAAACAAGTTCTCACTTAACAGTCGAGGCGTCCAAGTAAAATCCTTCATTGGAAATTCCTTCATCAGATGAGACTGAAGGAAATCTTTTCCAAATACCAAATCACCCTTTAACACAATCCCTTTCTGAATCACATCATCAAAATCCCTAATGGCTTTATTAGGCAGAAACATCAGACAAGGCTGCTTGAGCGCCTTGTCAATCACCTCTGACCGAATCTGGCTACGGGAGTCTCGCAACATAGTAGCCTGACACTGATAAGACCGGTGCCCTAACCGACCACAGCGAAAGCACTTTACCACGTTCCGGCAGGTGTTGGCAAGGTGATCGGTATCCCCACACTTAAAACAGATTGGTTTAGAAGAAGAAGAAGACTGGCGGATCTGATTAAGCTTTGATTGGAGAGATCAGCGCTGGTGTGAAACAGCTCGAGGCGAGGGATTTGGAGGTAGCACGAGCTGAGTAGAAGCGAAATCAGGTTGATTTGGATTAGGCGGAGCCCCAGCACAATCCGCTACCACTATCTTAGAGGATGCACCCGGTGTTGTCGGACCAGCCGCTCCTGCATAACTTGGTTCTATTGGGTCAGAAAACTTTGTTTCTGCTGGATCAGGTGTTTTTGAGTAACAATACAAACGTTGCAATTGCATACCTGCATTTACATAGTTTATAATTGAAAATTTGGATGCAAAAATTGCAATCACAATTTTATAGTACCAGAATAAATTGTAAATGCAAGATCCTGATTTGTTATTTATTTTTGATTTGAATGCCTTGCTTATAAACACCTGAAGGTTTGGAAGACCGGAAAAGAGTTACCTTTATTATGCTGATGCAATCAAACATGGATGGAAAGAAGAGAACTGTAAAGTATTTTTGTGTTTGTTACTCCAACTTTGCCAAGATGGTACTATTTCTGAAGGCAACATATCAGACAACGCATGGCTTACGATCCAGAATGACCTAAAAAATTCAACGAACTGCAGCTTTCAAATTGATTTCTTGAAAGATCGCTTGTGTGATTACAAGCAGTTGTATTCATTACTTGTGGAGACAAGTTCTCCATGTTTCAGCTGGGACCGTGAAAAACAAACTGTCAGTGAGAAACCAGGTTGGAAAGAGGTATGCGCTGAATTCGTTTTCTATAATACGTTTCTTAGCATCAATTCTTATTTCTTATACTATTATTTAATTTGAAATAGGCAAGGCTAGATACAGCAATCGGAAAAGGCTTGAAAATTATGTAAAGAGTTGAAGATGTTCAATGAAATTCAATGAATCTAATGCCCAATATTAATTAATTTGCAGCACCATCCTGAACTTTTTTTAGTGACCCGAGGTAAAATACCGTATTTTGACACCTTGGAAAAGGTATGCTTATTACTAAATAGCGGACCACCCTCAACGCAACAAGTTCCTGAAACTTCATCGAGTATCAACAATTAATGTGATGGTCGTTCCTCAAGACATTCCTGGACTTTCTAATGCCAGTCCAAACAAATTAAGTTTAAGACGATTGTTTATGTGTTTCAGATAAACTATGAACTATTCGGAGGTATACTGTAATGACATCACCTATTTAAACCTAATTTATTTGTTTTTTTTTTTCTTCTAAAATATTGTTTTTTTTTTGTATTATGAATATTTTTGGTGCGCTTTTAATTTGTGGTTTTGACCCTCGACATCTTCTCAAGCTGAGGGAGTGAGGATATTATATTACTCTTTGTAATTCATGATTGTATTCTGTTGTGACTTGTGAATTAAACTGATCTTGGTGGACATATTGTTAATTTTATTGTTAAGAAATTTATTTTGTGCAACCTAATAATGTTTTCAAATTGAAAATAGCAGAGTTTCACTATAAGAAGAGGATAGTGTTACAGTATCCCCTGCTATTCCTCCCGATTTCAAAAAAAATATTTTTTAAAAGAAGATACCTGTCACAAACTAAGTGCCATACCTATTACACCAAACTGGAAGAAATGAAAATTACAGGAAACAAGACCCTGTCAAGCTTTGCAACTGGAATAACAAATGTCTGCTGCCTCACCTTGTCAAGTCTTGGAAGAGAAATTAATGCAAAAGAAACTCTCTCTTTTAAATCTTGAGATATCTATCCCTTAAACCTTGGGTGTCTCTCGAGAAGTTAACTATAAAGGATTCAACAACATCATACCACCAAAAGATGAAAGAGAATGTGAGAAGTTGAGTCTTAATGTTACTGCAACAGCTCTTTGAGACCTAAGTATTACATCAAGGAACTTTTGGTTCTTATCTATTCCATCAATCTCACCTCTGTGCTATTGAAAGTGCTTCACAAATCTTGAATTCCTTTACATCCGAGACTGCGACAGTCTTACCACTTGACCAGAGAAAGAGCTCAGTAATTTAAATTGCTTACGAATCATGGAAGTTTATTCTTGCAAAAACTTTCTTGAATCAAGATCAAAGCCACTGTCAACAATGTCATCTAGGCAAATGCTACTACTGAAACTTGAATCTCTAATAATCAGTATGTGTCCAAATATGGTTGCAGTTCCCAAACTCCCAAGATCTCTTGAGAAATTGGCAATTATTGGTTCCACAAAGCTAGAAAGCTTATCGATTGGTGTCTTTCAGAAAGCTACAAATTGAAAACTATGAAAGTTTGAACTCCCTTTCATCAAGCATTGGAGGTCTCACTGCTCTTACAATGCTCAACATTTCTAATTGCATGAACCTTTCATCTTTGCCAGAAGGGATGCATGCAAGAGCTTGAAGCGCTCAAGTCTCTAATAATTTGGAATTGCCTGAAAATAGGGATCCTCCCAAAAGGTCTATTACAGCAATTAAGAAGCCTTGATGAATTAGAGATTGAATATTGTCCCCTCTTGGAGAGAGATTTCCGAAAGCACGGAAAGTACGGACACCTAATCTTTGAAATCCCGGATGTAAAAATTGGAGAATGAGGTCGATCCAGCAAAAGAGAAGACCTAACTCACTTGATTTTATCATGCAAAATACCATGTTTCTCAGCGCAATCATAATTGAAGATATCGTTATTTGCTATTTACGATGTACATTATCTCATTGCTATATTCTTTCAAATTTTCACATTCAATTGTATTTCTTTGATAAAAACAGAGAAACATATTTTCTCCCATTGGACATCTTAGTAACTTTGGTGATGCAATCTTGTACTGGTGGCCTGGTGCCTATATGCGATCAAAACACACACTGTTCTGAATTAGATTGATTTTTCTACAATACTTGTAACTGAGAGTTACTATTAGAAACATGTACACCATGCATGGTTTACATCACAATAAAAATAATTAATCTTGTCTTTTGTCCATTGAGGCATTTTGTCATACATTTTACAGCTATTCTCCCCGTGTAAAGAATGTAGCCATCATAGATGTTAAGAAGTATCAATGTGTTGGAAAACAAAATGAGGATCCAATTAAACCCGACTGATTGAAAATGCGCATAATTCAAGCAATTGTATTAATTTCATGTGATTTTTCCAGCTGTGCAATGAAGTCAAATTCATTTGAATTAAGCTTGATGGAAAGCTATCTTTAGTGATAGATGTACTATGTGGTATGTGGAGCTCTGTTCCTGATGCTCTCGTGGAAATCTATTTATGTTTGCTTGTATTTTTGCATTATTCTTCTTCTTCTTTTTTAACTTAAGTGAACTCTTTGGTGGTACGTACAATCTTATGTGCACTTGTTAGCCTTGGAGATAGCACAAGAGGCGGCCAGTTAGTTTCAAATGACATAGGGCGAGATGTAAAATATTGTAATATTTCAGCTTTCTTTTTTAGTTTTTTCAGTTTTCCTATTGTTTCAGTTTCTTTTCTCTTTTCTTTGTTTAATTTATCTGATGTGCACTTTTGTCATTAATTGTGGCCCTATCAATGGAATATAAAGAATATGGAGATCCTCCATCAAAGAATATGTTACTATATATCACTATCTGACTAAGCCAACTTTTTCAATTAATATCAATTAAACAATTTTATGGTTATAAAGCTTTTTTATGTGGTTTCGTTCGAACTAAAATACAAAAATTGCTCACTCTTTATATCCCCTTGGCCACATTTTCTCTTATCTATTTTTATTTTCCAGTACGAAAAAATAATGTGAAGAGAGTTCTTAATCTGTTTTGACACCGAACTATAATATAAAAGAATCCGACAAGTTAAATTACATTAGTTATATATTTGACAATTCAAAAGTTAAATATTTTATCAGCCTTAAGACGAGGGAATTTTTTATTTTCGAAAGGAAGGTGAGGGTCAATTAATCCTCAAATTTCATTTATGATAACACAAGTTGTGTCGAAATTACATGGGGAATAGCATGTTAAAAAAAAAAAAAACAATCAACCTAGAACTAAATTACTAATAAGTATAACACATCAGAACAGCAAACAGTTGAAACACAGTCCTTCATCACAATGCTCTGTTTTACTGGTATGATGAACTGAAGCACTATTTATTCCTTTTTTTTTTTCTGAACCAGCTATCAAATTCATCAATTATCTCTCTGACTAGAAGCTGCTTTGTTTTTTGTTGCTAAGTAAAAATTCACCTGCAACGTTCTCTCCAGTTACAAAGCATATGACCATTTGTATCTAAAATACAGGAAGCCAACAAGTAATGATGAATTGGGCCAATGTTTTCTCTCTACTGGAAAAATTAAAGCGCAAAATTAAAGCCGTTTTGGCACATGCTCATGATCAAACATAATATCAATCTTAATAATTTAAATACTGACGACAAATGAATTATTCGGGTTCAGTTCTGCGATGTCAAAATTTTGTGATTCAGGAATAATTTGGATATAATTCGGAAATGATTCAAAATTATCTGGATCAAAGATCTCCGTCCGGCAAGGGAGAAAAAAAATAAAAATAAAGTTCTAGAAAAACTTCGGAAACAATTCGTGAATAATTCATAAAATTTGGGAGAAATTGTAAAATTCGTGTATTATTCGCGAATAATTCCGTGAAGGTTGACTATAAATCTTGTGACTATAACAGGAAGAGCAAGTATTAGCCAATCAGTTAGGACGTAAGTTGGTGGGTCTTCCAATAGTTTATTATTAGGAGTACTTTTGCACTGAAAAAAATTATTATTGTCTAGATGGAACATGTTAGTTGAAAAAATAGAAAAAAAATAATTACAAATTTGGAGATAGAAATTATTCACTTTAGGCGGCAGAGTTATCTTTTTAAATTCGGTAGTTTCAGCTGTACCATTGTATTGGTTATGCCTACTCAAGTTAGAACCACAATTGATAAGTTAAGACAGTTTTTGTGTAGTTCTGTAAGGAAAAAACACTTTCTTATAAGTTGAAATAAGATTTGTAGATTTAAGAGACAAGGTGGTTTAGGTGTACTTAACTTGCTCAACATGAACAGGTCTCTGTTGGCCAAATGATTGGTTAGATTCTATAATGATAAGTGTACAGGTATATGGAAAAACATTTTAATAGAGAAGTACAGAATAAAAAGTGATAAAAGGAATCCTTCTCATTATTAGAAGGATATATATTCTGAAAGACAAGGAAATAGTTGAAGTGGGGATAGATAGACAAGTTGGTACTGGTCATACCATTAGATTTTAGATTGAAGATCGATTGGTAGTCGATTTGCTCTAAATTATGTGTATCCTAATTTGCTCAAAAAAAAAAAAAAATTCCCTTATCAGAAAAAATTATCAAGATGTGTGGAGATGGACCACACATGGAAGATTTAGTGTATGATGTCTATACACATTGTTTGAGTTTGGTGTGTATTTCAGAAAAAAAAAAAATACCAAAAATTAATTATTTTGTAATTGAATCAACCCCTAAATGTACACAATTTTTACCTGGCGACAAACTATTTTCTTTAATAATATATATCTCTGTGATCTCTCTTTATTATTTTGAACCAAGTAATCATGATTGAGACGGGCATGCGTGCTTGATTAAGTCCCATAATTCCTAGTAAAAAGGAAGGTAAATATATATTCATGCGGTCCTTATAAAAGTGACAAGTCAATTCACAATCCTAGAAAGTACTCCGAAAAATTGACAGCCCAAAATAAGATAACAAAAATAAATAGCAAGTTGTCTATTAATGTACCAAAAAACTTATTAGTACCCTCGGCTACAAAAAAAAAAAAAAAACCCACTAATTTGCTAAAATTCCATATTTATCATGTCTTTCAGACATGCTCAATCTTGTGATTCGGATGCTACTGATGTTACAATGGATCCGGAATTACGTGAGACAGAAGAAATAGAAGTGATGTCGATTTTGAGGATATGGGCGATTAGAGTGACCAGGAAGATACTGACCTGTACGTGGACAGAGATTTGTATTTGTAATAATGTGTTGTGAGTTAGAGAACCTGGTTAGAGCTTTCAATGACACAAAAGGATTTCAAGAAGCAAATGTGTTTTTTTTTTTTTTTTTTTTTTTAAACAGTAAAGTTTGATGATGAATTGTCATAGAGGGTGTGAAATTGATTGCTTGTTCTGTAGTAAGATCGCGCGTTTGCTCTTTATGCAGTGAAAATGTGACCAAATAATTATTGCATCAACAATTACTGAAATACAAGCAACAATTTGTTTTGTTGTGTGAAAAAAAAAACGATGCAGAAGAATCTTCAAGGAGTTGGAAGAAAAAGTTTCACAGTTTATATTGATTGGAGTTATGAATGTAATTAAAAGCTGGTATACGGAAGCAGATAGGAATTTTTGATGGCCTCATGAATTGTAGAAAAGTCCCAAATTAATTGTGCCCTGTTTATACTTCCTCCTCTTTTTCCTTTTTAGTCTTTTTTTTTAGTTTTGCAAAATCTGTCATTTATGATGTCCCAAATTAATTGTTTTCTGATCAAAATAATGTTTTCAAATTGAAAATAGCAGAGTTTCACTATAAGAAGAGGATAGTGCTACAGTATCCCCTGCTATTCCTCCCGATTTCAAAAAAATATTTTTTAAAAGAAGATACCTGTCACAAACTAAGTGCCATACCTATTACACCTAAACTGGAAGAAATGAAAATTACAAAACAAGACCCTGTCAGTCTTTGCAACTGGAATAACAAATGTCTGCTACCTCACCTTGTCAAGCCTTGGAAGAGAAATTAATGCAAAAGAAACTCTCTTTTAAATCTTGGGAATATCTATCCCTTAAACCTTGGGTGTCTCTCGAGAAGTTAACTTATAAAGGATTCAACCAACATCATACCACCAAAAGATGAAAGACAATGTGAGAAGTCTTAATGTTACTGCAATCGCTCTTCGAGACCTAACTATTACATCAAGCAACTTTTGGTTCTTATCTATTCCATCAATCTCACCTTTGTGCTCGTGAAAGTGCTTCACATATCTTGAATTTCTTTACATCCAAGACTGCGACAATCTTACCATTTGGTCAGAGAAAGAGCTCAGTAATTTAAATTGCTTACGAATCATAGAAGCTTATTCTTGCAAAAACTTTCTTGAATCAAGATCAAAGCCACTACCAACGATGCCATCTAGGCAAATGCTACTACCCAAACTTGAATCTCTAATAATCAGTATGTGTCCAAATATGGTTGCAGTTCCCAAACTCCCAAGATCTCTTGAGAAATTGGCAATTATTGGTTCCACAAAGCTAGAAAGCTTATCAGAACGGTTAGGTAGATTGGTGTCTCTCAGAAAGGTACAAATTGAAAACTGTGAAAATTTGAATTTCTTTCCATCAAGCATTGGAGGCCTCACTGCTCTTACAATGCTCAACATTTCTAATTGCATGAACCTTTCATCTTTGCCAGAAGGGATGGAAGAGCTTGAAGCGCTCAAGTCTCTAATAATTTGGAATTGCCTGAAAATAGGGATCCTGCCAGAAGGTCTATTACAACGATTAAGAAGCCTTGATGAATTAGAGATTGAATATTGTCCCCTCTTGGAGACAGATTTTCGAAAGCACGAAAAGTACGGGCACCTAAAGATATCATTATTTGCAATGTACATTATCTCATTATTATATTCTTTCAAATTTTCACATTGAAATGTATTTCTTTGATAAAAACAGAGAAACATATTTTCTCACATTGGACACCTTAGTTACTTTGGTGATGGAATCCTGTACTGGTGGCTTGGTGCTTATATGCGAACAAAACACACACTGTTATGTATTAGATTGATTTTTCTACAATACTTGTAACTGAGAGTTACTATCAGAAACATGTAGACCATGCATGGTTTACAATTCAATAACAAAAATTAATCTTTTCTTTTGTCCATTGATGCATTTTGTCATACATTTTACAGCTATTCTCCCCGTGTAAAGAATGTAGCCATCATAGATGTTAGGAAGGATCAATGTGTTGGAAAACAAAAGTAGGATCCAATTAAACCCGACTGATTGAAAATGCGCATAATTCAAGCAATTGTATTAATTAATGTGATTTTTCCAGCTATGCAGTGAAGTCAAATTCATTATTGGAGAAGCTTCATGGAAAGCTATCTTCAGTGATAGAAGATGTACTATATGGTATGTGGAGCTCTATGCCAGATGCTCTCGTGGAAATCTATTTATGTTTGCTTGTATTTTTGTATTTTTCTTCTTTCTTTTTTTAACTTAAGTGAACTCTTTGGTGGTACGTACAACCTTATGTGCACTCGAAGAAAATGATTCTGCAAATAATAATATGATAATTTTTAAAAAAAAATCAATCAATATGTTTCAATGTCTCTACACTCCAAGGAAAAAAAATTGAGACAAATTCAGTCAGCACTCTGTTTTGTTTTGTGAAGAGAGAGATGTACAGGAATATTTGCAGGATATAGCAAATCACGCGCATAGGTTGTTAGCCTTGGAGAGAGCACAAGAGACGGCCAGTTAGTTTCAAATAACATAGGGCGAGATGTAAAATATTGTAACCTTTCAGCTTTATTTTTTAGTTTTTTCAGTTTTCCTATTGTTTCAGTTTCTTTTCTCTTTTGTTTGTTTAATTTATCTCATGTGCACTTTTGTCATTAATTGTGGCCCTATCAAATATGAAGAATAAATCTCCATATCCCTCCATAAAAGAATATATAAGTTACTACATATCACTATTTGACAAAGTCAACCGTTTCAATTAATATCAATTAAACAATTTTATGGTTATAAAGCTTTTTTATGTGTTTTGGTTTGATCTAAAATACAAAAATTGCTCACTCTTTATATCCTCTTGGCCGCATTTTCTCTTATCTACTTTTATTTTCCAGTACGAAAAGATAATATGAAGAGAGTTCTTAATCTGTTTTGACACCTAACTGTAATATACAAGAAATCCTTTATATATTTGATAATTCAAAAGTTAAATATTTTATCAGCCTTGATAAGACGAGGAAATTTTTTTTCTTTTCGAAAGGAAGGTGAGGGTCAATCCTCAAATTTCATTTAGGGCGTGTTCAGCTGCAACTGTTTTTGTGAGAAAAAAAAATTCACTAAAAGTGAATTTTCTTTTTCTCACAGGAACAGTGTTTCGGCCATTCAAATTGGACCCGAACCCAAGCTCATTCCCGTTCCCACTTGACAACCGAACACGCCCTTATGATGACACAAGTTGTGTGGAAATTACATGGGGAATAGCATGTAAAAAAAAATACAAATTAACCTTACTAATAAGTATAACACATCAGAACAGCAAACAGTTGAAAAACAGTCCTCCATCACAATGCTCTGTTTTACTGGTATGATGAACTGAAGCACTATTTATTCCTTTTTTTTCTGAACAAGCTATCAAATTCATCAATTATCTCTCTGAGAAGCTGCATTGTTTTTTGTTGCTAAGTAAAAATTCGCCTACAGCGTTCTCTCCTGTAACAAAGCATATGACCATTTGTATCTAAAATACGGGAAGCCAACAAGTAATGATGAATTGGGCCAATGTTTTTTCTCTACTGGAAAAATTAAAGCGCAAAATTAAAGCCGTTTTGGCACATGCTCAAGATCAAACATAATATCAATCTTAATAATTTAAATACTGACCAAGCATAGTGACAAATGAATTATTCGGGTTTGGTTTTGCGATGTCAAAATTTTGTGATTCAGGAATAGTTTGGGTATAATTCGGAAATGATTCAAAATTATTTAGATCAAAGATCTCCGTCCAGCAAGGAAGAAAAAAAAAAGTTCTGGAAAAACTTCGGAAATAATTCGTGAATAATTCATAAAATTTGGGAGAAATTGTAAAATTTGTATATTATTCACGAATATTTCAGTCAAAGTTAATTCGGTCAACCAAATAATTCATTGTTCAGTTTGGCATCACCAAAAAAATGAATTATTCGTGAATCTTGTGACTATAACAGGAAGAGCAAGTATTAGCCAATCAGTTAGGACATAAGTTGGTGGGTCTTCCAATAACTTATTTAGGAGTACTTTTGCACTGAAAAAAATTATTATTGTCTAGTTGGAACTTGTTAATTGAAAAAATAGAAAAAAATAATTACAAATTTGGAGATTAATTATTCACTTTAGGCGGCAGAGTTATCTTTTTAAATTCGGTAGTTTCAGCTGTATCAGTGTATTGGTTATGCCTACCAAAGTTAGAACCATAATTGATAAGTTAAGATAGTTTTTGTGTAGTTCTGTAAGGAAAAAACACTTTCTTAGAAGTTGGAATAAGATTTGTAGATTTAAGGGACAAGGTGGTTTAGGTGTCCTTAACTTGCACAGCATTAACAGGTCTCTGTTGGCCAAATGGTTGGTGTACAGGAAAAACATTTTAAAAGAGAAATATAGAATAACAAGTGATAAAAGGAATCCTTCTCCTTTTTAGGAGGATTTTCTGAAAGACAAAGGAATAGTTGAAGCGGGTATAGATTGACAAGTTGGCATTGGTATACCATTAGATTTAAGATTGAAGATAGATTGGTAGTCGATCTGCTCTATATTATGTGTATCCTAATTTGTTTGTAATTGTTTATGATAAGTTTATCTAATTAGTATCCCAAGTTTTTCATACAGATGGGTTGCATATAGAATCTGCAAGGCACTTTGTAGGAGTATTTCATACATAATGGTGTGCATTATTAACTCATTTTCAAAATTTTCACTTATTAAAAACAAAATGATCAACTTGTGTGGAGATGGACCAGTTTGAGTATGGTGGGGTCTTCAGTTTTGAATTTTGGAATTGATTTTTTTTTTTCAGATTCAAAGTATTTTATTATGTTTCAGAAAAAAAAATCCATCAAAAATTAGTTATTTTGTAATTGAATCAACCCCTAAATGTACCCGAGACAACTTTTACTTGGCGGCAAACTATTTTCTTTAATAATATATATCTCTCTGATCTCTCTTTATTATTTTGCACCAAGTAATTAATCATGATTGAGACGGGCATGCGTGCTTGATTAAGTCGCATAATTCCTAGTAGAAAGGAAGGTAATTAAACATATATTCAAGCGGTGCTTATAAAGTGACAAGTCAATTCACATTCCTACAAAGTACGCCGAAAAATTGACAGCCCAAAATCAGATAACAAGCATAATTCTACACTATTTGAAAAGTGCATAGCGATTAACACTAGACTATTTGAAAAGTGCTAGATTCATAAAGCATAATTTCTAGCATATATTTATCCGAAATTTTTTTTTTATCACTGTGAAAATTCGTATTAATTAAAAACCACTCGGCTCTGCATTTGTAAAAAAATACCACCCCCGCACAAGCATTGTGCGCACCAGCCTTGGTTGGGTCCGCACAAGTGTTTCGCGCATCGCTGTGGGTCCGCACAAGCGTTTAATTGCGCACACCTACGGGTCCGCACAACCCTTTTGCGCACCCACTTCGGATCTGCATCACCCTTTGGCGCACCCACTATTTCGCAGATTCCCCTGGCGCACCAAGCTAGAAAGTGTATAAAGAGACGTTTTTTACTATTATTTTCATTCCACAACACCAACAAAGGCAGCAGAGAGCTCAGCAATTAACTGTGAGGATTTTTCTCTTTAGTCCCTTATTTTTTAAATTATTATTTTATGTTAATTTTGAAATTATTTTTTTTACATTATTTTTAAAATGAACAGTAAATTTAATTGTTAGGTTTGTTCAATTCAACCAATTATGATTGGAATTACTTGTCTAGATGGGGCTTGTATCCGGCGACGACGACCGACAGTGCAGCCATGCACAACCATCTCTTTCCGAATTTCTTCCACCCTCTTGTGATTGTCAGTCTTGCACTTATCAAGCATTACTTGATGTTCATCAGCACCTTCAAATAAATTGTAAATAAATTAGTTCAGAATATAATTTAATGCCAAAAATATTTTTAAATAATAAAGGGATAATAAAATCTTACAATCTGTGTAGCCGGACCACTGCATGGAATGTAGCTGTACTCTTGAGTATTCATGTCACGTCGTACTGCGAGCGGCTTCTTATTTATCTCCGAGATCTGACCGTACATGAAGACTGTAAATGCACTGTACTCCTGGTACCAACGGCGGTACTCCTAGTCAAAAGCCTCGAACGCATAAGTCTGGAGGAGATGAAGGTGGCAGTGGAGATGAAAGAGTACGATGAAAAAATAGTGGTGGCAAAGGAGGTGGAAGATAAGGTTAAATTGGTCATGGGGTCCGAGGAAGGAAAGCTGATCAGAGAAAGAATGGAGGCCATGAGGAAGCAGGCGGTGCATGCGTTAAGAGATGGAGGTTCATCTCGTGCGGCATTGATGGGGTTTCTCGAGGCAGTGAGAAAGGATGGAGTTCCAGAATTTTAGTGGCTTGATTGATACTGTGGATCATTGTGAAATTGCTTGTACTGGTTAATGTTTTATATATGCAACTTAGGATATGTTTGGAATATTAGTGAAAAATAGTCACTAATTCAGTTTAGCATTATTTCGAGCTATTATTCATTATTTATTTTCAATGGATTTTCTCACTATTCTACTAACTCAACAACATATTAAATTAGCTACTATTCTCAAACTTGAGATTAACTATATTCTTACTCTAATTCTTGTTTCAACAAAACATAACCTTAATTTTTTGTCATATATATTTGCATGGATATGATGTTGGAAGATCAGAATTGACTATTTAAACTTTTAAAATAAAATTTGAACGGAAAGTAAAACACCATCTTTAATTTTGAAAATAATTTAGTCCGTCTATATATATATATATGAGTAGAACCAGGGTGCTCTTAAGTTCACCCAACTTCTTGTGAACTTGATTCTAAAGTATATCGAATCGACTTTAAACGATGAATCCAAACCGTTGAAATCCTTCTACCTAATGATTGATGCGTCTACATGTGAAAATTTTAAAGTTTTGAATTAATTTGATATAGAGTCAAGTAGTCAAAGGAGTCCAAAAAATAAATGCACTAAAATTTATTTATAAACCTTAAACTTTTGACCACTTGACTCTATATTAAATTAATTCAAAACTTTAAAATTTTCACATGTAGATGCATCACTAATTAGGTAGAAGGGTTTCAACGGTTTGGATTCGTCGTTTAAAGTCGATTTGATATATTTTAGAGTCAAGTTCACAAGAGGTTTGGTGAACTTAGGAGCACCCTAGTTCTACTCTATATATATATATATATAACTTAATTTTCATTAATTAATTCACAAGATATTTCTTAATATATCTTCTTAATATATCAACCCTTTCTTTATTTTCATTAGCATGAGGTTTGAAAAATATGAGGTATTGGAACCTCCTTATATTACTGATCAGTTGACAAAGAATATTTCGGCTCAAAATGCAAATAGTTGTTTAGAAGAAATCAACCCTTTCTTTATTATATTCCAATAACTCATATTTTTCATGCCTCATATTTTATATTTTCATTTTTAAATTTCAAACTGTCGATCCGAACAGCTGAACATGATATCCATACTAAAATATACTTAGTGATGACATTTATAATTTTCGAAACATTTTTACTATTTTTCAGATGGGTAGAAAATCAATATTTATATCTATCTTAAAAAATAGTAAAAAAATTCTAACATTTTAAAATTTAATCTCCAAACATATTTTACTATGGATATCACGTTAAGCGGTTTGGATTAACAGTTTAGACTTTAAAAATGAAAATATAAAGTATGAGATATGATGAGATACATAAGGCATGAAGAATTGAATCCCTCCTCATAATATAATTAGCACTTTGAATTGCTGCCTTTTGTTTGTCATATTTTTGCCATCCCACTTGAGTTACAAAGTACCCCGAAAAATTGACAGCCCAAAATCAGATAATAAAAATAAATAGCAAGTTGTCTATTAATGTACCAAAAATTTTATTAATACCCTCGTCTAAATAAAAATGTAAAAAAAAAAACCAATAATTTGCTAGAATTTCATATTTATCATGTCTAAAGTCATGCTCAATATTTTGATCCAGATGCTACTGATGTTACAATGAATCCGGAATTACGTGAGACAGAGAAAAATCGAGGTGCTGTCGATCTTGAGGATATGGGCGATCAGAGTGATTAGGAAGATACTGGCATGTACTTGAACAGAGATTTGTACTAATGGGTCGCGGGTTAGAAGACCTGGTTAGAGCTTTCAATGACAAAAAGATTTTAGTAGGAAGCTAATGTGTTTTTTTTTTTAAAGGACAGCAAAGTTTGAGGAAGAATTGTCATAGAGACAGTGTGAAATTGATTGCTTGTTCTGTAGTAAGATCGCACGTTCGTTCTTTATGCAGAGAAAATATGACCAAGTAATTATTGCATCAACATTACTAAATTACAAATACTGAAACACAAGCAACAATTTGTTTTGTTTTGTGGAAAAAACGCTGCAGAAGAATCTTCAAGGAGTTGGAAGAAAAAGTTCCACAGTTTATATTGATTGGAGTTACGAATGTAATTAAAAGCTGGTATACGGAAGCAGATAGGAAGGGTAGAAAAATATTTGATGGCCTCATGAATTGTTGAAAAGTCCCAAATTAATTGTGCCCTGTTTATATTTCCTCCTGTTTTTCCTTTTTAATCTTTTTTTTTAATAAAATTTTGCAAAATCTGGCATTTATGATGTCCCAAATTAATTGTACATTGCCCAATACCTATATATGATGCATAGCGATTAATACTAGACTATTTGAAAAGTGCTAGATTCATGAAACATAATTTCTAGGAAATATTTCTGGTTCATAAGTTCTCATATTAATATCTACTTCCAGAAACAAAATTTTGCCTTGAAGTATATTTATTAAATAATTATTCTTATATCACTGTTGAAAGAGGCTTGATCAATCTTAACCATGAACACACTCGCAAAAAGAAAAATTACGTCATACTCCCGGTTCAACTCATCCGGAAAATTTTGTGCAAAATGTTGGAAAGTTATCTTAGGCTGTGCTGCTTCAGAAGAGGTGAAATATTGTTCATTAAATGGAAGAAAATAGAGCGGAGGGGAGAGATCAGTAGACAGGATTTGACTGAGTCATTCTCTTGTTTCAGAAGAGGAAAATCGGAGAGATAGCAGAGGGGAGAGAGTCTGAGTTCGCTGTACAAAAATTCTGAGATTTGTCCAATTCAAATTGGAGTGGAGAGCAAGTGAAATTAGCGCTGATTCCTCCATTTCTCTCTCCTCCCTTCCCTCTACGCAGAGGTTTCTGGATCACAGCCTTAAATTCATTAACACAACTCAGAATAAGTTCGTTCTATAATTTTTATTTTTGCTAATTTACTTTTATGATCAAAATTCAGATTTTTTTTTTAAGACATTTCTTACAGAGGCTTCACTTGAGCTTATTAATTTTTGTTATGTATAGAGAAAACTATCACACCATTCATGAAGATAACACAATATATCTCCTATTCTAGGACCAATTTTCAATCAACAACTGCTTTACTAGGTACAAAGATATATTAATAAATCATAGGGAGCTCTTCTTCTAGAAACGAAAGAATTGAATGCGACCCATACCATTGGCGTATTGTGTAATAACTATTGCATGAGACGAACATTAATTAGACTCCCACACAAGAAATTTAGAGGAATTACCACTTTTGTTTAAAAAAAAAAATTTCAGAACTGGAAATTTCCACACATGTATTAAAGTATCTAATAAATTATTCATCATCTGTAACTTGCCAACTAGAATAAGACGAGTTGGTTTCCAACTTGTACAAGTAATTGTTGAAGAACTGTTCATCTTGTACTCCAAAGGAGGACAACAGTTTGGGTCTGATGACTTATAACTGTCCGATCCACTTTAGAATCCTTGCGCACGGATATTAAAGCGAATATGCACGGATAATAAAGTGTCATACACAGATCTTAAAGCGGATCAAACGGTTATGAAATTCATCGAACTCAATTTTAATCCGATGGACATCGGACCCAAACTGCTCTCCAAAAGGAGATACAAGATGGTAGCCTGGTAAGATTGTCGGTTAGATCACCAAAAGAAATTTCATGTTTTTGTGGGTAATTTTGGCAGGGCATTGCCAAATATTTCTTACCTAAGAATACATCAGAATCTTCTAAATTTATCCGGTAGATAAAGTTCAATGAGGTTTGATTTTTACAGGAAGCACTAAGAAGATGTTTACAGCCACAATTCATGCACCTTCAGGAACCGTGCATACAACCTGCCTCAAATTTAATTAAAGCCGGTTAAAAAGTTTGTGGCATGTTTGCAACTTCTCTTTATGTTGTGTTTTGGAAAGAAGGTGTGTACAATCAAGAATTTTTAACCTTCCAAAATTTACATAATTAACACACAAAAATCAAATCTACATCCGACTATTTATTTGCTATGATCATGTAATTAAAGTTTGCTGAAATATATCGGCACTATTTTAACCACATTTTTCAATATAAAAAACTAGGACTTAATGTGATCCACATTTTTCATTAAAAAAAATTATATTATTGCCAGAGATCAGATCCGTTCATAAATGAGTGAAGATGCCTTGGATAGCTTCTAGAAACATTTGCACAGTTCGGTGACTCTTTAGAAGATAGGAAGCCGCCACATACAACTTATTACTTGGCTTAGTAGGCTATATCTCACATCATTATAAAATACTTATCCCATCATCTCCATTCTATGTCATCAAGTCCACAATCAAATCTATTTGAAACTCCAAAGACCACTTATTCACTTCAAACAACAATGAAAGACACTGTGGTGTTCTACACATGGATTGCACTGGGCCACCTAATGCCCATGGTGGAATTCGCAAAGCTACTAACAAAACACGGCATGTCGATCACTGTAGTCATTGTCGAACTTAGGCAGAATCCGAATGATTCAAGCTTTACTTCGAAAACCATCTCCCGTCTCTCAGCCGCCAACCCCAACATCTCTTTCCATGTCATTCCTCCGTCTACCCCTGATTTGGAAGGTTTCGATGCAGTTTTTGAAAAGTTACATGAAGCAACTACTCCGCTTTCATACCTACTTCGGTCAATATCCGAAACGTGCTCTGTTCGTGCGCTGGTTATGGATTTCTTCTGCACATATGCACTAGATGTCACACGACAACTAGATATCCCTGGGTACTTTTTCTACACCTCCGGTGCCTACGACCTTGCGATGACTATGTATTGTCCGACTTTGGATAAAACTCTTGATAAGAACATTGGTGAAATGGGAAACGAGAAGTTGTATTTCCCGGGTCTCCCTCCGATCCCGGCCTCGCACTTGCCGGACCATATGCACAATAGGGAAAAACGTGCATACCAGACCATTATTTACCACTATGAGAGGTTTGCGCAATGTGATGGAATATTTGTGAACACTTTTGAGTCAATGGAGAAGAAGGCTGTAGAAGCAATTAAAGCCGGGCTATGCGTGCCGGGCCGTAACACACCTCCGGTTTACTGCATCGGGCCACTTATAACAGGAGGCGAAAAGAAAGAAGAACAGAGGCACGAGTGTTTATTATGGCTGGATATGCAGCCCAAAAATAGTGTGGTTTTTCTTTCATTTGGTAGTATGGGCTCTTTCTCGGAAGAACAACTGAAAGAAATTGCTATCGGGTTGGAAGAGAGCGGTCAGAGGTTTTTGTGGGTTGTGCGTTCCCCGATATCCATTGAAAAGAACCCGTTGAAAAACCTCGACCCCCAAGCTGCACCAGAGTTACATACGATTTTACCCGAGGGTTTCATAGACCGAACGAAAGACCGGGGCATGGTGGTAAAGCAATGGGCCCCTCAAGTTGAGGTGCTAAACCACCAGTCAGTCGGTGCTTTCATCACACACTGTGGTTGGAACTCAATTCTTGAGGCAGCCATAGCCGGTGTACCAATGATATGTTGGCCAATGTACGCCGAGCAAAAGTTGAACAAGATTTTCTTGGTGGAGGAGATGAAGGTGGCAGTGGAGATGAAAGGGTACGATGAAAAAATAGTGGAGGCAAAGGAGGTTGAGGATAAGGTTAAATTGGTCATGGAGTCTGAGGAAGGAAATCTGATCAGAGAAAGAATGGAGGCCATGAGGAAGAATGCGATGGATGCGGTAAGAGAAGGAGGCTCATCTAGTACAGCATTGATGGAGTTTCTGGAGGCAGTGAGAAAAGATGGAGTATCAGAATTTTAGTCGCTTGATTAATGTTGTATATATGGAGTAAATCTAGGGTGTGACTGCTCACCAAGAGGATTTGGTCAGCACAACTCCAAAAATATATCGGATCGACTTCAAATGACGAATCCAAACCGTTGAAATCCATGTATTTCGTGAGTGATACTTGTACATGCAAAAATTTGGAAGTTTCGAATTCATTTGCTACGAGGTCAAGCGGTCAAAGTAATGAATCTTTTAATAAATTATTCTATTAGTTGTTTTATATATTCATTTTTCATCATTACTTTGACCGCTTGACCTCGTAGCAAATGAATTCGAAACTTCCAAATTTTGCATGTACATACATGACTCACGAAGTACATGGATTTCAACGGTTTTGATTCGTCATTTGAAGCCGATTCGATGTATTTTTGGAGTTGTGCTCACGAAATCCTCTTGGTGAGCACGTCACACCCTAGATTTACTCCTATATATGCAGCTTAATGTTCTGCGTGAAAAGGAACTTATGTAGTGGTTGAGATTTCAGTTCCAAATCTAAATTAAGTCATTGTAATTTTCCTTCTAATTAGTTGTTATTTTCTTTTTGAGAAAATATTATGGGCTAATTGAAATGCATGGTAAAATCTCAAAATCAACATATCAATTATGGAAGATATATTAAGAAGTATCATCTGAATTAATATGCATGGTAGAATATGATAAAGGAATAAGGGTTATTCATTTGAAAACAACTATTTGCATTTTTAGCCGAATATTCTGTCCTCGGATCAGTAATTAGTAACAAGCTAGTGCTGTCAAAAAGCCATCCTAAATGATTGGATATTTATCACTTTAAACTACCCGAAAATTTTATTAATATATCTTTATTATTCACGAATAGTAAATTTAACAATCTATTTAAAAATAATAAAGAATTCGAGATTTACCCATAGAGATGATATTGTCATCGGTTTCAGAGAGTAAAATTAATAGGAAACTTATCAGTTCCAGCTTGTCCAGAACTTATAACAAAATAATCAATTCCAGACAAAAGAAATACATGACAGTAAATTTATAATACATGGTCCCAGACAAGAGATGTATAATACATCGGTCCTAGACAATTGTTAAATTTTATAATACATCGGCAATGATTATTGACAAAAGAAGTATAATACATGACAATTTGGCAATGGTTAGCATATTGCATAGAGTGAATCTGGGACCGATGGCTTTGTTATCGGTTTGAGGGTGAAACCGATGACAAAGTCATTGGTTCTGCTACCGATTGTTTTGTTATCAGTTCTGAACAAGCTGGAACCGATGATTTTGTTATCAATTTTACTCTCTGAAACCTTAATCGGTATGTGTAGATCTTGAATTCTTTGTCATTTTTAAATAAATTTTTAAATTTATTATTTTTTGTATCTTAATAAAAATTTCGGCCTTTTGTCTGTGTCATCTTTTTACAATCCCACTTAAGTAGGATCAACTTTTGGATCAACAAGAAAGGGGAGATAGCACAGTTGGCTAAGAAAAAGTTTTAGGATTGTTGTACCTAAAGGTCGACAATTCGATTTCCCCTCACGACTTCGCAGCCTCTGCAAAGATTTCAAAAAAAAAAACAAAGAACTTTTGGATCAACTTTAAACGCGCCTCAAAATCTAAATAGAGCCTTTCTTTTATTGATTAGTTATTGATATTTTTTTTTTTGAGTAATGATTAGTTATTGATATTTCAGGGCTAAAAGAACATCCATTTAAGGATTTGACAGCACTATGGGGACTTCACCTCAGCTTTTTAAAGATTTGTTATGTACGTGAAGAAAACTATCACCCCATCCATTCATGAAGATAAATTGGACGGCAACACAGTATCTCCGATCCCCTGTTCTAGGACCAATTTTCAATCAACAACTGCTTTACTAGGCACAAAGATATATTAATAAATCATAGTGAGCTCTTCTTCTAGAAACCAAAGAATTGAATGCGACCCATACCATTGACGTATAGTGTAACAACTATTGCATGAGACAAACATTAATTAGATTCCCACACAAGAAATTTAGAGGAATTGCCATTTTTTTTTTCAGAACTGGAAATTTCCACACATATATGTATTAAACTATGTAATAAAGATTCATCAGCTGTAACTCCAAAGGAGGACAGCAATTTTGGTCCGATGCCCTTCGGACTTAAATTTGCATCTGATGGGTTCTATAACCGTCCGATTCACTTTATAATATGTGTTCATGGAAATTAAAGTGGATGTACACAACTATTAAAGCGCCACACACAGATCTTAAAGCGGATTGAACAGTTATGGAACTTATTGAATTCAGACACAAACTGCTCTCCCAAAGGATATACAAGATGGTAGCCAGGTAAGATTGTAGGTTAGATCACCAAAAGAAAATTCATGTTTTTGTGGGTAATTTTGGCAGGACATTTCTTACCTAAGAATCCATCAGAATCTTCTAAATTCATCCAGTAGATAAAGTTCAATGAGTTTTGATTTTTAGAGGAAGCACTAAGAAGACGTTTACAGCCACAATTCATGCACCTTCGTGAACCGTGCATTCAACCTGTGGTCCCAACTCAGCCGCCAAAAATTCCTCCAAGACAGTTAAAAAGTTTGTGGCATGTTTGCAACTTCCCTTTATGTAGTGTTTTGGAAGGAAAAAGGTGTGTACAATCAAGAATTTTAACCTTCCAAAATTTACATAATTAACTCACAAAAGTCAAATCTACATTCGACTATTTATTTGCTGATCATGTAATTAAAGTTTGCTGATATAGATCGGCATTATTTTAACCTTAAATACATCCTGGTTCATATTTTTAATTTTTTCCTTTTTTTCTTTCTAGTTTTCATTTTACTATTCTTTTTCTATTTCTCTTTTTTTTGTCATTTTAGTAAAACTTGAAGGTCAAACCATCCAACTATTTAATATCATATTATTACAACAAATAATTTTCTCTATTTAAATGTCAAACTCATAACCTCTCACATAGATATCATATATCTTAGTTACTAAACTATAGATTAATTCTTTGTTTTTATATATTTCCTACTATGTTTTACTGTTTTGCTCTGTTTTAACTTTCGTCTAGCTCTTTCCTCTTTGGCCTTTTTCTAATTTTTTGTAATGCAAGTTTCCTCTTAAAATTAACATGAACTCTCTTATGTATCAATATTTCAATTCAAAGAACTATTTAAATTTATTACTTTTAAAGATATTTGCAAGAATTTCAATGCAAATTAGACTTTTAATCTTAATTTTGCATGAGATTTTGTCCAAAGTTTTCAGGACAAAACCCAATCCCTTATCAATATAACAAACGAGGACTTAATTTGATCCTCATTTTTCATAAAAAAAAAAAATTATTATTGTGATTGATAAGATTATCCGTGCATAAATGAGTGAAAATACCTTGGATGGCTTCTAGAAATATTTGCAAAGTTCGGGGACTCTTTAATTAGAACATTGGAAGCCGCCACAAACAATTTATTACTTGTCTTAGTTGGCTATATCGATCTCACACATCAATATAAAATACTTATCCCAGCATCTCCATTCTATGTTATCAAGTCCACAATCAAATCTATTTGAAACTCCAAAGACCACTTATTCACTTCAAACAACAATGAAAGAAACTGTGGTGCTCTACACATGGGTTGCACTGGGCCACCTCATGCCCATGGTGGAGTTCGCAAAGCAACTAACAAAACACGGCTTGTCGATCACTGTAGTCATAGTTGAACTTAGACAGAATCCGGATGATTCAAGCTTTACTTCGAAAACCATCTCCCGTCTCTCAGCCGACAACCCCACCATCTCTTTTCATGTCATTCCTCCGTCTACCCCCGATGCGGATGGTGTTGATGCTGTTTTTGAGAAGTTACATCAAGCAACTACTCCGCTTTCATACCTACTTCAGTCGATATCCGAAACGTGCTCTGTTCGTGCACTGGTTATGGATTTCTTCTGCACATACGCACTAGATGTTGCTCGACAACTAGATATCCCGGGGTACTTCTTCTACACCTCCGGTGCATACGACCTTGCGTTGAGTATGTATTGTCCGACTTTGGATAAAACTCTCGATAAGAACATTGGTGAAATGGGAAATGAGAAGTTGTATTTCCCGGGTCTCCCTCCGATCCCGGCCTCGCACTTGCCGGACCATATGCACAATAGGGAAAAACGTGCATACCAGACCATTATTTATCACTATGAGAGGTTTGCGCAATGTGATGGAATATTGGTGAACACTTTTGAGTCAATGGAGAAGAAGGCTGTAGAAGCAATTAAAGCCGGGCTATGCGTGCCGGACCGTAACACACCTCCGGTTTACTGCATCGGGCCGCTTATAACAGGAGGCGAAAAGAAAGAAGAACAGAGGCACGAGTGTTTATTATGGCTGGATATGCAGCCCAAAAATAGTGTGGTTTTTCTTTCATTTGGTAGTATAGGCTCTTTCTCGGAAGAACAACTGAAAGAAATTGCTATCGGGTTGGAAGAGAGCGGTCAGAGGTTCTTGTGGGTTGTGCGTTCCCCGATATCCATTGAAAAGAACCCGTTGAAAAACCTCGACCCCCAAGCTGCACCAGAGTTACATACGATTTTACCCGAGGGTTTCATAGACCGAACGAAAGACCGGGGCATGGTGGTAAAGCAATGGGCCCCTCAAGTTGAGGTGCTAAACCACCAGTCAGTCGGTGTTTTCGTCACACACTGTGGTTGGAACTCAATTCTTGAGGCAGCCATAGCCGGTGTACCAATGATATGTTGGCCAATGTACGCCGAGCAAAAGTTGAACAAGATTTTCTTGGTGGAGGAGATGAAGGTGGCAGTGGAGATGAAACGGTACGATGAAGAAATAGTGGTGGCAAAGGAGGTGGAGGATAAGGTTAAATTGGTCATGGAGTCCGAGGAAGGAAATCTGATCAGAGAAAGAATGGAGGCCATGAGGAAGAAGGCGATGGATGCGGTAAGAGAAGGAGGCCCATCTAGTACAGCATTGATGGAGTTTCTCGAGGCAGTTAGACAGGATGGAATATCAGAATTTTAGTCGCTTCACTAATGTTCTATATACATTAGTAAATTACAAGTAATTAATTGTTGTTTGAATTTTATTCTGCATGAAAAGGATCTTGTGTAGTGGTTAAGATTTCACTTCCAAATCTAAGTCAAGTCATTGTAATTTTCGTTCTTATAATATGCTATTTTCTTTTTGAAAAATCAACATATCAAAACCACTATGGAAGATATATATATTAAGTATCATGTGATCATGAATTAATATGCATGGTAGAATATGATAAAGGAATAAGGATTGATTCATTTCTAAACAACTGTTTGCATTTTGAGCCGAATATTCTGTCCACGGATCTGTAATTACTAATTAGTAACATGCTAGTGTGCTGTCAAAAGAACGCGTATATTCTGCATTAACTCAAAAGAGAATCTTTTGAGTTAAATGAATTTCAACCATCCGATTTGCTTTAATATTTATATAGATTAGATCCGCACTAATATTTAAAACTTAAAATTAGACAATCAAATTAATTCAGATTAAAATCAGATAGCTGAGATGCATTAACTCAAAAAATTCTCTTTCGGGTTAATGAGGATACGTGTTCCTGTCAAAAAGCCATACTAAATGATTGGGTATGTTTATCTCTTCACTTTAAACTGCGGCCTTTAATTTGTCTGTGTCATCTTTTTACCATCCCACTTAAGTAGGATCAACTTTAATTAGACGTGCCTCAAAATCTAAATAAAGCCTTTCTTTTATTGGTTAATTATTGATATTTCTGGGGTCATAAGAACATCTATTTTAGAATTTGATAGCACTATGGTGACGTACGGGCACACAAAGATTACCAGTACCCTGCGCCTAGTTATTTCTCAGTTGATTATGACATAATGTTATCATTAGCCACTATAAAGTCTTAGACCCAATGATATGTACAAGTACTGAATGTTTTGAACATGTACATGTACTTAATGTTAGCCACAAAAAGATTATGACATAAATGTTATCATTAGTCTTGTTTTTGGACTCACTGATTCTGCTCCATTAATATTTTTTTTAGTTGCACAGAGGGAATAAAAAAAATTATAAATCATTAACAGTGATTTCAATTTATAAAGAGATTGATTTTCTATAGCACAAAACTCTTTATATATACAAATACGAAAAAGAATTGAAACGAGACACTCTTTCTACTTCCGTACTTCCAAATTTTATAATTTATATGAATAAAAAGTTTCCCAATTTCCACAGTTATCTTATTTGTGGTAAATTGGAGCCGTGTATATATACCACAATATAGGCCATGTATAAAGGAAACATGCATAACCACTCATATGATTGAGTAGAAAGAGTGACCTCTCCTGTAAATTGGCATTATATGTGGAACACGGATCCTC